>PYXC01000993.1:200000-335000 GCA_015244755.2 Tenualosa ilisha | reverse complement strand
ACATACACACACACACACACGGAGACACATTCAGGCACACACATACACACACACACACGGACATATTCAGACACACACACACACACACACACACTTGCACAGACACACAGAGGGAGAGGGAGGAGGAGAGCGAGAGAGAGAGAGAGAGAAAAACTTTAAGTTCCACACTATAACTAACCTGTCTGTTGTCAGAGACCAAAATCTGAGGAGCCTGGATGCAAGTGTGTATGAGTGTGTTTGTATTTCTGTGTGTATGAGTGTGTTTGTATTTCTGTGCGTATGAGTGTGAAGTGTATATATTTCTGCTAGTGTCAGTGGAGACACTAGCGCTGGGAGTTGATTATTGGCAGCAGCCATGATTTGTGATGACTCAGGTGTCCCTCCCCCAGAGTGGGGTGAGTCACAGCATCTTCATGATGCCCATATCTACTCATTAGAGCCAGCGTGGTGCTCACACGTACACACACACACTCTCTCTCTCTCTCACGCACACACACACACATACACACCACACACACACGAACCTGACAAAAATCCCATGAGCCTCGCCAAAACACACACTCCCCGCTCAAGGTGTGAAATGCCAGAGCCCTCCCTTCTGTGTGTCCACACACACACACACGCACGCACACACACACACACACACAAACAGCACAAACACGTTTGAGTACACAAATACACTCTGCCACATGTATTTGTAAAGCATTAACATATACACAAGAGTGGGCACTCATATGTTGACATGTATGAGATATGAGACATTTTATGTCTTTATGTTTATGTATATATTTTTCTTCAAAATATTACTAAAACCATCACATTTTTTTTGATAGAGATGTCCATAGATAAAATGTACAGAATTAATTATGACTGATTCATCCATCCATCCATCTGATCTATTCATACCTAATTTTTGTCATTAATTAATTACATACTCTTGTGTGCAGATACACACAGATACTCGCTAAGTCAGTTTTACGTGACAAATTTTCATCGTCATAACTGACTAATTTTTTGTCTGATGACCTGCCTTTGTCCACGTTTAAAATGTTTTCAAAGTGTTTTCAAAATGTTTTCTCTTTTTCCAAAGGACCAACTTCTCACCCTTCTTTCTTTCCCCTAAGATAAGACACGTCCTAAATAATCAGGACACCGACGATGCAGAATTATTTTTATTTTCCGTGGAATTTGTTTGTGGTGTAGCTTCCCGTTTTGTGCCCTCTGTGCGAACATGGTGAGCTCTCCCTATGGAAGCGCCTGTCAAAAGCATTTTTTTTCCCCCCAAAGAACAACAGCGTCAGTAAACAGACAACCTAAAATATGGTTTCATTGTTTCTTTTTGGGATTTGGAATCGGCTTTGAAAATAGCTGAAAACTCCCCCGTGCTGTGAGCCCGCTATTTAGCAGAGAATGTGTTTGTTTAGGCTATTTAGCCATGGTTTGCAGAGCTGTCCTTTGGAGACTGAATAGACATGGTTAATGGTGGTTTGATGATGGCTTTTTATGGTTTATGCTGTATTGTACTAAGGTGTGTTTGTGTGTGTGTGTATTTACTTATGTGATAGAAAGCTTATGAAGCATGTTTGCATATCAGAATGAAATACAAACCTCTCTTTGTAAGTGTGAGGGTATGTGTTTCTTTCTTTCTCTGTGTGTGTGTGTGTGTGTGTGTGTGTGTGTATGTGTGGTTGTGTGTGCGCATGTGGCATATTGGTGAAAACTCCAGTGGTCTGGATGGTGTGTCGTAGTCAGAGACACACTCAGAACTCCATCCATTAACCTGTAATGGCTTATTTAGTGTCTGACTTGTGTTGAGTTAATCACACTCTGCCCGCTCTGCACGCGCCCTCAGCTTTGCCTTGCCTCTTTGAGAGAAACCAGTCATTACATAGAACAGACATTGGCCAAGAGGCATCCAGATGAGGCTGGCATGCAGGAAGGTGTCTGTGTGTCTGTGTGTGTGTGTTTTCCCAACACATGCTGATCATGTCCTCACTTCCTCCTACAGGTGCGAGAGTCATATTTTCACCTTAACCCAAAGCATGGGGGAAGAGGGACTCTTGCATTAGGTGTTACTATAAAAGTGTCTTTTTTATATTTCTTTGTGTTGGCAGGTGTGGTAGTTTTGAGTGCAACAACTAATTGCTACTGGATGACACAGATGCCTTTCTGACAGGAATCACTGTCTTAAGGAGGTCACTGGGAACTGGATACAAATCAGTTGCTGAATGTCTGCTTACTTAAGCTGGAGCAAAAAAAAGGAGAGAGAGTGCATTCCGTAACTTTTTACACTTTTAAAAAGCTGTCATCAGGAATGAAAAGACAATCACTGTGTTTTTCTCCAAGCCCTGGGAAGTCTTGAGAAACTAAGAGAAAGCTGCTAATTGGATTGATTCCGTTTCATCCCCAACGCACCGATCGTCACTGCCGAGATCATGTTGTTCGGTGTTTTCACGGTTGCCATAGGCACAAGCGCCATGAGCTGGTGGGCTTTATGAAATGACAAAATTCTTATAAAGTTACATAACTCTATTAAAGCCTGCTCATTTGACTGTAGAATCAGACAGGGATAATATACTGGCTTTATTTAAAAGATACGCAGGAGTCACCTTTCATTTACGGATTTGTAAATTACAGAAAGATGCCATGCACTCAAGTAATTAAGTGAAACTCGTGGTGTGGTCTACAGTTGAGATAACATTTTTGTTCAGGCAGTGCATTAGTCATATATGGTTCATGTTCACAGACACATGAAAATACATTTGTAAGATATCACTTGGAGCTGTGGGCAGTAACTTGAAGTGAAACAGAGAATAAGACTCAGAATCATTTTTTCCATGTTTCATAATATATTCCTCAGAACTGTGGTCTTTACAGATTTACTCATTATTAATAATTAACCATCACTGATTAATGTCTAATGTCTAAATAATTAAGGCTTTGTCAGCAATAGATGAGGTCCAGCATAAATAACCATCATAGTGTGGCTTACTGTGAGTATCATCACTAAGAGTAAGAAGAAAACATTACATTTCCTCATCTGGGATGTTTTTGACAGTGGAACACAACTTTATTATTTTTATAACGGTAAAATGTGTTTGATTATTGTTTCAGATGAAGTTCAAGTTTATATTATGAACTATCAATTCCCTCAGAAGGTGTTGAGTTTGGAATACAGTTTGAGACAGTGATACACACATGTATATGCATAGACACACACACACACATACACATACACACACACACACTACCACAGGACTGTGCCCACATCCACACTTTCATTTTCTTGTTGCCACTCAACCAAACCATTTCCTCTTCGCTCTTTTTCAGCCCAAGTCTTTTAAGTGACAGGACCGTGCCTTTTGCATATTAAGCCCTCATCACAAACCTCTAAAGTCTCCAAAATCCCCACGGAGCCTCTTTCTCTCTTTCTTTCTCCATCTCTCTCTCTCTCTCTCTCTCTCTCTCTCTTTCTTCATGTCCTCCTGCTCTCTCCTGCTGTCTTGCAGTTTTTCTCTCTCTCCTACTGTCCGACTGTTCCTTCTCTCTTTCTCTCACCACTCTCTCTCTCTGTCTTTCTCTCTCTTCCTGTCCTCTTGCTCTCTCTGTTCCTCTTTCCCCTTCCTCTGCTTTATCTATTTTTTTACAGTCTCCCTTCCTCTCTCTCATCTCTGTTTCCTCTTGTTGTGTTTCTCTCTGCACACGTCTGTGATTTTGTGTTTTGTTTTTACAGCGTGAAGCTTCTTTTCAAGACTTTAATTTATAGTGTTACAACACACTAAATGCCTACACGGTTGTAGAAAAAGAGCACTCAGCCCCACTTTGTCACTTTGCCTTATAAACTACTGTCTTTTTTGACAAGATTCATTACTCTCTGTTTACAAGCAGGGATTTTTATGGAAATGAAGGAACATTTCCATACAGTTTTCCCAAGGAACAGAAGAAACACTTTTCATTTCCAAAAGTGTCCCATTTCCATCCTTAAGATAATATGGATGACATAATGAACTTTCTGTTCTTATTTTTGTCATCCATTGATTCATCATCCCATTAATAAACCAGTCAGCTGTCCAGAGGTCATGAGGACCATGCTGTGAGTGACCTTTGTCGCCACTGCTCAGAGCAGGCTTGTACATGCACCTTTTTTTTTCTCTCTCTCTCTCTTTTCTCTCTCTCTCTCTCTCTCTCTCTCTCTCTCTCTCTCTCGCTGTATCAGCTGGGAGGGTGTAGGCCAGGAGTTAATTCCCCACATGTGCTGCAGTGGAACACATGACGTGATACTGTACTGAAGCGTGGCCGGCGGTGCATATGGAAACGGTTATGTAAGAGGGGGCTCTGTCACTCCTACCAGCTAACTCCCAGATCTAACAGGCAGGCAGGACCCAAGTTATGTGGAAAGTCACAGAACAGGCCTCTGTAATGTCTGTGGATAGATATGTTTGGTGATTTGGGGTATTTGTGGGGAAATACAGAGATAGTCAGAACAGAGTTATGATGTTGAGGTGACAGATTTTCTAAACATTTATGCAAGGCAAATGCCAGAGTGTTATTTTCTCAGAGTTTTTTTTAAATATATTTTTGGGGAACAGTTCAGTGGGGAACCAAGAAGCTCAAGTCACCAAGAACTCTGTAAGAGTCTGGACACTGAAAGAACACACTCAATTATTATGAGTAGTATTATTATTAATAATAATATTAACATTAATAATATATTATTAATAATAATAGTAAGTAAAGTAATATCAGACAAAATATTATTTGTATTTTTTTAAACATTAATTTTAAATGCACTCCATGCACTCTCATGTAACATAACTCAATTTGTGTAGCAGTCTCTGTGTGTGGGGGAAAAAATCCCTTTAGACTTGATAATTTGATGCGGAACGAGACGCAAACAAACCGCCACCGATTACACCTCCCCGGTACACGAGAACCGTGTTTGTGAAGTGCTCCGATACCAGCTGCAGTGCTGGGCTACATGGGAACGCGTCAGGCGCGGGTGCTCCGTGGGTGTGACTGAATCACTGCTTGCAATGAAATCCGCTCATCAGAAGAGAGACTGTTTGGCTGCCTTTCTGCACAGCGGCAAATGCTCAGATTTGTTTTTCTGTTTTTTTTTTCTTATGTTTCTTTCTGTTTTTTTTTTTTTTTTGGGCTTGTGTAGTCTGAGCCAGTGTGTTTGTGCCTGCTGAAGCGTCGAGACGAGGTGACTAAGGTTAAACTGAAGGGATTTCTCTTTGCCGTTCACAAGAGTGATGGAGTGTGAGTGATGCCTGACTTGCTGTTTGTCACTGACTGAGTGAAATGAAGGCTAAAAAAAAGTCACTTTCACCATGCAAAGGGATTACCGTGAGATTTGACTGTTTAAGTTTAGAAGAATGTTACATGGGTGAGGGTTTAAAAAGGGTAAACAGAGCTAAATACAACATACTGGGATCAATTTCTAATTCATTATTTCTGAATCATTTCTTGTCCACATCCTTAACCCTATAATAGGGCTGGATTATAAGAACATACATGAGGTGACATTTTTTAAAACTGATATACCGAGGGGGAAAAAAAAACATGTGAGTCACTTTGTCTCACTTATGAGACAAAATTTGTGAAAATAAATAAATAAGTACATAAAAAATGTTTCGTTATTTGTTGGATATCTTAAGTCGTTCCTCCCATGTGATGTCATGCAAGCTGACTTGTTTACAGACCTGTTAACAGACCTGCTCTGTCACTTAAGTTCCTGTCTCTACGTGCCCACCGGCCTGCTTGCATCAGATGGGCTGTTGACATGGCAACCTGACGTGGCGGCCAGGGGCACTGCCCTGACCGCCCTCCAGGTGAGCGTGTGAGCATAGTTAATGAAGCAACAAACCCGCTTGCGGCCTCGCCTTGCCTCGCTTCACTGCCTTACCTTCCCCAACTGGTTTTCAGTTTGGCGTTTTTGCCCTCAAATGCGCAACTTTACTTTCGTCATTTATGCTGGCTTTCATATTATGTGCTCCCTTAGTAAGATTCGACTTCTTTCGAAAAAGTTAACTCATTATTAACATTGTCGTGAAAATACGGATTGATGGAATTCTGCTAATTAAGGGCTAAATGGCCTCTCAAATGGCTTTCAAATTCTGACGGCTAAATGGCCTCTCAAACACATTTGAAGGAATAATATTTGGCTTTTCTGTAAATGTGGCATTTTTCAGAGTCCAGAAGTCTGTTTGATTTGACTGTAACTTGTTTTGCTTGTCACCCTCGGAGAAGCCGAGAGCGGCAACGAAACGGCCTTCGATTAGGAAGTGTCAGTGTGTCTGTCTCTGTATCTCTCTCTCTGTGTTCTTGGCCTGGCAGTATCTATTGGCTCTCTCTTGCGATCTGAGAAAAGCAGTTGCAATGAATGTAATAAAACGCAAAATTAAGTGCATGTGAAGAAGAACACCCTTTTTCATTTTGAATAACGTGGGTTCCACTTGTGAGCTGACCGACATGGAAACTTCCACTCTGCAGCTTCACAAATCTGCCCACCCCCACCATCTGAATGAAAAAAAGCATTTCAATTGGATAGCATCATTAATGAGCGGCATTGTCCTGGGGCACTACGCAGAGAACTCAAGGCCCAAACAGCCGCAAGAAAGCACATAAAATAAGCAAAAAATGAAAAACAAACGCACCTACACGTTCACTGGATTAGAACTCATTTAGAACTGAATTAGAACTCATCTAAAACTGAATTATTATCTAGAAAGAATTTCTGGCATTTACTGTACTGTTAAGTGGATGTGCTTAGGTCTGCACCTACATCACTGTAACATCAGTGGCAAATGAAAATACTTGTCTTCCAGGAGGAAACCTTAAGCAAAAGCTATTTCAGTCATGGGTTGGGGTTGCAAGGGGTGAAGCAAACAGAGAGTGGAGGGCAAAGAATTGGGAAGGCAGCCAAAGATTAGGAACACATAATCATTCCATTTTTCAGTGGACTTGGTTCTAGACCTTCCCCAGTACACCAGCTGAATCCTTCTCTTGATTTGTTTATAGTCATAGAACAGACAGGGGAAAAAAACCCTGCATCATCTCTTAATCTTTTAAAACCATATCTTAAACTGTAATTGGTTTTCGGGAAATTAATTTATTTCAACAGACGTCGGCATGGAGTTTCCTTCCACCCGTTTAAATCCATACCCACACTGATGCTGCGTGCATTATGCCGTCGGGAAACTTGGTCCCTCGACAAAGACTAAAATATTAAGCAGCTTACATGACATGCTGTAGGTGTGTGCATGCCAACATAAATCAAGTATGTTTACGCACAGGTCATTATGTCTTTGAAGGGACCGAAGGATGTTGACTTGGACTGGATGTACTATATGCTCATGTTTGTCGACTGTAGAGTGTGATGTTGTTCAGTAGTGACAAGCAGCATTAACTGTTTACACCTGTGCCAAAGTTTAACAGGAAGAGTCAAGATTTGAGTAAGGACTAGATTTTCCAAGAAGCATGCACTTAATAGTCAAAGTAAAAATGAATGGATTAAGTGTTGTTGGTTATTAGTTTTTTCCTCTTTGTTCTAATACTGCTCTTGGCAACCTTTCTGAAATCTTTAATAGTTGGATGTGGGGCCACCTGATTTGTTCCACCTCTGAATTAGGGCACCCACTGAGCGCGGCACCAGAACAGGCACACTCCTCAAAGTTGCTAGTTAAGCTCCTTGTTTCATAACCCAAATCTCATGGCAGTGTTTCGCCCAAGGGAGAAGAGGGAGCCCATGTGAAAGTGGATTTTTTCATCTTTTCTCTCTCTCTCTAACTATCTCTCTCTCTCTGTCTCTCTCTCTCTCTCTGTCTCTCTCCCTCTATCTCTCTTTTTGTGGATCAAAGTAGGAGAAACCAAAGATCCCCTCTTGCTCTCCCAGAGGTGGTGATGGTAGGTGGGTGGATAAAGGGGGGACAAACAGATACCAGTCTGTTCAAAAATGTATCGAAAGAGATGGTGCCACAAAAGCTATAAATACACATTGACATCTCCCCCAGTGCCCACACGCACACACGCACGCACACACACACACTCCAAGCGTGAATCTGTGGGCCTAATCCTTCCCCCTTTGCGTTCTCAACCTAAATTCTGGGGGATTATTTTTCTGGAAAGCCAATGGCCTGGAGTGCCGCCGAAGATCCATTTTCTCTGTCTGCACCGTTCAGACGCTGGCGCTCCGGTGCACTGCTTGGTGTTGACTTCTGCCCATGTGCCAGGTCAAGGAGATGTGAAAGAATGTACACCCAGGTCCTAGACTTTCAGAATGACTGAGATCTCTCTCCGTCTCTCCCTCTTTCTCTCTCTCTCAGTCTGTGTCTGTCTCTTTGCCAAAGCAGTGAAAGTGGCTAAAATTACCCACACAAAGATAAACACTTCAAACCCCCAAACTTATGTGTCCTACTGGTATTACATAATGATTCATCTCTGAAAAATGAAAATGAAGAGTCACAAAAAATGGTTATGATTTCTTCACCGATACAAAAATGTCCTGGTATTTTCGTTGTCTATACGCTCACACACTCACACACAATGACACACGCTGTCTGAGAATTTGCTCGAGTCCACATGGAGGTAAGCAACTGGACCATGGCGTCAATTTCACACCAACTGTGACTTGACCTTTGACCCATAAGAACATAGGTGAAGTGGGCATGCATTTCCATTTAACCCTTGAATCAGAACTTGTCTGGCCTTGCCTGCCTCTACGCCTGCCTTCAAAACAACATCAGCTCTCCCGGATTAGAAACTACCCAATTCGCTGTGCCACTCATGTTTATTACCAACCTCCTCTAACCCCCCCCCCCCCCCCAACAGCCCTCCACCACACACACACACTCCCACCGCACCCACACCCTAATCTCTATCTCCAACCTCTGTAACTATGGCGATGAAGCTGTCTCCAGGGTGTCCTCCTGGGCCTGACGCCTCTCTCTCTCTCTCTCTCTCTCTCTTTCTTTCTCTCGGCTAGTGAATTAGTCTGCGTTGTGTTTCTAAATCAGGGCCTCCATCTCTCTGTCGGCTCAGCCTGCGTGCGTAACTAACCTCCGCGTTATCCCCGCCTGGCTCATTGTTGATGGGTTTCCGACACATTTTACCCGACCGACGTCAAGTACCTCCGCAGCTTGCTCGCTCATGCACGCGCAGTCCAAAAATAGAACCGAATAAATACAACTCATTCGTATGGAGATAGCGGAGGAGTACAAAGTGGCTTTATTCTTCGGGCCGTCTCTCCATTTTACTCACAGTGGCTGTGCGAATGTATGAAGTTCCACTATGAGGTCAGGGGACACGGGGCGCCTTGCTGACTGATTGTAACTCATAGGTGAATAACACTGAATCATATTGGTTACGTGAGATGACACACTTCAAAAGTCAGGGCTTTGAAACAAAAAGAGAGACAACTCCCTACTACACCCAAGCCCCCGTGTGCAGTTTCAGGTCAGGTGCAGCTCAAGTTGTAGACCCCAAAAGTGGGCGAGTTGAGTGGATCAATGGGTAAATTAGTTTCGCATCTATGCTATGGTTTAAACCACAGGTTTCCCATGTACTCTGAGTGTGCAGATCCCCCCCCCCCCCCACCCAACTCTGAGCTGGAAATGCTAAACAGTTCAAATCAGACACAAACAGGTAAGGGAACAGAATGTAAAATCACAAGTAAGTTTTGCTGTTGGAGTGTTCTGATTTAGGTGTTTTGTTTTTCGAGATCGTCACTAATGTTTCCTACCCTCCTAAAGCAATACACTTTACAGATGAGAGACAGACACAGTGTGGGTGAAGAAAGAGTAAGCAAGAGGGAGAGAAAGAAAGAAAGAAAGAAAAACAAACAAACAAAGGAAAACAAACAAAAAACATCAACTATTTCAAGTAGATATGCCTAAATTAACAGCGTTCAAGTGCATCCACCTTGAACCTGTAGATCTGAGTGCTCCAGTTTCTCCTCTGATGATCCCTTCCCTGATGAGTTTAAAATACATAGCTGGAAAGCAATTAAGCGGATTAAGAGAAATGAAGATATGTATTTGGCTACATTGAGAGCACAATGGCCAACTGCACGCGCCAATGTGTTAACATGATTACCGTAATCGGATTTGTAATCTCACTCCAGAAATTACATCTGTGAGGGGGAAAAAAAGCAGAGTGTTGGGGGATTTTTGAAAGGAGAGAGATAGAGAGAGAGAGAGAGAGAGAAAGGACAGAATCAGAGAAAAATAAATAAACAAACATTAACACTAAATTTATCACATGCTGTAAGCCATGCAGTGTCTTCTTGTTTCCTGCCGCTGAAAGAATGTTGCTGCTCTCTCTGCTTTTGTGCACAATTAATGTAATCCGCTTTCGGAGAGGTCCCTCAGCAAGCAATCTCTCTTCCACTCTCTTTGCTGCTCTGCGCTCTTGGCTCGGGCGCAGCCTCCCTCTGATTGTGGCAGCGGCCCTGTTTTTGAACTCCAGGCCTCCTGCTGTCAAAGGTGTTGGCTGGAGCTGCTCCTCACCCTCTGCCACCCCTGCTAGGGGCAAGGACATGTATGCAGAGAGGTGTGCCGAGGAGTCCCATCGAATGGCCTGCTGACAACACCAACACCTCATCGTCTGTTGCACAGCCGCGGCTGTGTTTCCAATGCCAGACTTTATTTTGAGCGTGCCATGTGAAATTTGAATAAGCCTCTCGTCCAATGAACAAAAAAAAGATGAAAAAAAAACATGAATTTATAGATAAGCGTGGATTGGATTAAATGTAAAATGATAAAACCATCCCTAATGTGAGTGACAGAGGCATGCCGGCACACAGTCAGAGGAGAGAGAGGTATGACAAACTACTTACTTTCTGGAGTGTGTGTGTGTGTGTGTGTGAGCATGAGAGAGTGTGTGTGTGTGAGTATGAGAGAGAAAGAGAGAGAGACAGACAGAGAGGAAGAACAGAGCTGTAGAATGCACTTAGTTACATATTCACATGTGGTTTTCAGTTGGGGGTAACCACATCTAATCAAAGTAATACTCCAGTTGCCACAGGTCCTCGTTACGAAGACCACTGTACATTTTATACATACAAATGAAAGACAATACATACAAATAAAATAAAAATGTCTGTGAATGACTTTGATTAAAAAACCTTAAACCCCAAAAGATTTAGTGAAAGGTGAACCTTCGTCCTACATGTTAAAGAGGTCACTGGAGGCACTGACCATAACAACTGCATGACCTAATTTAATGTAGTTCTCCTCAGGGTAGGGGTCAGGGGGTTCCAGGTGGAAGCATTTCATGTAAATTTCATACAGTCCCCAAACGCAGAGATAGCGCACACCCTAAATCTTCTGTGCTGGGTTCCAGCGCAAGTTGGCGAGCGCCGAGTGATTTCAGAGGGGCGGTGTGCGAGGCTGCGTGGCCATTTCATGCATGTGTTTGTTGTGACGTTGCCATAGCAGCTCCCCTGACAAACAATGCAACATCTGCTAACCAGCAAACACACACAGAGGGATACTGTCTTAAAAACGCACAGGGCCATCAGCGCAGCGCTGGAGAATGTCAAACATTTATGCAAACCCCCCTCGCCTCCTTGACACACTGCGAGGCAGCAAAAGACTCCTTCCCAAACATCAACAGTCGAATCCATGTGGACTCATCTCTGTTTACAACGTGATTTTTCATGTTGTTTCAGTATCTGTGTGTGTGTGTGTATGTGTGTGTGCGAGAGTATGACAGTGTGTGTATGTGTGTGTCTGTGTGTGAGTGCCTGCTTGGAACGAAGAAAAAGACGCTTGACCACTCCAAGACATTTCCAGTAAAATTTTGGATTCAACAGTGTGTGTGTGTGTGTGTGTGTGTTTGTGTATACATGCACTGAGTGTGTGTGTATTTACATTATAAAAGAAAAAAAAACACACACACACACACACACACACAAACACACACACACACAAACACATACAAACAGGCCCGCTCTGGCGGCCTCTGCTCTCGTCTCAAGGTCTCGCCATGGGGTCACGCGCGTGCTGGATAACTGGCGTGTCAGGCAGAGGTGTGAGGGACATGCCGACTCCTTTTGCCACGGAACGTCATGCGCCATTTAGGGCTCCAGGTGTGACGGCTGCCAGCATCGCGCGCGCTGTCACTCACTGTCACAAGCAGGGAGGCGCCGGTGCTCGCGAGGGGGAGGCTGAGCCGAGGAGACGGGAGGCCAGGGGGCAGGAGGAGGATGTGGGGAGGGGTGGGGGTGGGGTGCAGGGGTGGAAGGCAGTGGGGTAGGGATGGGGGGGGGCAAAGAGAGGGGGAATGAGAGAGGGGAGAGGAGGGAACAAGGGGTGGGGGGGTGGGGTGGCTGAGGATTGCCTATAAGGGAGCAGAATGGTAAAAGTAGAGCGTGTGTGTGTGTGTGTGTGTGTGTGTGTGTGTGTGTGTGAGAGAGAGAGGGAAAGGGGCCTAAAGGGGTGTGTTGGGCTCGCGGGTTCTGTCTGCTCCTGTTGTCACTGTGGCTCTCAGTTGTTTGTTGAAGCGCCATGCACACCGCCGCCCTCAGATGCATGAGACAGGCTGCTTTGGCAATTACAGGATATTATGAACTGGCTGCAGGTCTGCAGTCGTGGGGTGACACAGGAATGGTTTGTAAACTCTTGTAATTAGTGACTGGCAATAATGGTCAACATGAAGAGGCTACAACTGCTATGAGATGATTTCAGCGCGGTGAACTCTCAGTGAGTGGGGATTTACATTTACATTTATGCAGACGCTTTTATCCAAAGCTTACATTTTGTCAACTATCAGCTGTTCTGGGCCGGTCCCCCTTCGGTCATCATATAAATGTATATTTATCAGAATTAATGTGAGGAAATGTTTGGTATTGCCATTGTTCTGTCACAAATCCAACTATTTCAACTCTGTAATCTCTGCATGTGAACTCCAAATTAAGAGTAAAATGTTAATTCACAGGAGGATGTTTGCATTTACATTCAGCAGGCGCCTTCAGCAGCCGCTTTTGTCCAAAGTGATTTACATTTTGTTTAGAGACAGATGTCATTGCACGTGACTGACACTCGGCCGTTAGAGCGTTCCTGTGGCCTGAGGCTAACGGGAACCCCGTGATGGCCCTCTCTCTGAGTTCACCCATCACTGGAATGTGCCAGCACGGAGCAAATCTAATTAAAGCACGGCACAGCAATCAGCAATCGGCGCGCCCTCGACGCGGCTACTGATCTCATTAGCGTACTTCACCGCCACGTCAATTTTTCTTCGCCATTTGCCATCTGCGATCAACATGATCTCCACAAGAAGCCAAGGGTAGCTCATCCTGGGCGAGCTTGTTGATGTGAGTGATTTGTTGCTCTGTGGTGGTGGTAACAATTACACATCATCTTCTTCAACAAGCCCATGTGCAGGGCAGCGAGGGAAGCCTCAATGAAAAAACTCTTAGAGAAAAGCCCTTCATTAGATCTCTGGTGTGCATCAAGCATGCATAAGCCAGTTGCTCGTGGTGCCACTTTCATGTTGATGAAAATTAATCATCCAGAAATTCAGATGCATATTGTGAAACCAAAAAGCTTGGCTGAGCTTTTGGTATTTTCAGTTTGTTTGCCCTTCAGTTTGTTTGTTTGTTTGTTTGTTTGCTCACCAAGCAATATCCATGTGCTTGTCTGTTTATTTTTGTGGCCATATCAACCATAGGCAATTATGTGCATGTGACCCAAGTTGTACTTTTGATCCCCAGGTTATTGGGCCTATGACATCACTGTTGTATTGTCTTCATACAAGAAGTCTACCCTCAGACTTTCGATAAAAAAACCCCACAGGCCTGGCCCGTAAATACAGCAGAAGTGTGTAGGTGTGTAGGCTGTTGTGGTTGCTAAATGTGCAGTCGTGCTTGCTGATGTGGTCGACCTCACTTCCAGAAAGCCCAATATGCCATTTCTTGTAAACCGACACAGATAAGCCTCCACACAAGGCCTCTATACCATCGCTTGAGGACTAGGGAAACCTCTAGCCACCACCGTGACTGGAGCCGGGAATCCTCGGCTGAGTGGTGTGCAGTGAGTCTGTTTATAGCGGTGGTGACTAGCTATGTCTGTCTGGTGCTCTCCTGCCCACAGAGCACAGCACAGCAGCAGCCTCTGGAGAAAGGTGAGCTGTCCCGCGCTGATGACATCATCACTGGTAATAGAATAAGATCTCTATTAGCTGATGGCCAGTGACTCAGCACGACTGGCACCGTATTGTGTGTGTGTGTGTATTTGTGTGGAGGTGTGTGTGTGTGTGTGTGGGGGAGGGGGGGGGGGGGCAGGAGTGTAGGACAGAGATAGCTCACACTAGAGCACGGATTGCTGCTGCTGAGTTACTCGCAGGTGTGTGTATGCGTGTGTGTGTGTGTGTGTGTGTGTGTGTGTGTGTGTGTGTGTGTGCTGGCGAGTCAGCTGTTGACTGGTGCCCTTATGAGGAACAACGAGAGAAGTGTGTGTGTGTGTGTGTGTGTGTGTGTGTGTGTGTGTGTGTGTGTGTGCCGCATGGGGAGACAAAGCTTGTGTTGTTCATTCGTCCATGATGTCATGTGTTTACATTTCTGTTGTTGGAGAAGTGCGGTCTTCACTTTCACTGCAACCTATGGCATGGGTCTCATTCTGACATGGGGAGACATAGCCCAGCTTCTGATGCTGTGCCATCATGCAGACCTTGACCCAAGAACACTCTGTTTTCTAGAGCGTAAAGCTCTCTGTTTGTGTTTTGGTGTGCGTATGGAGATGCTGCAGTGTTAACTAAGACACCTTTCTTTCCTCTTTTACGATTTCGTCCATCCCTTAATTCATAAATATATGGAAATAATAGAGAAATAAACAAACAAACAAATAAATAAGTATATAAATAATGAACTAATAAATAAATAAATACTAATAGGAATTGTTCTCTTTCTTTCACTGACTTATCTTCTCATATGTCTCACAGGCAGTCCACATCTGTTTTGTTTGTATGTGTGTGTGTGTGTGTGTATGTGTGTAAGGACGATGCAAGGTTATGTAAGGTGCTGGCAGTCAAAGACAATCATGTTCTGGCCTTAGTGTGTGTGGGTGCGGCCGAAGAGGACGGACAGGTGCAGTCCGAGGGATGTCACAGCGCGTTTGCTGTGACCTCTCCGACTTGTTTACGCCTGGAAAATGAACATGCTCCCGTTTCTCTCTCAGTCCCTCCTGTCTTCAGGAAGCTGTCACTACTGGACAGATTCGAGAAAGGCCTCTCTTCTGCCGCTGTGTGCGTGCGCCAGGAACAGGAGGTCGTGAAGTCGCTGCGTCCTCTGCTACCTTGCTAACGTGGGCGCTCTGAGGGAATAAAAGTCACTCTTTCCCTCTTCCTCTGGGGAAAGTGGAAAGAAAAAAAAAGTTTCTGGAAAGTTCTCACCAAAGAGAAGAGAGAGAGAGCAAGGCTTTTTGCAGCTCCTGGTGTGCTCAATGTCCAAGCGAGTGTGTGTGTGTGTGTGTGTGTGGGATGTCCATATGGCATGAATAATTAACTCTAAAGAACAGCCTTGATTTTGAACAGTATAGAGAATATCTTTCTTCTATACAAATAAGCTATTGTCTTTTATGAGAGGGAAGCCACCATTTGTGATTTTGTGCATTCATTTAATTTAATTTCTTTTCTATTATAATTATTCTAATGCTTTAAAATTATTAAAATGCTCTGGACATCCCTGAATCCCTGAATCAAAGTGAGGAAGTATGAACTACTTGTGGACTAATGTGCATTTGGTTTACAGGCCTTTTCCATGTAATAGGCTACACACAGCAACTCAATGCTCTAACCAAGTCAATGCTAAATAAACTGTACTTGATTAGTTACCTCTGACACAGGAAAGCTCATCTGTTACACCTGTTATGACAAGTCACTCTGTGCCTGTTACAACAGGCCCCAGTTCAAAGGCTTGAAATGAACTGTGAGGATCGATAGCCTCTTTTTCTCAGGACACCCCTGTACGCTGCATGAGTATTGACTTTTGGAACAAAGAGAGCGATGATTTTACGGCAACAGACTACAGAAGTCGGTGGTCTGGTCTCAGTGTCACTGTGATATGAAGGTGCGATGTGGTTTGTCGTCTTTCCACTACAGGTGCGAGATGTGATTGTGCGCGTGCACGTGTGTGCATACAGTGTGAGTGTGTGCGTGTGTGTGTTTGTGCCTTTGTCTGGATGTGTGTGCGTTCGCACGTGTGAATGTGAATGTGTCTGTGTGGGTGTGTGTGTGTGCCCTGCCCAACCTGTCAGGAGTGAGGAGCTCAGCAAGGTTAAGAAGACTGTCTCCAGTGCCACACTGAGTGGCTGCTGAGGCTCCAGAAGTGAAATAGCTGTCCACAGTCCATGCCTGAAACTGAAAGAGGCCCCGCAGACACAAAGGTCAGAGCTTTCTGGTTTCTTGGCAACACTGTTCTTTTTCTCTCTCTCTATCTCTCGCTCGCTCGCTCGCTTGCTCGCTCGCTCACTCTCTTACCTTCCATTTTTGTCCTGCTTTCTCTTTCTATCTCACTCTCTAACTCTCTCTCTTTCTCTCTCTTGCTTTCCCTTTCTGTCTTTGTGTGACTCAGTTACAGATTTTGCACAGCTATAAAAACAAGAATTACCAATGCTATGGTGGATAGCCATGCCTTCTATTTTTAGGCCAGCGAAAACTCTCCTCAGATTACACAATACATGATCTTAATATACATCCACTCATCCACTTATCCCTGCCTATATCATAACTCTGCTCATTTTATGTTGGCACACTATCGCAGACTACACAATTAGTACATCATTATGTTGCTGAGCCAAGCTGTCTTCAGTTCTGGTTTAAATTCTCAGGCAGAAGAGGAAACTTGCTCTTAAATTACAGTAGTGAAATTTGGGTGATGTGATGAGCAGAAATCAGGGAACTGACTGTATCAGTGTATCTGACACTGACATAAAGCAGAAAGATCATGATACCAGCAAAACAAATATGACTACAAAGCAAGTGTGTTAAAATACAAGTGTATTCGATTACTGGTGTGGCCGCATTCAATTGTATCTCGAGTTTGTGTTTTCATCACTCATTTCTGTGAGAAAGTTTTTAGCCGTTTTATTTATATTTCTGATGTGAAGAAGTTGTCAAAATATTATTCACCTGATAGATTGAGATTGCATCGTCATCAAAGCTTGTTTGTAAAATATCATCTCAGTGAGGAGAAGTACTACAGATCAACAGCAGTATGACCTACTTTTTACAGTGTTTGAAATGCAGGCCCAATCATGTTATTACATTGGACCTATTACAAAACCATGCCCAGACCTCCCAGGTAAGCTTGGAGTGCATTCATATCACCCATTCCTAAATCAGAGTGTGAAACACAGACAATGCCTGTTTAAGCACAACTGTTTCATGCATTCAGAATTAGTTTTCAAAATGACTGCTTTATTGAGGGTGAAAAAAACTTGCTCCCAATCTTGTGTTATTGCTCTGAAAAAACTCTGGTTTCATCATAGCTGTGTGTATTATCATCTGTGTTGTTGTATGCTCTTGTCCTTCTACATATCTTTATATGAACCGAACAATGGTGTCTCCTGTAAACTGCACATCACCACAGAGCTGCTGATATCTTTATCTGTGTGTTTGTGCCATTGTGTATAAATAAAATATGTGTTCTTGAGTGTGAAAACATGCTAAGTGTGTGTGTGTGTGTGTGTGTGTGTGTAAAATTGTGTATTGTGTGGTGGAGAGCAGGGTCATGTGTTTGCTTTCAGTTCAAGGCAGATTATAGACATGCCTAACAGCACCTTATGTCAAACCTCTTTGAATTTCTGTGTCATCTATTCACTTGTTGTCTTCTCCTTACATTCTGTTTTGACGAGGCCCTCATCATCTCGTGGCTGTTTGCTGCTAACATTCCTGGCCGACTGCGCTGTGAGCGATGTGTGACCTATGTACTCCTGACCCCCCCCTCCTCCCAACCTACCCCGATGGGGTGCTCCGTGCGTGTCTATTTTAGGTCCCTGGGACTAGAGCTCTCTCTCTCTCTCTCTCTCTCTCTCTCTCACTCTCTTTCTCTTTCTCTCTCCACAAAGCGACTGCCTCCAAGTTTGCTCTCAGCAACCTCAGATGTCCTGCTGTCTAATTCCTGATATGCACTGTTTGGTATGCCTCAGTGAGCCTTGCTGAGTTTTTAGAATAGGCTGGAAAGACTTACATGACAATCAATCATATCTTTGTTCGCTTCCCACACACTATGCAAAATGGTCTGGCCACGTATCCTTCCTTGATTGCAGTTCACAAACATAAAAATAGTTTTAATTCAAATTCACTCCATTCCAGGGATACACCTCAGGCGATGAATGTTCACAGAGGGCATGTTGGGTGTTCTAGGAGTATCTTATTTTGACAAGTTGAATTTTAGGCAAATTAGATAAGGTAATACAAGAAAAAAAAAGTTAAATCTTACTTGGCAAACCAAAATCTGCACAAAGGGCTAATATGTTTGAAATGATCTACATTACGTGGAGAATGTTGAAATAAGTGCAAAACTACAATGGAAAGGGTTTGTGTTTTGGTGAATCAGCCTATGACCCAACTACGGCTGATCCACATTTACTGGTTTGCTGACCTTTATAAAACAATAATTATGTCATATTTACCTGTTGTTGCTATGGTTATGTGTGTTTAATAAAGTCACATTACACATGTGAGTCTCATATCTGAATGTTTATGACTTGCTCTTAGGCATGCTTTCAATTAGGTAAATATTAGGACTCTAATGATACAGCTTGATATTCTTCATACTGTAATAACCTCTCAAGAATTATACAGAGCAGTGTGAGCGAGAATGAAAAAAATGGCATTGGCCCCTTCTCTTTAGTCGCACAAGCACACACATAGTCACTCACTGACACACAAACTCACTCATAAACACCCCTCCACACACAAACACACAAACCGCCCACGCCCCCCCTCCCCACCCCCTGCTGCTCTCTAAAACTCAATTATCACCTGCTGGGAGTTCTTCACGAGGCACAACACCTACAATATTGCACATCCAAGCGGGAGAGGAGAGAGACTTTCCGAAAAACCCTCCGTCTCTGTCTGTTTCTGTGTTTGACTCTTTTATTACCCACCATCCTAGCGATCTCATTGGGAATTCGAGATGCCAGAGAGAAATCACTTGTGCGTTGTCGCTGAGCTCTGCTTACGTAGTAAGATGATTTAACAGCTCAATTAAGATGGTGTGTGTGTGTGTGTGTTATTTTCTCTGGCACACTAACAAACCAATAAACACAAATAAAACTGCGTTTTTGAAGAGATACCCCATCAAACATGACTTGTTTGAGCAGATGTCAGGGTTGCCCGGGAGACCAGTGTCACTTCAGAACTGCTTGCATCAGAGATAAATATGGCTCATCACTCTGCTTTCTCCCCTTAAGGCAGGACACTGTCTATAATTAAGAGCCTGAACTTTTGGGATAGATCATTGCGAGGGTCATGACATTTACAGTGTTCCACCAAAACAAAGCAACTTTTGATCCAAGACTTCCGTGTTTTGACGAGTGCCTATTGTTTGTTGAAATTGACCATCTCTGACATTTGAATTTCCTCTGTTCCTTTAACTTTATGTCAAATGATTTCTGATTTCATATTCACATTGTATTAACCGCAGAGGCCTATTGATCTAATTGAGTAGATCCCCTTTAGCAGTTTCTTGACAAAAAATGTCTTTTTGCCCTGACTGTGCATTGTATTCAATCCTGTTTTGAAGGGCTAATCAGATTCAGTCCCCACAAGACCCAGTGGAGGCTATATTGAGGTAACCCCAGCTTCAACTTCCTGTCCGAGTGTGGGCCCATGTGAGTTCATGCATTTAGCCCCTAGCATTAGCAGTTTGCTATGTTTGGGAAGATAGCTGATTCTTTTAAAATGGCAGGAAGAAGGTTGAGGTCAGAGGATATGTACACATGTATAAATCTGCATCTGTACGTATGCTCTTAAATTTCTTCCATTCCAATGATCAAACCATAACATAATTAGCTCTCTTTCCTCTAAAACATGAAAAGCCCTGGAGGGAACTGCACATATGGAGGAGCCTGCCTGTCAGTTCAACATGGGGCAAGGAGGCATTGTTCGTGAACTCCCAGGAAGTGTCCTCAATACCCCTGGTAGCCCACTGGACTGCTAATTTCATTATGCCTTTTTGATGAAAATGGTCAAATCAGTGTTGTAGGCTGTGTTGCTTAGTGGGTCAGTGTCAGATGAAATGAACTCTAGCTGTTTATGGAAAGCATTTCCAAAACAAAGGGGTTGTGCGTGCGTGCGTGTGTGTGTGTGGGATGTATCTGTTATTATAATCATCAATGTAAAAATGTAATATTGGAAACATTAAAGGGCAACAAGCTTTTTTTCTCCTAAGTTTGTATTGATTGAAATCTGCATGCATAAAAGTGAGGCACTGACTAAGAGGATAGAAATCAAGAGTTCAGAAGATGCCTGTGGGCTATGGTGAGTCTGTCGAAAGGAGATTTTGTCGTTGGCGATTCTGCAGTGTTTTAAGATAAACTACTCCCACATTCTCAATCAGTGTGTTTTCCTGGGACTTGATGAGAAAACCATGTCGGTCATGTTAAAAGAAAGTAGAAACAAAGATGTTGTATTTGGTTTCTAATGAAAATAAATGTGTTGAAAGTTGGAAAGAGGACTCAGGAAGGAAAGGGAACCTTAACCTCCACTCAGACAGATATTCAGTCATAATAACAACATATTGGTATTCTAATGACAGTCAAAATGAGACCAGTTATTTTTTTCTATTTAAAGGTTGGTCTGGTGGGCCTTTTCTTCTCTTTGTATTTTTAAAAGCAAGAGCTGCTTTTAATCTAAGCAACCAAAATGATGGGTTTAGTTTACATTTTATGAGGAAACGCAAGGTTACATCCACTACGTCTGTGGGTAATTTGGATTCAGATGTGGTTCTTCTAGTGGCTGTTTACTGGCTAAATGAATACCCACACAGTCATTTAGAACACCTTCTTCATGCCAGTCAGTCAGGTCAGGAAGTGGTCATACGTAAGACACATTGTGATGTTTGTACTTATATGGAGAGGTTGTTTCAGTTAGCGCATGTGTAAGGCAGTGTGTGGATTAAAGGTTATGTGGGTTATGTTAGAAGATGCATAGGCATTGCATTTTGAAGAATTTCAATTCATTTTGGGTGTTGAACACGATCACCTTAACAGCCAAGGATAATGAAAAAGACTGATCGATGTTAAAAGAGGTTACTATAGGTCTTAATCTCTACACTTTGAAGATAGCATAGAATTCTTTCTATAAATCCTTTTTTTTATCTGCACCTGAGAACACACTTAGCTTAGCTTAGCTTAGCTAGCATATTGAAATCATTAGCAAATATTTGCCTTCAGTGGTGCTCCTTTTTTTTTACTGTCAGATAAACAGAACATCAGCAACAACAACAAACTTAATTCACATCAACTTCAAAACAAAGCCTAGCTATTTGACAGGCCCTTTGGTTGAGGAAGACAAATTAATGACCCGTAGAGTTTTTCTCTCCCTCTTCCCCCTCCTCAACCCTTTACGATAAAGTTAATCCTCTGGACCTTTAAATGATCTCATTACTGGCTTATAGTTTGCCTGCAGTGACGCAAACCATGCATGTCTAATCCCCATTATCATTATCAAGACGAGATGGCTGGCCTAGAGGACTCTGTCATGCATACGGATATGGATGACGTCTCTGACTTTAATATCTGCCTCTCTGAATGGCGTTGGCCCAGACGGCTTACGCACTGACATGGACGAGCGACGGGGGACGTAGGCTATCACGTTCTGATTACTGAGATAACAGAGAAGGAGCAAGGGGAGAGAGGAGAGGGGAGGAGAACACGAGATCCTGATAGCCTAAGACACAGCAGGGGATGTCCATACATCTGCCTGCCTAACACCTCCATCACTGGCTAGAGAACACTTTTGATTATTACTGTAGAGACTCAGGAACGACTCAGGAACGACTGATACTAGACAGACTTATTGTCCGAGTGTTTATCGGTGAGCGAGCGGCATTAGTTTTGCACGGCGCTTTGTTTGAGAACATACCAGAGTGTTTACTATAGATAGGCTCGGGGAGATTGTTGGCGGGAGGCCGTCAGGACCCAGTCCAGCATCTGTGGTCCCAGGAGGGCAATGGAGTTGATAGGGTCCCCTGCTGCGGATCCACCAGACAAACTTAAAAAGAAACAAGCGACTTTAAGATGCTTCAAATGAACGGAAAAAGAAAAAAAAGGACAGCACGATTGGCGCACGATATTTTTATGCAATCTACAAAAATAATCCGTTAGTGCTGTGATTCAGCGCACGACTCTTCCGTGAGTGCGCTAACGAGTGATGCTGTAAACACCAAAGGCGTAATGAATGCCAGAATAAAAACTGATTTATTGAGAACCCACTAAGAACCTTTTTCCTCCTCCACTGAGAGGACATTACATCTGGGAGAGAGGAGCCAGGGAAACACTTCAAATGCTTGAAATATTATGAATGTTTAATCATTACATAACGTGAATGGATCTGTGACCCCAGTTCAAGCGGTTAGGGCAACTACCCCATGCATTCCTCCGTTCCGACTCTCTCTCTTCTTTTCTATCTCTCGCTCTGGGTTGTGTGGTGGCAGTGTTTGTAATTACCTCAGCAGACGTCGTGTCTGTGTGGCAGTGTGTACAGTGGCAGGGCATGGACCTCCCAGACCCGGCCATGCGAAGGCAGTTCCCCCTGCTCCAGGCAGGGCTGTGGTCAGCATGTGTCAGGATCATTAGCGGTGAGCGACTGAGAGGGTAAACAAGGGATGAGGGGTCGGGGGTGGGGGATGGGGGGGGGAGGAGAAGGACAGGAAGAGGAGATGAGAGAAAATGGGGAGAAGAGTGCAAAGTTGGGTCAGTGGGAAGTGACGGAGGAGAGGGAGGAAGAGAGGAGAGGAGAATGGAGGGGAATCATTTGGGAGCATGCAGGGAGACAGAGGAGTGAAAAAGCGGCAAAGACAAACGTGGTTAATCTACTTGAATGGAGTGATAGAGAATATGTGGAAAGGATGAGATGCGAAAGAGAGAGCTCAGTGGGCAGAGAATAGGGTAACAGCAGGAAGGAGATAGAGGGAGAAATTAAATAGAATGAAAGAGAAGAAGAAAGAAGAGAATGGGGGTGGGGGGGTGGATGGCGTGGCGTAGGGTGGGGGGGTGGGATGTAGCGGTGGAGGGGGAGAAAGAGGAGGCAGCCTTGGCAGACGGGCTTGTCGGCAGCTGTGTGGGAACATGGGGTTGAGGGCCTGTTTTAGCAGAGATCCAAGATGCTCCAGGACATGCCTGAAATCACATTAAGTTCACACTGGAGCGCCCGTGGCTGTCCTGGCCCGGCCCCATTAAAAAGATGAAGGCGCCTGGCGGAGATGCGACCGGCTGCCGGCTGATGGCTGACATAGAGGCTTTAAAGGCAGCCACGGATCTGACAGGGGGGCTTTGAGATGTGCCGACGAGCACAGGTACACACCACACATGAAAAAAAGAAGAAAAAGAAAGGAAGGAAGGAGGAAGAAACAGCTCATCCATGTCCTCGTGTCTGGATCTGTACTTGTTGCCTAATGTTAAGTGGTCACACACTCATTCACACACACACAAACACACACACACACACACACACACACACACACAAACAATATACTTGTGCACATGCACCCACGCTGACATTTTCTCTCATTACACACTATTCAATTGCATCTCTGCCACACAGAGACCAGGCACGCGTCATACACATCAGGGCTCCACATAGGCTGACGAAATGAAAGGGAAAAGATGTCATTCCTCCTCACCTAAACTCACGGGCGCCTTCATCCTTAATGTTATCTGAACGGCATGTTCCAGAAAAAAGAGAGAGGGAATAGAAAAAAAAAACAAAAAACATGGAGTACGCATGAGGATCTAAACTTAACACAACCCCATTTCACCCCGCAAAAAACAAAAAGATCAGAACAATAGAGAGATAGAAGAGAAAGAGAAAAAAAAATACACAAATCCCCACACACACACACACACACACACACACACACACACACACAGAGACAAAAACACACATAAAATAGTTCAAGAGTTCAAGAGATGGACGCTAGTTTGGGGGAGCGTCTGGGAAGCAGGAGCTGAGCTGTGCTGTGTTGTGTTGTGTTGTGTTGTGCTGAGCCGTGTGTCTCGCAGTGGTTAAAATAATGAAGTATGGGATATTTCATCCATTCTGTCAGGACTGTGGTCGCGGCACGGGGGGGCAGAATTAGGGCAAGCTGGATGCACACTGGACTGTGCATAATTCCACCGAAACCCCGGCCCAGGAGTCAGTGAGGTGTGGCCGGGCGCCGGCGATTTAATTGTACACACATAGTGTAAATTTGTTTGTCTTCTTCCACACAAATATAGATGTTTAACCTCTGGCAAAATGCTGCTGCCATGCACACACATGCATGCGTGCACACTTGAGTTCATTTTTACATCTCCTTGTGCATTCATGCCATCATCAAGTCCAGGAGTGGAAGTGCTAATGACAATACAAAAAGAGCGAGAGAGAGAGAGAGAGAGAGAGGAGAGAAGTGCGAGAGGAAGAGCCGGGATCACAGAGTAAGTTGTTTACGATATGAAGGACGTTCTCGCCAATAAAGCCTGTTCGGGGCATGCTTATCATGTTCATCTGCATGACCTCATGAATAGCCTCTTTCTGTGACCTGAGGGGGAGTTCTCTGAAAGCCACCACACACACACACACACACCACACACACACACACACACACACACTATACAGGCCTGTGACACAAGGTTCAAAAGGGAACTTGACACACATTAATTCAAAGTCCTATAGGTTGCAAAACCATTCATATGCAGTGAAATTTAGATTATGATCCCCTTCTTGCTCCTCAACCATTCAGCTAATTAAAAGAATTGCCCCCCCACACACACACACCTCCTCCTTAGAGCAATTTTTATGCAATCAGTGTTTTGTGATAAACGGCCTTCAGGCGGCAGCCAGAATAAGCGCAGGGTTTCGGCTCCGAAGAGAAAGGTTAATGCAAATAATGAACCCCCACAGGGGCCTGGCGAGCTTTTCCAGTGCTGGTGTGTGTGTGTGTGTGTGTGAGGCTAAGATGAGGCGAGACAGGAGCCGGGCACCAGCCATGCCAACCTGCTGCTGGCACTGATGCCAAGGTAGGAAGGTG
The DNA here is from genome assembly GCA_015244755.2 of Tenualosa ilisha. Classification (NCBI taxonomy): domain Eukaryota; kingdom Metazoa; phylum Chordata; class Actinopteri; order Clupeiformes; family Clupeidae; genus Tenualosa; species Tenualosa ilisha. The sequence goes on along the minus strand of PYXC01000993.1, from coordinate 309,766 downwards.
CTAGTGGTACGGGGTGACCTTGGTGAACGACAAAAAACAAAACAAAAAAAAACAGGGAGAAATGTGTGCAGAACTAGAATGTTGATGAGACACCACCCCCCCCCCCCCCCCCCCCGCCTGTTCCAATGTTCCTCCCCTCTTTCTCTCTCCCACTCGTCACCCTCTCCAAACCTGTCCAAATAATTCCCCCTCGCCAGGTTACCTGTACCGGGGCCATAGCAGCCGTAACCCATCCGACAGTCCTTTGCTTCGGTGAAATGTCACAAGCGATGATCCTCCGGAGGACGACGTGGAGGCCTGACATTCGACAGCCTCGTGTTTGTTTCCCAGCATGCCTGTCTGCGGCGTTAACCCACCACATAAATGTCAGCGGTGGCCATGGGGAAGTGGCAACGTTAAGAGGGCCAAAGCATCCTGGGTTTTGAAAACTGATGTCTTTTTTTCCCCCCTTTCTGTCTCTCTTGTTTTGTACTAAGAGCTTAGAAGAACAACAAGGTTTGAGTGGGTAGTTAAGAACAGGGCACAAAAGGCCTTGACTCGCAAACTGAAATCTTAAAATTAGTTTAAATGTAAGCGCTTAGTAATTGTCCTAGTTTCTTCAAACATTCACCCCCACACAGACAGACACACACACATTTAAGAGTTACTAAATAATTCAGCATCTACATCCACCATAGCCTGTGTGTGTTCACAGTTACTATGGTAGTTACCGTAGCAACAGAATGACACAGCCTGACGCAAAGGCACAGATGCCAATACATATGTTTGCTTGTGACATTACAAGTGCTTAGCCCTGGGACACTTGGTGTAAACAACTATAAACTCGTATAATTAAGTCAAATTTTCTCAAGACTGTCATTCACCTATGGTGCCAGACATTGGCATATGCAGGTACAGGCAGGCACGTAGAAATCTCACTGTGAGTCATTCGTAATATGGCTGATATTTAAGACCGATGTCAGTGGAAAGGTTTACTGGTTCTCATGTGTTATTAAAAAGGGGAGAAATCATATTTATATTGTATATTTTCTAGCTACAGCAAGAACACCTACCACTGAAAAAAAAAAACAATACTACTTCAGTTACACTAACACACAGAAAACAGTTGTTGGTAAATGGGAAAACATATTCCACCCTAATGGCTGAACCAAATGCATTCATTAAGAAGTTCCTCCCACCACTTACTTAGGCGGTCAGATGGCCATGACTCACCCCTGTGTAACAGTCGCCATGGGTGTGAACTGCACTCCCAATCAAAGGCCATTGAGAGTTCGGTGTTAGCCTGAATGGCCAGCAAGCCTCCCAGCCGTGACCCCTCACCCCCCTTCCCCCCGCGCTAATCAACTCTCTCAGGACCAAGGAGAAACCCCTCGTTCAGGACCTCAGGACCTGACGTCCAGGCTCCCACACCGTCACTGCACTACAGTGGCTTTTGATTGACTAATCAACTGTTATTCCAATTATGCAATTATTTCAATCTTACATCAGGAGGGGGGGGAAGGGGGGTGGAAAGGGGAGGGGGCATGCTGTAAGTGGCTCATGAAAACAGAACTGAAGCAGTTCTTATGGTCGCTGTTTCCAGCCTAGATATTCAACTGAACGTTTTTTCTGGGTGACTGATGGGAAGTGAGTGGGGTGACTAAGTTAAGACTTTCCCCGAGTGCCTTTCATGAGTGTGTCTTTAATGGCCGAGTGTTCAGCTCAATGTGTGGGATCACCGTTCACAGAAATAGCTGGTATTTCCTACAAATAATTGGGGCAATCATCACCAGAGGAAAGTGCTGGTAGCAGGTAGATGGTAGATGGTCATTGGTCATTAGATAGTCATTAGTACTGTGCATGTCCGATAAATGGTTGTTTTTTGCTTCTTTGTGTATGTGTATGTGTGTGTGTGTGTGTGTGTGTGTGTGTGTGTGAGAGATGTTATCTTCAGAGTGCACATCCTACATATTTGTGGTTTCTGTGTAATCTTGTCTTCAAAAGAAACTAACATTTCAAAGAAATACTATTAATATGCAAGTATATTTATAAACCTGTTTTCTGCCCGATTAGTATAAACCTACCCATATTTCCAGGCAATAATTCACAATATGTTAAAAACAACTAGCCTCTTAATATTGTTCCTGTCATACAGGCAAAAGCAGTAGTTTTGTCAAAAAAACAGTTACGCCCAGGAGTAAGAAGGAAAAAGTGAGAGTGTCTATTTCTGGTACCATTGATGCCAATATCAGCCCAGTCCATATGAAGGGGAAAGAACATTCGTTCTGCATCACTACACCCAGAATAATCAAGGCAGGGAGGAGGACTGACTCTAAATGTCATCGCTGATCCAACCGAGGAGGTGTACAACAGAGAGCGTAAGGCGGGGGGGGGGGGGGGGGGGTAATAAACCACAGACGATGAGTTTGAGGTAAGTGAAAGTGTGTGTATGTGGGTGGTTGGGTGTGTGTGTGAGAGAGAAAGTGAGAGGATGCTGTGCTAAGGTACCAGAATGCCAGAAGAAGAAGGTGTCTGAGTGTGTGTGTGTGTGTGTGTGTGTGTGTGTGTGTGTATGTGTGTGTTTGTGTGAGTGATTTTGTGTTTTTGAGCACTCACTAGGTTTTACAGTTGTTCTAGGTCGTTAGCAGGAATGTATCTGTGTGATGTGTGTCTCTGTGTGAGTGTCAGTGTGTGTATGTGGAGCATGTGTGTGTGTGAGAAAAAAAGAGAGTATGTGAATTAAAACTTGTGTGTGTGTGTGTGTGAATGAGAGCGACAGAGAGAGAGAGATAATTAATAGTGTGTGTGTGTGTCAATGTAGAGAGAGAGTGAAGAGTGTGTGTGTGTGTGTGTGTGGGGGGTGTTGGCTGGGCCGTGCAGTGGTGCTGGCTCGTCAGCAGGAGTGTAAGAGTGACTCAGCGTCTCTCCTGCCCACCTAACATGAATCAGTCTCCCACTCGCCGGACAGCCCTGGCCAATCAGAGTGGCCTCTCTACCACTGCTGTCGTCAGAGCCCTGCTGATGGAGCGGCCTCCTCACTGACACACTTCCTGTGGGGGTGGGAGGGGTGCCAGCACTGAGTGGGGAGGGAAAGAGGGAGGGAGAGGGAAAGAAGAAGAGAGGGAGGGATGGAGAAAGAGAGGGAGGGAGTGAGCGAGAGTTGAGTGGGGAAAAAGTGAGAGAACATGCTCAATTCAGCCTGGGCTGTAATGTCTCTGTGCGTAACTGTAAGAAATGGGGAGGGGGGGGGGGGGGGGCGGGAGGGAGGGAGAGGGAGAGAGAGAAAAAAAAAGAGTGACTTGCTAAGACTTGTGCTGTGCATGGCAACTGTATTGTTTAATACCGGTGCTGTCTTGGCTCCAGCTCAGGAAAAGTTTGCCTAACAGGCTTCTGAGAGCGGGTCTGAACACTTCAGAGTTAAACATAGCCCATCACGAAGGCTCGTCGGGATAGGTGGCTGCTATTTATACACGCTGAGCGGCAGTTTCCCTCCATCGATGAAGGAAGCACCTTACCAGCTCCCAGCAAATCTTCCGCTCCGAGGGGCAAAAGTCATGCCAAGCGTCCTTCCTTCCATTGTGCGGCACAACAATGTTCCTGCTCCCGGCGCTCGTCAGAGGCATAGCTCTCGCCAGGCTGCCAAAAGTATGGAGTCTTTATAGTGTTAAATTACAGAGGCACAAAAACACAAGAGCGTCGTTTTTAAGTTGAGAGAGTGTTGTGGTCAGTAATTTAACATCAACAGCCTCCAAAGACTGTTTTTCTCTCATCCTCATGGCGGTTGATTCCATCATCCCCTTTACAGTAATGGCTTCTAAAACTGACCAAATGTGGTAGCATAACTGTAAAAGTGTTTAGAAAACACAACAACCCAGAGAGAGAGAGAGAAAGGGAGAGAGAGAGAGAGAGAGAGAGAGAGTGATGCTCTTTTATATCTGTTGACAATCACAACAAGTGACTCATCTGGCACAATGTCTAAGGGAGGAGACTCGTTAAAAATCTAAAATAAAACACCAAATATGAGCTAATGTATGCCAGTTGCTGGTCCTTCACAGTTCCTTACAGATGGCAAAGCTGTGTGCATGTGTGTCAAGCTGACATAACAAGAGGAAACCCTAATATTGCTACTACTGTGAGGATTTAATATTATTTGCATGATGGCGCAGGGAAACAGGAAGTCCGCATTTGAATCGAGAGGTTTTTGCAGAAACCTGTATCCGCCTTCGTTCTGGAAATTTCAGTAGGGTTTCCCGCAAATGTCACGCGCTGGTGGCACAGCGTTTTTCCATTAAGGAGCGCTGAAGTCAAACCACCGCCGCTGCGCTTCAGCTCGCCGGGTTGCGGAGGCGGTCGTGTTTCCAGTCAATAAGCAATTGACCTCCCCAAATTCTGAATGAATAAATTGAATCAAAGATGAAAGTCACTGCAGCGGATAACAAATTAGTGATGCAATACTGAACCAAACTGGGGGATAGGGGTTGAGGAGAGAGAGAGAGAGAGAGAGAGAGAGAGAGAAAGAGAGAGAGAGCATTGGTCCATATGCTGTATCTTGTGGCCAAGCAGAGAGGCAGGCTTTGAAATCTGCATCTTCCAATGCAAAGAGGGATGCTTCCTAGTGCCTTCTATTTCCCTTTACATTGAACCGACTGAGACCATTGGAAGGGAAAGCCGGAGAGTGAGACGTGGTGGGTGGCTCTCTGTAGCATGCCTGCCTGAGATGCTGTGCTGTGCGTGACACACATGGAGGTCCCTCTCCCTGGGGTCAGGCCTTTGGGCTCCAGAGCACCGCTGAGGACACTAATCAGCCAATCTCAACATTTCCTCTGTCACAAATCATTACTTGAACAGAGTCAGCTATGGGCGGATGCACACAATCTGTACATGTGTGAATGCTTGCGTATAAAACGAGATAGGGAGGTTTTCATCTTGTTTTTTTATAAAATTTTTTTTGCGATTGTTTGTAATATGTCCAGAACAGAGGAAAAATGCAGTTTTGGCTGCTTCTGATGTGATGCAAACTTACTTGCCCAAACAGGAGTGTGCGTGTGCAGCAGAAAAACCGTGCTCTGATTTGCACGTTGGATAGTTTCCGCGGGTGGGTGGTTGGAGGGTGAAGGGCTGTTTGTGTGTGTGTGTGTGTGTGTGTGTGTGTGCATATGTGAGTATATGTATATGTGTGTGTGTGTGTGTGCATGTGTCAGTATATATATATGTGTGTGTGTGTGTATGTGCATATGTAAGTATATGCGTGTGTGTATGTGTGTTTGTGTGTGTGTGTGTGTGTGTGTAAGGTGGGGTTGGGTGAGGATGGCGGGTAAGGTGGAGATGCTCAGAGGAATGGATGTTGACAGTAACCTGCTGAGCGTGCACTGCCTTCCTCATTTTCATTTTCACCGGGAATCAGACCTTATGCACACCACCAATACACACACACACACACACACACACACACACACACACACATACACACACACACATAAGAAGAGAGTGGGAGAGAGGGAGACAAAAACAGCATTTGTGGAGATGGGCGCACACACACATACACACACACATGAAGAAAAAAACAAACGCCCTTCAGTGGTTCTCAAGTGATGTGGGTAATGAAAACTAATACGGCAACCCAACCGTGTCGGCCCTGTCAGAGACAAAAGACGAGACGGCATAATCCCTGTTAGTTGTCTCGCAGCGTGAGGCCGTCAGAGGAGCCCTCGTCTGCCGAGAGGGAGCACGGCAAGTGCGAGCTCGACGCAAAAGGAAGAGAGAGACGACGAGGTGGAGTGGGGAGGAAGAAGTCCAGTTCCCGCTGCGAGATCTCCTGGACGCTTGAATCCAGCGAGGCGCGCGTGTGTGTGTGGATTGTCTCAGTGAGCTCTCTGCCGAATGGCGCCGGTGGCTAGATCCTACGGTGGAGGGTGGAGGAGAATGGAGCAGGGGGTGGGGTGCTGGAAAGGACTGTGATTCCCTCTGTGCTACCAGTGCTTCTGTTTTCCCTCTCTCTTTCTTTTTTGTAGTCTTGTAAGCCTTCATTACTTTGTGTGTGTGTGTGTGTGTGTGTGTGTGTGTGTGTGTATGTGTGTGTGTGAGTGAGTAGAGTGAAAAGGGCTTGAAAGCAACCACCCACCCACACACACACACACACACACACACACAGCACTCTCCATCCACCCCCAGCCCTTGGGCTCTCTAGAGATGGCCTGGCCTGGCTTTGGGCCTGGGGACTGGCCCAGAGCGATGAGTAAGACATGGGTAAAACAGAGCAGTCATTCACCAGCCTCATTCAGACGGGGGAAGATGAAGAGGCCTGGAGTGGAGACCTTCAGGCACTCTCTATATGCCACAGGTGTGTGTGTGTGTGTGTGTGTGTGTGTATATATGTGTGGTGAGGTATCAAAGAGACAGAGGAGGAAGGAAATGCAGAGTCTGCGGCAATCAGCACAGAGGAAACAGGACGTGGTTGGAAGATTCACCTCCGAGTCACTTCCTGTGGCTGCTGAAGCTCGCGAATACGATTTGCTAGAACTTCGTTTTGCTGAATTACCCCTATTTTTTCTGTTGTAATATTTTGAATTTCAGGGAATAGGAGTGAATCAGTGGTAGTGAAGTGAAGAACTAAGTCTTCCTCAGGAAGCGAATAATTTAGCAGAGATCTGGGTTTAAAAGTCACCAAAAACTTTACTAAAAGAATGTTTTTTTGAAGAAATCACTGTTATGTGTCGTCTTCTGCGGCTTCATACTCTTTGCTTAGAGAGTGGAGGGCACATGAAATAATTATAATATGAATATGAAATTGTTATAATAACTGTGTTGAGAGCGGATAAGTACTCCTCCGTATCTGTAAGACAGAGTTATGGAGAGATTATTCTGCCAAACGGGTTCTGTGTCTGGTTTGCATGTTTGTGTGGAAAAAAAGACTAGTGTGTGCCTGTGTGTGAGGTACGTTTGGAGAGGTGTGGGAGAGGTGTGTACTTAGAGCTGAAAGGGAGGACGATGATTCCATGTGGAGCCAACATGTTGACACTTCTGGCAGAAAGGGTTAAAGCAGAGCGAGAGGCACAACGTTTGTTAAGTTCCTTGTTCTATTTTTGCAAGGGGGGGAGGGGGGAGTAAAATCCCCCTTTATGCAGACCATAGTCAAACCCTCATACGCTGATACAGAAGATCACTGAAAAGTTTATATTTTGACGTTATGTAGTATACTTATGCAGACCGGAACGATTCATGCTTGCTCCCATTGTAACATATTATGTTGCTCTGTCTTGGTCAGTATTCAAAGATCTTCGCTTCTAGTCAAAACCTCTAGAATCTTTGGTCAAAACTCATCTCACTTTACAAAAGTTCACTAAAGATCTGGGAGGACAATAGAGAAAATCAAAGGGTTAAAAAAAATGAAGGATGAGAGAGGGAAAGAAAAGGGGAGGAGTAGAAAACAATGAAAAACAAAATAGGAGAAAGGGATATGGGTGTGGGGAGAGGAGAGAGGTAAAGTGTAGAGCAGAGGAGAGATTAGAGGAGGAGAGGAAAGGAGATTAGGATGAAGAGAGTGAGAGAGGAGCGTAACAGGAAAATGCCCTGGGTTGAGGGGGAAAGTTGGGGAGGCAGTGCCAAGGGGGGCTTGCTGATGAGCATGCAGAAGTCAGATTCAGCATCCACCTAACACACACACACACACACACACACACGCGCAGCCCTTCAGCATCACTGGCAGGCATGTCTGAACAAGGCCACAGCACTAACAGACTTGACCATTTGTGCAGAACTAACTTACATGACCTCTCTTGTAGCATGCAGCACTTCTTGACTGCACTAAATTAGTGCAACAAATTCTGTACCATGTAAGCCATCACAGTTATTTGCCATTAAACACCACACTTAATGAGTCTCTGAGCATGATATTTACCTCCGCCAAGGAGGCTATGTTTTTGCTAGCGTTTGTCTGTCTTTTTGTTTGTTTGTTTGTGTACAAAATAACTCGAAAAGTACTACACAAATTAGCATGATGGAACAGATGAGTACATTTTGGTGGTGATCCAGAACACCTTCTGGAATCTGTATTGCAACTGTGATCCCATATTGCCTTGACGGAGATCTGTGCTCTCCGAGTGCTTTTCTACACTCTTTTCTTTTCACAAACTTGTTACATGATGATGTAAAAATCATCTTCATTTAATGGTTCACTAAATAAATCCTTACTAAGACCTTCTTCAACAATTTAAGCCAAGTATGCACTTTATGTACAGTGGAAGGTGGATTTTGTGATATGCAAACATGCCTATTAAGAAAATAGGTGTCGTGAACATGTAAGGTAAACTGCATGCAGTCAGCGGAGGATGGTGTGAGGCCCAGGGAGAGGCTGAGGTAAGAGCGGACAAAGGGTTGCTATAGGCACTGAGGGCTGGAGCTTAGGGCTGGGGTTAAGTGAGCTAACCTCACACGCGCTCGCACATGTGGCTCCCATCAAGTGTTTGTTTGGAGAGGGACCCTGGTCGACAGGACTCCGTTTCTACGGAGATGAGGTACATCTGCGGGGACTGGTCCAAATTAGCAGGCGCATCTCACTGACAGGATGCAGAGAAGGAGGAGGAGGGCGAGTTGACCGAACTGCATGTACTCACGGTGTACGTGCACGCGCTGTGCACAGAATTACCTCGAGGCTTGACATCATCTCATCAGAAAAAAAAAAAAAAATCCTATAGTTTGGGAGGTCAGTCGTTAATATTCCAGGGAGGAAGAGAGTGCATGTGTGGATAAGGGATACAATTACACAGGTGAGGATTTGTTCCAGAACGATGTTAACACAGCTCGAACGAATCCAGGGCTGGCTATCTCTCCCGCAGATTAAGGGATCATTCTTGTGTCTGCCACTTTCATTAGCTTGTAAAAGAACCGATTTCGGGAAAGAAAAACATTGCAAGACTCCCCCCCCCCTCTAAGTCACCACCACCACACACACACACCAGCAAAGGCATAGACTCACACACATACACACACACACACACACACAAAACACAAAAGGACACTGCACAATTAAAGAGGGATACGAGGGCTTTTTGGGAAAGAATGTTTGTTTCCTCTAGAGGAAAAATGACCTCATCGAATGCTAATTCAATTTAGTTTTTAAATTTAGAACATTCTTTATGGCATGTGACATGACCAAAAAGAGGGGTAGAGAAACTACGAATGAGTAAGAAGATCTTCTGTCATCTGTCAGATACAAGAGAAACTAAAGAGGAGTTAATATAAAAGTAAAAAGCTAATTTGGCCAGAGGTTATTTGGAAAGCAAAGCAAGAGAGAAAGAAAGAAAGAAAGAAAGAAAGAACAACACAAACAGCCACAGAAGAAAGTGGTAAAAGCAGACTGAAAAGAAATCTTTTTTTTCTCTCTGACTGTTTTATAACCGTTTTTATAACCAATGCAGAGCAATCACTTTTCTCTTTTTGTGACTTGCTTTTCCGGTGGCTCATGCCACTAGTATTTTAATGAAATTACACAACAGAGTTTGCATACAAACACAATTTCACCTCACTGCAAAGTACACAACCTGCCCTACCAGTTGTCTAAAGGTTTGTAGTGACTAATTCACAATTACAATATTTATGGTCAACACAGCACTGAAATGGATGTACTTTCAATCCAACAACGCTAAAGCAATATCAAACTGGAACTTTCCAATTAGACAATCTTCAAGTCATCAAATCTTTCCATCTTTCAAGAAGACCCAGATCCTTCTTGTAGAGGAACCAGAGGAAGTGGGTAGTCTAACACTGATATAGTATGTCAGGAGTAGCATATCATACAATCTATCTAATATCTAATCTCCTGAAGCATTTCAAATATTTTGAATTCCACTCTAGAATGGAGTTGCAGTTACTCTAACACACACAGAGTTACTCTAACTGCAACTCTGTGTGTGTTAGTCCCTCTGGCAGTTTTGTGGTGGTGGGTGTTACCTGGCAGGTTTCTTTTAAGGACATAACCGCTCGCTCCACTAGGCAAATAGAGAGACAGGTCCCCTGGATGAGAGACTGCAGCACAGATGAACTGAAGCCTGAAACAGGCAGCATGGACACGCGTCAGTCAGAATAAATGGCTGACACAGGATGATTGACAGGTAAGGGAAAGGCCAAGTGAGCAGCTCACGAATTTACTTCTCAAGTGGGTCTCACATCGCTGCTATGACAACTGAGACAGACTGCAAGCCATAAACACGATATTTCAACTGACAGCGACCGACGCCATTAAAAAATACATCGGAAAGCAGGAAAGCAGCCCAGCAAATAAATATATACAGACTCACACACGCACACACTACCCCCACACACACTTCCACAACATACATACATACATACGTACACACACATGCATCTGCCTCAGAGACTGTAATATTCCACCGTCAGTGCGGCTCACAGAAACTGTATTCCACTCCATGTCTGTTTTCACGTGCTTTGGCTTAAGGCCGAATGCTCCAGGAGCTTGGAAGTCATTGGGACCCTGGCATTACATGCACACACATGTGTAATTTCAACATAAGGGTTTTTTTTTTTTTTTAGGAGAGCAAAAGTGAGGAACACACACACAGTAAGCCATTGTGCTTAACCTAACTACAGAGAACGGAAAAAAACAGGGGACAGAAAAAAAAACCCCAGAAAAAACGTTCGACGCCGATTGATCGCGGAGCCAACGTTGCTCCAGACAGCCGCAGCTGTGGTCAGAAGCGAGCATCGCGCCGTCCTGTCAGAGTGGAGCGGGGCCCTTTTTGCGTGGGTGTTTGGACCGGACAGAGCTCTGCTGTCAGGTCGGACCAGAGGCAGGCCGGGCCCACGCTCGACACGGCTCAGCCAGATGGACAGCAGGGCGTGAGAAGAATCGGACTTTGAGAATTTTACTGCCTCCTCTCGGGTGGAACCACTTACACTCAAACTCTCTCTCCCTCTATTTCAAAAAAAGAGAGAGACCAGCCATGCCCAGGCAAGAGTGATCCCACCACTAAACCATCAATCATCACACTTTTTACAGGCCTGGCACAGCCATGGGCTGGGGCCCTGGGAAAAAAATGCGCTCTCGCGCACCCTGCCTTGATTTCTGTCAGTGAAACAGGTCTCATTAAATCAATTACGCTCCATCAGGGACAGAGAAGCAGGAGTCCAGCAGAGAGGCGTTCCAGCAGCGGTCCTGTCGTGTTTATCCGAGTTTAACATCGCAGCTTAACACGGAGGCCGCACATCTGTGGCGGCGCCAGGCAGACCATGGATCAGATGGCACAAGCGTTTTGGTTTGGTGGCAGCAATGCAGAACTGACTCCCGCATGTATGTGTGTGTCTGTGTGTGTGTGTGTGCCCTTCTCAGTCTGCAGAGCAGCAGGGGCTGGGTTTGCCGACTCTTCCTCAGATGAAACGGACTCGACTCTGTGGTCAGAGCTCATCTGCTATCTGCGTGTCAGGGCACCGACGCGGGGGCCCCGGCGAGAGACAGCGGGGAGAGCCGGTCCTGACAGGCGGAGAGAGACGAGAGCACAGCACAGGCCAGTCCTGCTCTCACCAGTCATCCGTGAGACTGCACTCACACACATTCACACACACACATACCCGCAAGCACACACGCACGCACACACACACAGTGCACAGTGACACACAGGCACACTCTCTGTCACACAAGCACAGATTCAGTGACTGACTTTCTCTCTAGCGTACACCCTCTGCCTCTCCCCTCCGCTCCTCACACCCACACACACACACACAGAAGTAGTGCACTGGATTCTCTCAAATCAGTACCAGTGCACAATACAAAAGGACTGTTTTGTAAAAAAAAAAAAAGTACAAGAAGAAAAAAAAGCCCCACCCCCCCCAAAAAAACGACAAGATGAACAAGTCACTTCACATTCCAGCTCAACGTCTTGGCTGTGGACCATAACCTGGGGCACAGATAAAACGCTCTGAAGCAACATGAGAGCTCCGATTTGGCAAGAAGGGCAGAAAATGTATGTCAGACCCTTGTCAGAACCAAAACGCGTCTCTGATCATTGACATTTCAAAAACGAGAGGGCTCTTCATTAGACTCACATAATCTTGTTCGCCTCATCGGTCCACAGCATTTCCCCATCAAGTTCGACTAAATATTCAAGGTCGCGAATAATTCATTTATTAATCTGAATAAGTATTTCCATTACCGTTTGTTTTTTTTTCTTTCCCCACAAAACCTTGATGTGCATAGTACATTTTCCAATCAGGCGGATGGAAGGTACAAAGCGAGTTCTACATCATGCTGTCCCCTCTAAATCCCTTCCCTTTCCCTTGCGCCCCTAATGAAAGTGCATTTAGATACCCTAATGAGAACTTGTGTGGGAGTTGAGAGGCTAGTCTGAGAGTTCCTCTCAGCAAGGAGTGTACTCTCATGCTGGTGCCTGCTTAGTTTTTACAGCTTCGGCCCTCATAATCACAGCTTTTTGAAAAAGACCCCCCCACCCCATAATGAATGGCTGTTCGTTTTTTATTTCATGGTGACAGCAGCATCTACCGCTCAACTAGCCGGACTATAAAGATGAACCGCTCGAAAGGATCCTGCGGTGTCGTGTATGTGTGCGTGCGTGTGTGTGTGTGCGTGTGTATGTATGTGACTAACTCGTCTTGTCTGTCGCAAGGGGAAGGCAGCTGGTTACTGAGGCAGCGGCCTGCTATGCCAGGTATGCACTGCAGCCAAACGGGAGCATCTGACTCAGTCCCCAGTTGTGGAGGAAATGGCGGGCCGGCGGCTGGGTGTGTGTGTATGTGTGTATGGGTGTGTGTGTTGGGGGGGGGGGGGGGGCGGTAATCAGACAGCTGTGGAAATTTTCCAGTGCCCTTTTTTCCTTTACTCACAACTCTATTCTTTGACTTTTGAGGCTGGTTATGAGATACGATCATTCTCTCTCTCTGACTGGAAGAAGAGAGAACGCCCACACATCCATACATTCACAAGGAGTCACCTCTGGATGAACCCTGACTTAACATGTACATTGACCCTGTGAACTTTGATTTCGATTCGCCAGTCCCAGCTTCAGTCATCAGTGTGTGTGTGTGGCATAGCACAAAACCAAGTTCATGGTTCATATCTGTGAGGGTGGCCGAATCAATGAGGGCAGTGTGGGGGATTGAGCGAGGAGGAGTGTGTGTGGTGCTGAGTGTGTTCAGGAGGACCTCTAGTGGCATAAAACCAGAGGGCACTAAGGACTGAGCCAAGCAGCCATGACATAACTGATTGGTGTTGAGCAATCAGATTGATAGGGCAGGGAAATGGAAAGTGGCTTGGTGTAGGTCATCTTTACTGTCTTTTTCTTAAAGACCTTGCTAATTCTTTGGTGTTCTTCAGGGCAGGGACAGATCATGCAATAAACTAGCCCTGGACACAAAAACATCATGGACCCCATTAATGCAGTATTAATGATAAAGTACATTTAAGGGGATGAGGGGTCAGAGAAGAAAACTGTTTGAATTCAAGTGGCTAAATGTCTTGCCTTGCTATGTGCTCCTGGCCCTTCCACTTGATTATCATCTCCCTACAGTGCTAGTCTGGATTTGATTCCATTGAGCTCATTGTCTCAGGAGGCATTTTAACCTGTCCAGTCAGCGAACAGAAGGAGGCGTTGTGAATGCAGAGCTAGAATGCCATCAGTCAAGGCAAGCTATCAGTCAGGGGCTGATCCAATCTTTTTAAACTGAAACACCTCAAGATGTTCAGACCCTCTGTACGAAACCCAAGACTAGAATGAGGGTCTGGTTTTAATTATAGGCTACTAAATGTCCCTTTTCATGCAATTTCGGACAAAATAAAAGATCATAGGCTACTGTTTGAATACTATGCTTACATGGTTTTGCTGTTAGGACCCCTGCCATGGCCCCTCTGACCTGTGGCCCACTAGGCCTGATTGGCTCTCCACTAATCCAACTCTGCTTTAGGACCGGATTGTTTCCACAGCAGCTTAGTCTTTGTCTTTTCAGACTAATTTCTGACTCTTTAACACTGCTTATCCGCCTTTTATTAGTTATGTCATCACACTGCTATAAAGACTTTTGATATTTACATATGGAGGTGACATACAGCAGACGACTTTGCTTTGCTGTATGCAGTCATCTACCGCCACCTGGTGGTGACTTACCCATTTAACACAAGCGTGTGCAAGTGTGTGAAGCTGAAACTAGTTTTCATCTATAAATAAAAATACATTAAAAAGATGATTCATGCTTAATTTACTCCGGTCTACCAATTTATCAATTATAATTGACTTCACTTTTGGTGTGAACAGACAGATGCACACGCTCCGCAAAAGTACAGTGATGGATACGGACCGCAAACACGCAATTCTATGTGAATGAGGCCTTAGCGTCCAATTGTGGCCTAATTGCCCTTAAGGATGGACTACACTTGCACGCACAAACACAAACACACACACACAAATTGAAACAGACCAGGTGACATGTATTACTGAATATGACTTTATACCCTTTAGTCCTACCGAGGACAACAAACATGTTTATATGTCAGATTATGGGAACATCTCAGCTGATTCTTATAATTCAATAACTGCAATATTAATACACTGATTCTGTCAACACTAGCTTAAAGCTTTCAGTCATCAAGAAAGCAAGTGTGACTCGCGGACAACAAATGAGGTTTTCATCTTTTTCAAGGAAAAATACTGTAAACATTTCTGTCTGTCTCTCTGACACATTGTACATTCTAGGTCAATAAAACTAATTTATATTAGTGCAATGATGATTTTTTTTTTTCTTTATTCTTTGTAAGAAATACAACTTTTCCTGGGTGCCAGCCACAGAGATTTATTCTTTAGGGTCTGATTTATGAGAAACCTCTCTGGAATTAATATCACTTCCCCCAAAAGAGGACCAAAAAACAAAAACAAAACATAAACAAAAACAAAAACATAAATATAGCACACACTACTACTGTAAGTGTATGACACACCAACACGTGTAGCAATGAGTTGAAATGATGCGTCCGTTTTGGCAAACTAGCCTTTGGGCTGTACCGAGTGTTGAACTACCCTTTCAGGGACACGCTGACAACCAGCTGAAGTGCACACTCAGGCTTGAAGAGAGGATGACAAAATAATGCATGAAGCGAGATGTTGACACCCTGAGATTATGTGAGAAAGGGGTAGCTCTTGGTTTGGCACCCAACGACATGAGGGATGACATGCACACAAAAACAAACGTAGCTTAATGAAAAGGAGTCCAAACACAAGGCAAGAGTGGATTACCACACTCTCTGGCATTCATCTTCTTCAAATAACATTAACTAATAATACTTGACAACAACATAAATAAGGGTATGTGAGAGTGAAAAGAGAGGGGTGGGAGGGATCATTAAAGTGACATATTATGCAGTATTTCAACCAAGTTGTTTGAGGCCACTGAGTGCTGTCAGTAGGAAAAAGAACAAGAAAATGTGGTCCAACATAGACTGACTAGTGGACCAGCAGCTACCGCCAGGGGAACAGGGCCATGGAAAATGAAGCAGAAAATAAGTTACTGTGCCCCATTCAATTAACGTTATCGGCCATTTCACTATTCGGTCAACGCTGTATCTCTCGTAATTCTCTCGTTTTCATTCCTGCCGACAGCATTCGGTGACCTTGAACAACAGGCCTTTAAGAGAGTGAAGGTGAAGGGAAAGAAAAACACAAGCTGGAAATGCATGAAGGCAGGAAAGAAGGGAGCAATGGAGGAAGGAAGGAAGGAAGGTAGGGAGGAAGGAAAGAAGGAAAAACTAATAAAGGTAGAACATCTGGCTGAAGAAAACAATAATAGACTTGTAGATTATTAAAGGCATTGACCAAAAACAAGTCCCAAATCCACTACAAAACAGACAAAATTATAGTAAAAATAAGGTCTCTCTGTGGTCCTGTAACACTGGACATCTGGACAGTACAGTTTCCAGACACCAGATTTCCAGTTTAGAACAGGGCTCACAAAGGGTAACTCTACGTCCATGTAGGACACCTGCACAAAATTTGTTTGCTTCAAAGTCGAAATCTTTTCATTGATATGTTGTAGTTTCACTGACATGTTAACTCATGTTAACAAATCCCTCACCTTTGCAAATATCATTGAGGTCACTTGAGATGACAGGTTATTTTTTTCTACATTCTTTTGTTTCCTGACAACTGGAATTGTGATATCCACCCACAATAGCACATAGCCACACACAAACTGAAAGTCTGTCCACGTGACAAATCCAACACAAGAAATTCCAATCTGTTCTCATAGGACTGTTTGTGTATGGAATGCCAAGCATGATAATGGCCATGCAACACTACTCTCACACACACACACACACACACACACACACACACACACACACACACACACAACACACACACAGCAGCAATAAAAACAAAACCAAAGCTAGCACCTTGATGGAAAATCAAGTCATACACCACATTTGCCAGCACAAACACACAGATGCCACACACCACACACAAGGCTGTGGCCTTTCTAAAGTGGGAGGCCCTGGGACGTGCAGCCTTTTTCCTTTCACAAAGTCTCTCTCCTGAAAAAATGGTGAGCTGTAATGTATTCATAGTTGTGTGTGTGTGTGTGTGTGTGTGTGTGTGTGTGTGTATGAATGTGTGTGTGCAAAGCGTGTCGTCAAACATCAGCCTCCTCCGCCTAGCCGTTGGGTCACCACCTCGCGGTACATGATGGAGATGTAGATGAAGAGGAGGAGGATAACGAAGAAATCGTCCATGAAGCCCAGCAAGCCGAAAAGCGCCTCGGGATGAAGTCGAGCGGCGAGGCCAGGTATGTGAGCGCCCCCACCAGACACAGCAGGATGCGCAGACGGAACATCCAGAAGAGACCCCCCACCGAGAACATCTCCCGGAAGGCGTGGCGCAGCAGTGTGGGCACGTCCCGCAGACGGTCCATCAGCTATGGGAGGGCAGAAGGGACATCAAAGATGGATGTTGAAGTGTAGAGAGAACGACAGAAAAGATTGTGGATGAACAAAAGAAGACACAAAGAAAGAGAACAAAAGAGGAGAGAAGACAAGAGAGGACCAGACTAAGGAGATTCTGCACCGTTTCCCTGAACTGCCTCTTGGGTTGTGTGATGTCATCCTATCGGCAATGACGTGTATAAAAAACTTCCGTAGTAAATGTGCACAGCATAGCCATTTACACCGCACAGTCATTTACAGATGGAAAGAATAAACATTATTCACAACAAATATGGTCAATAGAAACTAACCACATATTTAAATCTAATTCATCAATTAACAACAGAAGGTTCCACAGACCATCATTAACAGTCGTGTTGTCAGGTTAACTGCAGCTCTGATGAACAGGAAACTTATTTAGGCTGCAAGACTACTTTAGGACTAAAGTAGTTATCTGTAGTATAAAGCAACAAACATTTTTTGTAACCAAAATTGGCAGGCTAACTACCAATATCGTCTGCATTTTTATGTAACGTAAATTTTCTGAGCATCCAGATCATTCAATAATTCCTTGCCTCTCACTAACCCATTCTCACACACACACACACACACACACACACACACAGAGGTCTTTGTTGTTTTGCTACAGGCCGATTTATTGAATAGCCTGGATAGCTGGTGGGGTTGATGGGTGTCATACAACAAAACTTAAATTTTGAGGAGGGATGCACTGATCCGACTTATTTAGTTCCAGTACTGATTGATTCTAATACATGGATTTTGCATATCGGTCGACACCCGACATTGATCCGATATCCCCATTGAATTAGGAGAATTAGGCATTATCTTCAGCTTTTATTGGCCTACTCTCCTACCTGGACATTATTTTCCAAGCCAGGACAAAACAGAACAAAATAACAGACAGAAATACAATAAATTGTTATTTAGCGCATAATAATAATAATAAAAAAAAAAGTGTGTGCTAATGTCGTTACATTATGTCACCACATATTTGATGTTTGTGGGCCTAGGTCTAATTAGGTGCCTGTCACTTTAAATTTCTAGCATGAACCTAAAGCTACAGAACTTCGGTGAAATTTTGTTTCTATGCAAGGTGCGAATGGATATCAGTAGCCTTGGCTGCTGCAGATGGCGATTATGTTTTTTTATTGTATGTTTAAATAAATATTAATTTTGGATAAATGGCGCCCTCTATGGCAAACACAATTGAATTATAATTGCTTTGTGCTATGTGACATCACATGTAGGCTTTATTCTAATTCGCTCATGTTTTAGTGGGTATTTCTAAGTTCAAGATTTTCATATGAAGGAGGGCACAACCATGCCTCATGTTCATGATGGCTCTTTGGCCATGCACAACATCTCCTAATTCATCAAAGCCAAGGCAAAAATGTTTTCCATTCCATGTCTCCTTTAAGTTTTGGAAACGGATCGGCCCATGGATCGACTAATTTTTCTGATATCCGATCCAGGTATTTTTTCCATATCGGGACCGACATTTGATCCAAATATCGGATCGGTGTATCCCTAATTTTGAGTTTAAGAAATTATATAGAGAGTACACCTCGCTGCATGTTGTCATTCTAGCTTGTGACATTAAAAACCTGATAAATAAAAGCCCACAGATCACACATAGCACTCACTGATCTGGGCTGACCGGAGAACCTGCGGTTGTAGTCCGTGAGGTCCTGCAGGATGAGGTTTGCCTCAGGCTGCCCATCATTCGGATTCTCAGAAGGGGCCGGTTGCTCCGTCCCTTGGAAGAGCGGGAAAATTAGCGTCACCTAGACACACAAAAAAGGCAAGGGAAGTCCCTTTAAGTCACTTTAAAAACTCAAATGGACACACCCGTCAGTGGAAGAAAACCAGGGGTTAAAGACAGGTGGTAGCAGGCTGTACCTATATATCATCAAAAATTCCTTAAATAAGAAATCTGGCGTGAATCAATCCATAGACCTGTTGTTCCAGGTCACTGAGTGATGATGGTATGAAAGAGAACGTGAACATTTCATACAACATAGACTGAATAATGAACTGGCAGCAAACACTGACTAAATGGGGCACAGTAACACTTTCTGTTTTATTTTCACTATGCCCAATTCAGTTAATGTTAGCAGCCTGTTTTCGATCTATGTTGCATCAAATTTTCATATTCTCTCTCTAACCGATAACACTCGCTGACCTGGAAAAACAGGGCTATGGATTGATTCACAACACATTTTTCCCTTAACAAGTAAACTTTGTGAGATTCACACAAACTAATCTAATTCTGTGCAATCAAGTACATATGTACAATGGTGACCCAGTCTTCTTACCGTTTGCCTACATATGGGACAACTGATGGGCCCAAGCCATGTCCCATACCGCCAGTATGCAATGACACAGGAGCCTGCAGACCAGACCAGAACAAAACACAGAGTCAACACAAGAGGGATGAGGGTCAATCAGATTCCATTCCAGAACACCAACCCGATAGGCTGACCCACTTCCTTATGAAGACTCCCCTCAAGACCGGCAGATGCCAATAAATTCATTACAGTTCTCATTTATATAAATATGGGACTATGTTGTGACTCATTGTGACGTATGATTCACAAACAACTGCTTCATTCAGGCTTGTTGTTACACAGTACAATGATTCACTAAAGGTGTTAAATAAGTCAATTATTCTTGAACAAATGTAGATGCGTTTGCAGAAGTATTTGTAAAACTAATTTTTTAGTTGTGTGTACATTTACATTTACATTTAGGCATTTAGCAGACGCTTTTATCCAAAGCGACTTACAAAAGAGGATAACATTCAAGCTACAACACAATGAACTAACAAGGAGTGCATATTGCTAACATAGAATCTGCGCTGTTTTAAGTTGAAAGTGCAATAGTGTAACACAGTGTAGAGAATTAAATTATTAAGTGCATTCTCAAAGTTTACACCAGGAGATATTCTTGGAAGAGCTTAGTCTTCACGAGTTTCTTGAAGGTGGAGAGGGTATCAGTTGATCTGGTAGCACTTGGGAGGTCATTCCACCAGCGCGGAACCAGATATGAGAAGAGTCTGGACCGACCTGCACAAGGTGTTGGCCGTGCTAGAAAACGTTCCTTAGAGGAGCGTAGTGGTCGTCGGGTGACATAGGGCTTCAGAAGAGAATTCAAGTAGATGGGAGCAGAGCCATCATTCACCCTGTAGGCCAACATAAGTGCCTTGAATTTAATGCGAGCAGCCAAGGGCAGCCAGTGAAGTTCAATGAACAGAGGTGTG
Source organism: Tenualosa ilisha (assembly GCA_015244755.2). Classification (NCBI taxonomy): domain Eukaryota; kingdom Metazoa; phylum Chordata; class Actinopteri; order Clupeiformes; family Clupeidae; genus Tenualosa; species Tenualosa ilisha. The sequence goes on along the minus strand of PYXC01000993.1, from coordinate 289,577 downwards.
ACATGTGCCCTTTTTGGCTGGTTAAAGACCAGACGTGCAGCTGCATTCTGGATCATCTGTAGCGGTCTCACTGCACAGGCTGGTAGGCCTGATAGGAGGACATTGCAGTAGTCAAGACGAGAGATAACCAGGGTCTGAACCAGGAGCTGGGTTGCATGTTGGGTTAGGTACGGCCTGATCTTCCTTATGTTGAATAGGGAAAAACGGCACGACCGAGCCACAGAGGCAACGTGATCTGCAAAGGTCAGTTGGTCATCGATCATGACACCTAGGTTTCTTGCCACTTTGGTGGGAGAAACAGACAGGGAGTCGATCTTGATACCGATGTCGTGGTGTATGGCTTGTTTGGCTGGGAGGACCAGCAGTTCAGTTTTGGAGAGATTTAGTTGGAGGTGATGTCCTTTCATCCATGCAGATATATCGGAGAGACAGTCCGAGATCCGTGATGACACCGTGGAGTCGTCCGGCGGAAAGGACAGATAGAGCTGGGTATCATCCGCATAGCAGTGGTAAGAGAAGCCATGGGAGTGGATGATTGAGCCCAGCGAGGTGATGTACAGTGCGAAGAGAAGGGGCCCCAGCACAGATCCTTGGGGTACTCCTGTGGTGAGTTGGTGAAGTGCCGATGTCTGTCCTAGCCACGATACGTTGAATGACCGTCCAGTAAGATAGGACTTGAACCAGGAGTGCACTGTGCCATCAATCCCAATGTTGGTCAGCTTGTCCAGTAGGATGCTGTGGTTGACCGTGTCAAATGCTGCTGATAGGTCCAGCAGGATGAGCACTGAGGACTGACCTGCCGCTCTGGCCTCTTTTAGTGCTTCCGTCACAGACAGAAGCGCCGTTTCAGTGGAGTGGCCACTTCTGAAGCCGGATTGGTTGGAGTCGAGGTTGTTCTGAGTGAGAAATCCTGTGACCTGTTTAAAGACAGCTCGTTCAATGGCTTTGGAAAGGAAGGGAAGAAGAGAGACAGGCCGGTAGTTCTCCACTTGAGTGGGAGCGAGGGATGGTTTTTTGAGCAATGGTGTTACCTGGGCTTGTTTGAAGGCAGTGGGAAATGTACCCTTAGTTAGTGACGCATTGACCACATGTGTGGTTGCTGTCACAATTGTGGGGGTTATGGCCTGAAGAAGGGTTGTTGGGATAGGATCCAGAAGACAAGAGGTAGGCCGGCTGTCTGTGAGAAGCTTAGACACCTCTGCCTCGGAGAGAGGAGTGAAAGAAGAAAAGGAAGCAGTTGGTGTAGAGAGGCTAGGAGAAGGAACCACTGTAGATTGGTTTGAGAACTGACTACTAATAGCTGCAACTTTGTTAGTGAAGAATGCAGCAAAAGTGTCAGCTGTGAGGTTAGTTGGAGGAGGTGGAGGAGGTGGGTTTAGTAAAGATTTAAAGGTGGAAAAGAGTTTCTTGGTGTCCGTGGCGTTGTTAATCTTGTCACGATAGAAAGCCTTTTTCGCAGCAGTGACACTGGATGAGAAGGAAGATAGTAGTACTTGGAATTGTGCTAGATCGGCCGAATTCTTAGTTTTGTGCCATTTCCTTTCAGCAGCTCTGAGGTTAGTGCGCATTGACCGAAGTGAGTCATTAAGCCACGCATGAGACTGGGTGGGTCGTGCGGGTCTGGTAGACAGAGGGCACACACGATCCAAGCAGAATCTCAGCGTAGAACAGAGTGACTCTGTGGCGTCATCAACCTCAAAAGAAGAGAAACTTCTAGACGGTTTGTACAACTCTAGGTGTGTAATGAAGCAGACAAGGACATCATGTCACTTCTATTACACATTTTTAGAGATAACAGCCCACTGACTGAACATAAGCCCTTTCTTAATTTCATGAGACCTATACACACAAAAATAAACCATTTTACATAAATTTAACATAGAATATTCAACTGGCAGTGTCACAACTCCTTTTACTAATGCATCTATTCCATCTCACCAAAAAGAATAACAGCGAAAATAGGCTAATATCCACAATACATTCCATCAGAGGTAACAACATTGCATACTGTATGTTCTTCTCACAGACTCACCACAGAATAGGTGGCCACAATTGGTCTCCACGGGGAGAGAGGCCTGCTGCAGACACACTGGACATGACATATCTGTGTAGAACTGATGCCTGGGCTCTGGTGGTGTGTCCTGTGTAAAGAAAACCAGACAAACACACCCAGGCACACTTTTTTCACATGAGAAAGGACTTCTCCACTTGTTCACCAGATCACTGTAGATGGATTTTTGGGCCATGCGGGCCCCATGTTGGTAGGCTAACCATAACCATAACCATATGTGTCAGTGACACTAATATCACTCTTATAGGTCGTGGTATAGTGGCTTTAAAAGAGAGCAGAGTATATGAGGGCAAGTCATTATTGCAGCTGTCACTTGGGTAGAGCAAAGGCAATAGAGGGCTCACCTCATCTGTCTGCAGCTGTTGTCGTACTGCACGTACATGCTCTTGATTTTCTGGGTGGATTCTCTGTTGTTCGTTCCTGCATGAAAAAATGAGGGAGGGGAGTGCATAGACAGGCAAAGAGAGGTTGTCTTTAACTGTGACAACAACTGTTTTGTTTTTTGTTTTTTAAACCTGTATTGTCGCAGAAGAGAGAGATAGCCTATGTCACTAGTAGGCCAAGAGATTCTACCTGCACAGCAGTGTGGCCAATCCACCCAGAAAGGCGACGCTTAGGACAACCACAAAGAGGACGGGATTGCTAACCCCCTCTATTAAAGAGTCTTCATCTTGTAGGAGCCGACTCGCATGGAGGCACTGGTTTTCTTCCATTCCAACGGATCATAATCTGAGAATCCTAATGCAGCATGAAAAAGGTCGATTTGATTGGATGGCATGACAAACTACTTTTAAAGTCTTGTAAAATGCAATTATTAATTACACCCCCGCGACCAAAAAACACCAAAAAATGCATGCGAGTTCAAGTAATGCTATTGTACGGATTAATATCAACTGGATGATGTTAACACTACTGCAATTTTTCTGACTTGCTGACATAACCTTAGTGTCCATTTTGGTTGGACTTGGCGAAAACACTTCGAGGACTATCTATAAAGTTAAGAATCTGTGGATGTTTAAATGTGTTTCCAAATTTAATTCTTAACTAATGATGTCCACTGACATCCTCAGAAGATTAACGTGGCTAAATAAGTCAACTAGCAGATATCAATAGCCTCGAAACAGGCTGTCAGCTATAAGGCTGATGACAATGTACCCGGTCACAAAAGTATGCAGATATCACTCGTTTGAACACAACAGTTGCCCAAGAACACGTTCATAGATAATTTCATGAAAACAATTGAACACTACCTTGAATCTTCTAACGTACGTACAGTATTTCGGAGCTATGTTTCCGCATTCCTCTTTAGGACCACAGGCTTGGTAGTTGTGCGCCAGAGACGTCAGTGGGTTGTTCTCGTGTATGCAGAATGGGTTAAAATTAAAGCGAAAAAATATAATTTCAATGAAATAAATATTTTTTGAGTACAAATATGAAATGTGTTAGATAGCTAACACTGTTATTTCAATCGACGTGTTTTCGTTATATTTTACACAGGCATATAGCTGTCCATATTCTGCAGGGTGGCATCTTAAGGACCCTGACTGGGTTGGAAAAAAAGGCATAGAGGGATAAACCGGTGGGGTGGCTGTATGTGTGTTCGCGTTTTTGTTCTTAACAGTTATTTAATTCCCTTTTCGAAACTGCGGACTGACAGACAGGTGAAAGGCAAAGTGGGGAGTAATCTGTCGTGTACCACTTTGACGAGACCGCACCAATTCATCACGTTGTTCTGATCAAACTGATCAGACCAGACGTCTTCGGAAATTATCCTGTGTGGATAACGTTACCCATAAGGATAAAGAGAGACAGCCAGCAAGCAAACTAGCGCAGTGGATTAATCTTAAGAGACGATGAGTACTCTGGAATCTGTGGATCGAGTCGAATTGTGCGAGAGTCTGTTGACATGGGTGAGTGTGTTTGAATGCTGCTTGGCATTTTAATGATCGCTAGCTGCCCAGACGAATATGTTTAACTGGGATAGCAAGCTAACGGTAACACCAGTTGGCTGCCTTATTTGTCTTGATGAGTAGTGTATCACGGTCGCACAGGCCAAATGCATTTAGGTGTTTATTACTTGCTTACCACGATAGCCGAATCGCATATGTTCTGACGCAATCATTTTGCGCTGTGTTCTCTTCTTTACCACGGAGAAGAATACTTTTAGCTATTTTCCAGGCAGTTATTAATAAACATTATTTGCATCTTATACAAGCCAACGTATAAGCCTCCTAACTGTGCTTAGGGAGTCACGTTGTATGATCTCTCGGGGGGAATAACCGTTCCAGAGAAATAATGATCACCAAAGCTTAAGCAATATAACTTGTGAAAGTCTATTCTGTTATGTAATAGCAGAAATGTCAATTAGATTCTGTTAGGACGTAACGTTAGTTAACATCGGGTTCCAAGTTTTTTTTCCACGTTTTTGAGTACCTAATTCTCTTAAGGGATGCTACATTAGACAGTTGACCACCCCCCACAGGCCTATATAAGTTAAATTATACAGTAGCTGTAGAAATTATAAAAAAATTGTCTTGTTTTGTGCCCAGTTGCCATGGTTATTTTGGTGTAAGATTTCGACATGTATCCACATTTGTTGCCACCCAATATACCAGAATTTCCTAAACCCCACCACCCATCCCGCCCCCAACAAACTTTAGTTTGATTTCATATACTCAAGAACTGTTGTGATCAAAGAGCAGCAAATTCTGTCTCTGGATCACATCCAATCCTCTGCTGTTTTCAGGCCTTTCTTGGGTATACCTTTTAATTTATGGACTCTCTCCTACATCTCCACTTGAAAACTGTTTGAAAAACATGATTGAAGGGATGCAGCCACTGGTCTGATTTCTACCTGGACATTTCCAACAGGAGGCCTGTTGCCTGTTCTGTCAGTCATTCCTCAGGCTCAGGTTTAATCACATCACTCTAATCAGCAGTTGCAAATGGGTCACTGTAGGACTAGGCTAGAGTTTGGTGGTTTCTGCAGATTTTAGTTCCAGCTTGGTGCTAATATCTGTGGGAGCCCATGTCAGTGGTCAGAGTTGAACATGCACTTGTGCTGTAGACAAAAGCCCAGCACGAAAGGGATAAGTATTTATACTGCACACACACTGAAACATGATCATGAAAGCTAGCCAGGGAGGGCAACATGTGCTGTGGTGATGTAATCAAAACAAGCAGTGTGCAAAGGCTACTGAGGGGACTGAAAGGGGACCCTGCCTCACACACACACACACACACACACACACACAACAAAAGCTAGATAAGGGTACCAGCCCTGACTGACAGCAGGCCTTGGATAGAAAGCGATGTCAACAGGCCTGTTGTGTTGTTGCACCAGGAACAAGCCCAGAGGCTGCACTTATCATCACTTCATCTCTCTCTCTGTCTGTCCTCTCTCATCATCTGTGTCTCTCTTTCCTGTAGTAAATGAATCTAGTCACAACAACAAAAGGCAAAAAAGCAAGATGTGCTCAAAGACAGACAGCTGCATGAAGTAAATTGACATTGGTGGGCAAACCGATGTTTCACACACGCTGTCGAGAAACACACTCTGCCTCTAGGCACATGAATAAGAAAACATGTGTGGTGACAGCTTAGTGAAGGCAATGGGTAATGGCTATGCTGTCAGTGCACGTTGTGATGCCTCAGCCAGAGGAAATGGACATTGAAACTGCAGCTGTGGACTTGCTGATTCACACCCTGAAATGTCAAAGGCAGCACAGGCTGGCAGCAGCAAGAGAGGATTAAGGGTGAGTGCAGGAGAGCAGACAGTGGGGGTGGATGATGTGATGGTCAGTAGATTCTCTCTCCCCCCCCTCATTGTGGCACTAAAACTGATGATTAAACTAGGCGTGAGCCCCGGCTTTGTGTATGCAAACTACATCACGTCTTATTGTGTCATTTCAGTGATTTTTGTTGCAGAACTTGCTTTAACATCACTTGGGCGATCTCGTCTTCTCCCTCCTCAAACTGTCAGTGAGAACATCCTCAGGGTGGGGCAGACAGGTGTGAAGATAATTAAAGTTCATTTGGCCTTTTTAGACTGGTGGGGCAGGTTAGAACTTTTGTGGTTCAGTGACGTTGGAAGGGGACCTGCAGGTGAATTGAGCCGGTTCCAAGCTCTGTTGTTTTCTGATGACATAGGCCTAGTGGCGTCTGTGAGAATGCATTGTTTTGTGTCTTATCACCGTTGTTCTACAGAACAGAAAGTAGGATGAGAAGCAAGTCATGCTTTGCAGCTGTTGGTTTGTGTGATAGGATGTGTCTAGTTCCTGTGGTGGAGGTCTGAGTGAACTCTGCCTCAGCAGTGGAAGTGTGTTGTGACTTAGTGAGTAGTTCTTCAACTTCCTGTCTGAAATATTTGTTCTCTGATGGTTTCTCATTCCTATCCATAAATAGTGTGTCTGGCGTGCCCACACATTTAGACCTATCCCCAACCCCCAGCCTTTTTCAATGACCTTTCCCTTACTCCAGTGATGTTATCACACACACACAGAAACATACACACAATCACACACACACACACACACACACACAAACATACACACGCATGCACACAAATACTCCAGCTGGCTGGCGGGGCCAGGCATATGGCTTGAGAGACGGCTATTAGACCTGCACTGGGACCACTGCGTGATGCAACAGGCTTGGCTCAGGGCCGGGCCACAGCCCGCAGGGACAGGCTAAATGGTCAGATCGATCCAAACCACCATATCACGCTTGTCCTCATCCATCTGTCATTCAGAAAAAGAGGGCAAAAACGAGGCACAGGGCTTTTATCTTTTTTTTTCAGCAGCATTGCTTTCAGGGTCCCAGAGGAGTTAGCTGTCGGCTACGCTAACTTGGCCTAGCTAGTGACACTGTCTGGCTGTTTGTCAACAGCAGATTGCTCATAAATGTTGCAGTAATGAGCCTGACAGGCCGCTGAGGTGGAAGGCACATGAGGACTTCTCTGAAGCTGCTGTTTGTCGGTTGAAACTTGTGATCTTCACTCTGGTCAAACGTTTGAGTTAGATTTTTCAAACATTGCCCTTCTCACTGAAGGATTTTTTTGTTGGCATAGTTTATACAGAACACTGAATAAAAAAGGCCAAGGCACATTGGCTTGATGTTTTAACAGGGATAATTATTGCTGTTTTTATTATTGTTGCTGAGTTATTATCTGTGAAAATTGCTTGTCGTGCGTCTCGGCAGGCCCCTGTGACCTCAGCCGAAGCCCCTGGCAACAGTTTGACGGGCGCTCTGTCGCCCAACAGTATCTGCCTTGTTTGGTGAAAAGAAAGGCTTGGCGAGCGGCAGCCAGAGGCCACTCTACAGTAGGCTGGGCACGCTCAGTAGAGGCAGGGAGCCAGAACCAGAGCCAGAGCGAGGCACTGGGCTATGGAGACGGGTGCACCAGCAGGTCGGACCCTGGTCCAGAGAGGGTTGAAGCGGAGCGGGAGGTGGCAACGTTTGTTCCGTATACTATTTTCATGGGGGGGGTTATGCCCCCTTTATACAGACCAGAAGACTGTATCACATGTTCCATTTACCACAGTTGTGCATGTTGCTCTGTCTTGGACAGTATTCAATGATCTTTGTGTGGTGTGTCAAGCAGAGATGGTGGGTGCACAGTATCCCAGGTGCAGTGGGAAGCCTAGATTCATTCTGATTCATTCTGGTGCACTGAAAGAACCTTGTGTTCGTTGTTCTGTGTGATATAACACTGTTGTAACGGCTCTATTTCCAACAATTGAATTGGCCAAGGTTTCCACACAACACAAATACAGCGATTTTTAGAAGCAATTTAGCCTAAAAGGCTGTTCATCATATGCTTGTGGTGATCTTTTCAGGCTGAAGGACTTTTGGCTTGTTTTGGATGGCAGGTGTTATTGACTGTTTGTTTGTCATCCAGCAGGTGTTAATGGCTGTCTGTTGGGCTTCTCCCTCGGTTGTCCCTCAGGATGTTTGACAACGTAAGTGTGCGAAGAGCTCACACACCCTTTATGTCTCTACTGACATGTAAAGACAGGGAATGGTTTTTCCTCTGCAGCTGGAAATAATGTGGTCAGCTCACATTCCACACATAGCTGTGAGCAGCGTTGAGGGAATGAGATTCTCAGTGAGCGTTGCAGCAGACCTCTTCAGACAACTGACAGAGGGAGAGCTGTATAAGCTAACCAGCTATCCTTAGACACCAGTTAAGGTACACTGCTAACTGGGTGACGCAGAAAAGTGAGATAACCACTAAGCTAACAAACTAATTCCACTCACAGACTTACCCAAGTAAGACTCGCGCACACAGCTTACCCAAGAATGTTTCAGAGGTAACTGAGACAATTGGCAGGAAGTGTGTGCTGACACACTAGCCCAAGACCTGTTCACAGAATCTCTTATCTCTTCATGTCCGCATGTGCACTCCTAATCCCACTTCTGGAGTTTTGGGCGTCTTGCTTTGAGGGTTTGTTTGGGGCTGTATTTTTGGTAATTTTCCTAAGCGTTAGCCAGCCCCATCCCCCTTCCCTGCTCCCTCCCAGAGTGTTTCCTCACATTCAGAAGAGATTATGGGTGTAGACTTCCTCTCTTGCGTCATGAATTTGAGCCGTCTTTTTAGCAGTGTGAGCAGGCCTCTGTACGACATTCTGATTTTTGGGGGGGAGGTGATTACATTTACATTTATGCATTTAGCAGACGCTTTTATCCAAAGCGACTTACAACTCATCAACTATCAATTGTTCAGGGCCAGTCTCCCCTAGAGCAACTTAGGGTTAAGTGCCTTGCTCAAGGGCACAACGGTGGCAGCTGGGATTCGAACCCACAACTTTTCAGGCTACTTACATGCTAGCCAGGTTCCTTAACCACTACGCTACCACGCTAAAGTCTTTTACTTTAGCCTAATTTAGCCTAACTGGTGTCTTCGTCAGTAGCTTGTTTAAATGCTATGCTTGAATGTTTCTTGTTTGTAGGCTTTGGTCAAAGTAATGGGAAAGTTCTATGGCAATGACCCCAACTGCACATTTAGGATTTAATGGCTTCCGGTAGACTAGGAATGATGGGATGGAGTCTGGGCAAATCCCCAAGAATCTGCAGAAGATTTGGGGGATTATGTGGTCAATGGTCCAATCTTGCTCTAGAGTATCAACCCCTCTGCCCTGGTTTTGGCCAAGGTCCTTGTTTGGATATTATGCCCACGATTTAAATGGCCATTTAAGGTTCTTTTATTCGCCAAGTCGTCAGCATGATGCTGTGTGCTCAGTAACAAATAGGCCTCCACCATTTTTGTGTTGCATGACAACTACAATAATGAACAGATGATAGGTTGTGAATGGCTTGCCATCTCTGTTGAACTGACATAAATTGACTCTGGCCTAAGCTAAACTTGGTGTGGGCCTAGAGTAGAGGCCTAGCCTACATGGTTTGTTTGCTTGAAAACATTTTTCCTGTGGTTGGGTGCGGAGGGTACATCGGGAACACACCACTTGAGTTCAGCGTCTTTGCATTCAGCCCTCCCTCTGTTCGCTGATTGGTTCGCAAGGATCAGAGTCAGTGGAAACCTAAGCCTATGGATAGATCCCTGACGCAGCGCTGTAGCTAAATGAGAAATGGAGCGGAAGGGCTAGGTGATGCTAGCCTGGCTAATGTTTCCCACAAGATTTGATGAGACTCTGGTGGGGTGGGGGGCTACAAGTTTGAGTAATTAACTTAGTCATGTCTGTTGTTTATATAGCAAACTAACCCTAAATCAGTGCAGATGACAGAATGTAAAACAATGCAAATGAAAGACACTGAAACATCAGTCCAGCATCAGATATGGTTAGCCTAAATCTTTTTTGGTTCATATTGAGACTATTGTGGAGGAAATTAGACTGTGGCCGGCCACCATAGTCGAGCATGATGAGTCTTCTCTTGTTGTAGTGATTATAGGTTTTTCAGGAGAGGCTCCACTGAGCTATGCCTCAACAGTGGCAGCCTCCCTGTCACTTATGGGGTTAGTGTTTCCCAACCGGCATGTGAGGGCTAAATTTAAAGCCTTGGCAAGACGGTCGCCACGTAATGGCCTACGAACGGACCTCACTCGCCTGGCCGGAGGGGCTGGCCTGCTTCCAGATCAGTCTGATATTTAAACCAAACAAAAAAAGCCCTTAAGCTAATTAGCCATGCTCTAAACCTTTCTCCAAAACATTAACCAACTCGGTACCAATGGCTTGGATTTAGCCAAGCGTGTTTAAAGCAGGCCATGTGTTTTATATTGTGTACGGACTAATCCTTATGTAACCTGCAGGTCTGCTCGACTGGTTGAATCTGTAGGCTACTCGAGTGCTTTTGAAGCAGTTCTTTAACAATTTTATTGTACCATTCAGTGCTTCATTTTGCTGTGAAGTGGTTAGCACTGTCTCATGTGCCTTGGACTTGTTCGCGCTGGTTGAAGTGGCTGTACAATGATGAGGGCGAGCTGAAGCCGCCATTTTGCCGCTCAAGTGTGTAAATGGTTTCCGCGGAGGTCACATGGGTCGATTAAGTGAGTGTGCACTGGCCTAGCTGCGTTCATTCTTGGACCAAGACTGATTAATTGGGAAGCCTCAGTGAGGTTATGGCTATATTCATTAGTGCAGATTCCCACTTTCTACCCATGAGTGGCTATGTTGTTGTGTAGCTATTGAACACACACACACACACACACACACAGTAGGATGCTGTTTACGTGCTCTCAATTAAGTACCAGTTCCCTGTAATCTGGCTGTATGTGTCTGCAGTGTGTTCATACTGTTTCTCTCACACGTGACGATGGAACAATCCTAATGCCTGAGCATCAGCCTAGCCACCCTAGCCCACCGCATTGATTCCATCTCCAGCCAACTGCGCAGCGTCGATGGGGAATTGTTTCATGTTTGCAGACCCAGAGAACCAGCCTTAGCGAAAGTCGATGAGTGAGAACGGCGGGAGACGGTGGTCCATCTGTCGATACTGGCACACACGGAACGTGTCAGCGGCAGGCCCATCAATCCCAGAGCCACCCCGCCACCCTCTGGCTGAGCGTAAAATGGAACAGTCAGAGTGAAAGTAGAGCAGTCTGGGGGAGGGTGTGTGTGTGTGTGTGTGTGAGGATGGAGGGCAAAGGGGGATAGTGGTTGTGGTGGTGGTGGGGGGGTTTCCCCCAGCTGCTTCCAGAGGCAGTCAGGCTGTGATAACAAGTCTGACACTTATACAGAGTCAGAGCCAAACGCACACACACACACACACACACACACACACACACACACACACTTTACTTACTTCGCCTTGGCTTCACACTCACAGACACCTACAATTTTAATCAGCTGTCTGTGCAAGGCCTTTGTGTCCATCACCTCCACAGATACCCGTGGGAGGTGTGTGAGTGTGTGTGTGATTATGGCTTTCTTGAACTTCAGAATTAATTAATGTATGAGAATTGAGAGTTGCAGAGCTGAAAGCTGGCATCATATACATCACAGTCCCACACACCCATGTTAAATATAAGGTCGGTAAATGTGTCTAGGATTATATTAGGCCTTCCTCATGTTTGAATAAGCCTGCCTAAAGTACAGTGCCTCCTAACTGTCCCCAAACCACATTCACTCAGGGTGCTCATTTAGTCACATGGTGTATGGTAGGATGGCAGGCAGGGCTGACTGACGTGGCCAGTGACTCATGTGCCAGAAACAGAGTCCTGTTGTGGCAAGACGCTGGAGTTGCAGCAGTGTGCCCTCTCCTTCCTGGTGATGGATGAAAGATTTTGCTGTCCCAGCATGCCCTGTGGGAAATAGGAGCCTCCCTGAAAGAGGTGTGTGTGTGTGTGTGTGTGTGTGCGTGTGTGTGTGTGTCTTTCACTTAAGAAAAATATGGAGCCTTGACGCAGTAGGTATCTGGGAGTACTGGGAATTGTCATAGTCCCAGACAAGGTCTGAAAGCTCATATGGTCAGTGCCACAGAGTTAGCTAACTAGCTAACTAGGAGCGATGTCCAGTCCAGTGTGACGTGAGGTTTCTATCAGCCTGGCCCCCCCTGGCTTCATGCCTCAGCACTTTTGTTTTGCACAATGCAAGAGACAGAAAAACCACCAACACCATTTGTTTGGAAAAAAAAAGATGTGAAAATGCCAATGAGAACATTGCAAAGAGAAACCCATGACTGGACATTCAACAGTGGAAGTCTCCTGAACGGTCTGCTTTCCATCCATCATAATACCCCCAACCACACACACACACACACACACACACACACACACACACACACCACACACGCACACACGCACACACACACTCACTCACTCACTCACTCACTCTCACTTCTGTTTCCAAAACAAAGCCCCCTTCTTTCTTCCTCTCGGCTCTGTGCTCAACTGGGTGGGTCTGGCTTTCGTGTGTGTGTGTGTGTGTGTGTGTGTGTTGTGTGTGTGTGTGTGTGTGGAGAGAGAGAGAGAGAGAGAGAGAGAGAGAGAGAGGAGAGGAGAGAGAGAGAGAGAGGAGGAGAGGGAGAGAAGAGAGAGAGAAGAAAGAGAGAGTGAAATAAAGCAAGTATGTGTGATTGTGTGAGGGAGAGAGAGAGAGGCCCCATCCCAGTTCATGGCAAGTGGAACAGCTTGTGCTGCTGTTACGTAATTTCGCTAGAGTTGAGTGTTTGGGTTCATCCCTCTCTGGCCGCGTGCCTGAACTTAAAGCCATGCCCCGGAGTCCCAGCTGCTGCTGACGTCGCTAGCTAGCTAGCGGAGCGGAGCGGAGCCAGAGAGTGCTCTCCCTGTCTGCCGTACCGATGGGCCTCTTTACCCCTCTCCTCCTCCTCTTTTCTTCCTCTCCATTTCTCTTCTCTCCACTCAGCTCCAGCCCTCTGATGTGGCAGAGCTTGGGTTGTGTGTGTGTGTGTGTGGGGGGGTTGTGGGGTGGAGTGCCATTTCCTTCACGTAGATTCCGTCTTCTGCTAAGAAACAAGATGGCTACACCACTCATAGAATTGTAATGACGTGAATGTAGGACATGTTTTTTTCCGATGGAAGAAAGTTTATAAAGAAATGGGCCAAATGGGACTCGGTAAGCATTAGGTGGTGAGACTGATCAACTGACCGCCCTGAGTGGAACTTTCTGTGAGAGGAGGAGATGGCTTCCTGTAAAGGGAAGCGTGAGAATTGCCACCCACACTTCTCTGGTAGATGCCATTTCTGTCCCTTTGCTGTTATAGAGGTTCCTTTAAGACCACTGACCCTACCTATAGGCTCTAAAGACCCTCCTGAAACCTAGGCCTGTTTTTTCCCCCGTCAGATGACCGGTTACAGTCAGATGGCATGAGCCTCCCACTGAGTGACCGGGTAAAGCTGGCTTAGTCCAGTCACGACAGGGTTTGGGTGAAGACACAGACTAAACACAGACTCTCCTGAATGGTGGGTGGATGGAGTACTTGGCTCATAAGTCGACTCTTTTGTTTTGGTTTATTTGTTTGTTTGTTTGTTAGTTAGTGTAGTTTTTTTGTGTAGATGCAGTGTTTGAGATGTTTTTGCACTCCTGTGTTAATTTCTTTTGAAACTGTATCCAGTGAAGATGGCTACAAGAATGGTTTTGGGAAGCTCATCCCAGAGCCTTAGATGCTAACCAGTTAGCAACTTAGTTAGTTGGCAATGGGCAATTGCACTGCAACCAACAAAGTTGCTAACTTAGTTAGCATCTATGGTTTTGGGACATGCGCCCCTGGTCTTGGTGTTCCACCCTGCTAGCTTCCCCGACCCGATCTGAACCCTTTGAAGTGTCTCGTAAAAATGCTCACAGCTTTCATGCACAAATGGAAAATCCTGAAGTCCACAGATGTTTTCCAGGTCTCTTGGTGACTGGTTGTCTGTGTGTGTGTGTGTGTGTGTGTGTGTGTGTGGGGGGGGGGGGGGGTGAGAGAGAGACCTTGCGTGAGGAGCCTGGAAGAGCATGTGTTGTCTAAATAACACCCTTAGGGTTGCTGCAGAGGGGCACAACTATGCAGCGACACAGTTAATGAACTGCCACACACACACACACACACACACACACACACACCACACACACACATACACTCCCCAGCTCATTTACTGATGAGCTGGCCCAGGCTGGAAGAAAGGGCTGCCAGAGAACTAAAGAGAGGAATGAAGGAAGGATGGAATGAGAGAGAGAGAGGAAGAGAAAGAGCGAGGGAGGGAGGGAGAGGGAGAGAGAAGGAGGAGCTCCAAGCTACTTTTCTCCATGCGGCCCTGAACAGTTACAACATTCCAATGGACTGTTCTCCTGAGCACATGCTGTAGGACGTGGTACGAGGGGTTCCAACTCCATAATGTTTAGTGTGTGTGTGTGTGTGTGTGTGTGTGTGTCAGGCAGAGAGAGGGAGAGAAAAAGACTAAGGCGTGATACGTAATCAAAAAACTTTCAGCAGCTTGGGCTACTATTTTTTGAAGAAATGACCAGCCTACTAATCCCACTGCACACACACACAGCTACTAGTCATCAGTCAACAGCCTTGTACTTAGCAGAGGTGTGTATGAGAGAGAGAGACATGGAGATGTAGGGAGAGAGGGGTGGGACTGAGGGGGGGTTGGCAGGTGAAGTCAGGGACAGAACAGCTGTGTTTATCCAGCACCACAGAGAGCTGGGGAGGATGAGTTGTCAGTGTGAACCGGATGCAGTGTCTGCTCACTGAGGAAATTAAAGGGTTTAAGATGAGAGGAAGAGCCTGTGGCCTTTCAGTGAAAGAGGGAAGAGGTCAGACTCAATCTCTCATCACTTAAAAACCCTTTTGTCCTTTATTTGATGATGAAACATCGCTCAACTCTGTCTCTAATATGATGTCTGTAGTAGATTGTGATGTTTGAAATGAAGTATTGTTGATCTATGCCAAACACAAAATGTTACACATACAAACAAGTACAGGTATGCAGGGGCCACTTAAGGGAAAAATCCTCATAAAATTATTTTAGCTCTTATCTACTGTTTTCCCACACATGTCCACTTCTTCAGGTTATTTTTAATTTGACACCTCATTTGCCATAAACTGTGAGAAGAATGCTGTATAATAGCCAAAATAAAACGGTGTCACTACTGCACTAAAATACTAATATTTCCAAACCAGTGGTCGGCCAAGCTAACGGTACCGTTCGGTAAATTAAGACAACCGCCATGTCTGATTCAGCATGAATCAAATTAACAGTACTGGCAGTTTTTGAGCCAATTTGAAGTAAGTTTCCAAACTAAACTAAACTTGTCAACACATTAGCAAGGGTGTCATAGCAACAATGTCCTGTAAAAAGCATCCAGAGCTAATATTTTATTATTTTGGCCAAAATCAACTGGAGAGCTAAACCACAGATCAAAACCCAAGCAATCGTTGTCCTAAATCTTCCTAATGTCCCCTAGCTTTGAAAAAAGGGAATAGCCGAATACTATTCCTGGTCTAAGGATACACATTGTGATCTTGCGTTGTGCACTCTAGTGGTTGGCCACTAAGGAACAGTGTTGCAATGGTTGCATGCAATCACTTGACCAAACTTGAAATGGGAAGCATTAAGTTTCAGAAGTAAACATGTCTGCAGTTCTGCATAGGAAAGCAAAATGTGATAAGAGTTGTTTGAATGTGCATACATAACTCTTGAGGTGCTTCTGTGTATGTCTGTGTATGTCTGTGTATGTCTGTGTATGTCTGTGTATGTCTGTGTATGTCTGTGTGTGTCTCTGTGTGTGTCTCTGTGTGTGTCTGTGTGTGTGTCTGTGTGTGTGTCTGTGTGTGTGTCTGTGTGTGTCTCTCTCTCTGCGTGTGTCTCTCTCTCTGCGTGTGTCTCTCTCTCTCTGTGTGTGTCTCTCTGTGTGTGTGTCTGAGTGAGAGAGGGATTCAGCCCTGCATACTTTATAAGTTGCATTGTGTAATATAGAATGTTGTTACAGTGTTGTAGATGGTGAAGTGATAGCTGAGGTTTAAATAGATGTGTTTTGCACATGCGTAACACTGTGTGTTTGTTTGTCTTCTCAGATTCAGACGTTTGGAGTGGAGGCACCATGTTCGACAGTGGAGGATCTCACCAGTGGCCAGGTGATGGCCCAGGTCCTGCAGAAAATGTGAGTCTCAAGCTCTCTGCTGTCCATCTCTCCCTGGAGAACTGTTACTAACTATCCCTCCTATCAGATCACAGCTGTGTGTGAAACCAACCAATCAGCATTCCCCTTTTGACATGACGCGTCCACTGTCTCTAACCTGCCTGAAGCGCCATGCAGATTTGCCAGAGGGACTCAGCAAAAATCTTTTAAAAGCCTTTTAAGTTTCTAAGTAGTTATTAAATTAATAAAAGGTCAGAACAAATGGAGGTGTACGGAAATCAGTAAATGTCACGAAACGCAAAGGGCAGACGTTGTCTTGTGTCAGTGCTTGTGCTGTAGTTGTCTGTCTCCCTTAATGGTGGATTGCACTGCCCGCGGCTGACGTTTATATGTTGTGGCTTCCATCACCCTGTGTTTAAGTGTCCTGTTTATGTCGAGTTAGACTGATTGAATTCATCATGCAAGGAGGTGTGTTGTAGCTTCTGTGACGGTAGTAGAGCAGGATAAAGGGCTTTTTCACTGTCTCTGATGAAACACCTGATGCAGTGCAACAGCTGTCATCACTGATGGTGTGATGGATGATTGCACTAAAGTGTTTGATGGCATATTTATTTATTCATCTATTTATTTGTCTATTTATTTATTTAGCCTTCTTAGTTTACTGTTTCTTCAGTGTTTCTGAGCTGAAGGTCTTAGCTCTCCAAAATATTTTCATAATGTACGTATGTCACATGTCCCTCTTTTTCTTTCTCTCTCTCTCTCTCGCTCACAGAGATATTGTGTATTTCAATGATAACTGGATAAGTCGGATTAAGTCTGAAGTGGGGGATAATTGGAGATTAAAGGTATGCCATACGTCAGTTCTCATTTTTTACAAAAAACAGGCCACCCCAGTTTGAACTTGTGTTGTGAACTCACACTAACACTCATTTTCTCATTTCTCTCTCTCTCCCTCTCTCCCCCGTCTCTCTCTTTCAATAATTCTTTGTCCCCCTCTTTTCAGGTCAGCAACCTAAAGAAAATCTTGAAAGGAATCTTGGACTACAACCATGAGGTAAGAGCGGAGTATGCATGTGTTTGGATGTGAAGCAGCCAATGGCTAGCAGACCAGAAGCGTAAATGTATTGTTCCTGTACTGTGTGTTCTGACTGCTGACCACAAGCTCATCTCTTGCTGTTCTGCTTGTTCTTTTTTCCCCGCCACTCGTCTCACTTTCTCTTTCCTTTTCTCTCTCTATCTGTCCCTTCGTCCTCCCGCTCTCGTTCTTGTCTTTCTCTCTCTCCACATCCTACATCTGTACGCCTCTCTGGCCTTTTTCTCCTCTCTCTTCTCCTTTTTTTGTCAAATTGCAACCTTTCCACTGCAACCACTCTTCCCCTCTTTTTTTTCCCCGGTCTCTCTTTTCTTTCACCACTTTTATGTCTTCACTCATTACTACACTCCTGCTTTTCCTCTTTCCTCTCTGCTCCTCTCCTCTCCTCTCCAGATCCTTGGCCAGCAGATTAATGACTTCACACTCCCAGACGTCAACCTCATCGGCGAGCACTCAGACGCAGCCGAGCTGGGCAGGATGTTGCAGCTCATCCTGGGCTGCGCCGTCAACTGTGAACAGAAGCAAGGTGTGGAGTCTGTCTGTCTGTCTGTCTGTTCAATGTTTGTGTGTATGTTCAGTGTTTGTGTGTGTCTTTGGGCTAGTGCCTGCATGTGTATGTGAGTGTATGTAGTTTTGGCCTGAGTATACGTATCTGTGTGTCTCCATGTGTTTTAACATTCATGTTTGTGTTTTTGTGTGTGCTCTACAAATGTTTGTGTGTCTGTTTGCGTATCAGTTTGAGTGTGTGTGTGTGTGATTTTGATTTTTGTAATTCGGGGTTGCTTTGCGGTCCCGTGCTTGCTTAATGAGCTCCATGTCTGTTGGTGAGGCTTGCTGCCTGTGAGCTCGGGGCTTCTGTTTGTAGCAACGCTTTGATGAAGCTGACGAGGAACTCCCTGGTGGTGTAGCTTGGCTGCCAACAGCTTACGGGCCCTGCTAGACAGACACACACACACACACACACACACACATGCACACACATACCCATAACACACACAGACACACATACACATACCCATAACACACACAGACACACATACACACACTCATAGAGACAAGTGAAAAATAAAAGAAAAAGTGTTCCATATTTAGATTCCAGCAAATCTCCTTATCACACACACCCTGTCCAAGTAGGTGGTTAAATGGCTAAGCTTTATCACTTGAAGGGATATGTCACTGTCTTGTCACTACAGAAGAGTCCAGTTTTAAATAGAAAAAATTCTAGAATTGTATGGACACTTTTAAGCAAATGAGTGAGATGCTGGTGGCACTTCCATCAGACTGAGACAACGGCCGGAGGAACTGGAGAAAGGTAAAACTCAGTTGTGGAAAATGTAAATTGGCCGAAACCGTAGGGTATCACTTTAACCACCTACTTGGAATACCCACCTGATCTCCATAGCAACCCATTTTTGGCCAGCCACGAAAAACACAATCAGCCAGACACAGACTCCGTAAACACCTTCTGACTCGTCAGGTGATGGTGATGTTGATGATGATAGTGGTGTGTGGGAACACTGATGTTATTATACACAGACTTACCTACCATGATGTTGGCGTGGAGGAGGGCTCTCAATGTCACTGAGGGACACCGAGAGTTTGTCACGCCAGGCACAATGCCATCTCATTTTCTGGAACTGTTTCCACAGAGTACATCCAGACCATCATGATGATGGAGGAGTCTGTACAGCATGTTGTCATGACTGCCATCCAGGAGGTATGTTTCGTGATTGTTTTTTTTTTTTTTTTAAATTCCCCACAGCACTTCAGTTAGGGGAGGTCAAGGGTCAGTGAAACTTTAACGTCATCAGTGTTGGCCACTGACATTAATAAAAATGATTTTCTGCCACAGCTGATGAGCAAAGAGACCCCGGTCACAGGAGGAAGTGACTCCTACGCTGATCTTGACAGACAGGTAAAACAAACATGACCTCTGCTCCAGTCCATGGGATTTTATTTGCATTCTTGGAGTGTCCTAACTTGTTTTTTTGTGGAGCCAAATGATGTATTTAGAGGAAAGGCTGTCTTAAGAGACTCTTGTCACTTGCCTTATCACTGATGTACATAGTTTTTCTCATCAACATGTTTACTGGAATGCAACAATGTTGACCTTCTAAATTGGTAACAGCTGGCCTGTTGTCAAGTTATTTAGATTCTAGTTGTTTTACTACCCAAGAATCCAAATAAATATCACTTAGTCATGCCATCTGAACAGCATATGAGAGATTTTTTCTTGACCAGGACATGATTACAAATATGTTTCCCTGAAGGGGAAGTGGTTGCTATGGTTGCAGACATCCTTTCGGAGTTGTCTTTGGCTATTAGGTGCCGATTTGATCAGCGCTGTGTGATCTGTGCTCTGTAGCTCAAGAAGACCGTGGAGGAGCTGAACGATGCTCTTGCCACCAAAGAGGAGATTGCTCAACGTTGTCACGAGCTGGACATGCAGGTACAGGCTGTTTATATACACACACACACACACACACACACACACACACACACACACACACACACACACACACACACACAAACAATGCATCACACTTGGAGCCCAGAATATATTCACATCATTAGCTGAACATGGAGAGTTTATTTCCAAATGGAAAGATTCCTAATCTCATTTTCATATGTACGGTATTATATTTACGTTTATATTTATATATTTATATGTATTTTTATTTTATAAGTAATGAATAAATGAATTTGCTCCATCTTGTGGTTCTCAGGCGAAAGTACCCAAATCTCACACAGATATAGCCGGAGTTGGGTTATGTGTAACAAGGCCCATATATGTGACAGGGGTTTGCTAAAGTTAGCATTAACATGATTAAAAGTAACCCTTTGTGTATTCAAAAATAGACTTTTGTTTGCAAATTTAGATTACACGTCAAATTTAGATAAGGTAGCATTTCATCCATTTTGGAAACAACCTCTTCAGGCACAGGCAAATTTTGTCTGTTCTTCTATTGTACAGTGTGTACCTTGTATATTTCACACACAGATACATACACATTCTCACTGTGCTTCAATGCTCCACATTCACAGACATATCAGGATGGTCAAATGTGTAAAACTTTTAAACCAACCCATCCATGCTTGACACCATACATTATTTTGTAGTTTGTTTATTTGCAAAATGACACGCTTGTTCCTTTTAATTTTCAAATCATGCTTGTTTTGTATGAGCTTTTATGAACGTTTTAGACGGGTAGATCCCTATTGTTTGCTTCTGTTTCCACATAAGCATCAGTGTAGCTGTTAGGCTTCGGCTGCAAGTGAAACCAGCACTGTGCAGCACGTTAACACAGCATTACAGCATGCTCCTCCATCATGTCACAACAGACTCTGGTGTGACGGATAAAGATACAGTCCCAGCAGTCTTACAAAATTACAGGGGCGGTGGTAGCGTAGTGGTTAAGGGACCTGGCTAGCGTGCAAGTAGCCTGAAAAAGATGTGGGTTCGAATCCCAGCTACCACCGTTGTGCCCTTGAGCAAGGCACTTAACCCTAAGTTGCTCTAGGGGAGACTGGCCCTGGACAATTGATAGTTGACAAAGTTGTAAGTCGCTTTGGACGAAAGCGTCTGCTAAATGCCTAAATGTAAATGTAAATGTAAAATGAGCAGCTAAGAACTGATGATTTGAAAGGATGGGGGGGAAAAATAAAAAAAGAAAGAAAGCACATCCAAAAACTGCTGAGCACACATCCCTCCCCCAGTTTCTGGGCAACTCCTTTCATTCCAGCCCCATTGTAGTATTTGACCGTTTAAACATGTAGCATTGGTTAAGTAGTCTTTCAGTCCTCCTCTGCCGTGCTATTCTGTAGAGGCTAAGGCCTTGTGTAGAAAGTGACTTTTTTGTCCCTGTTTTTGTGTGTGATTTTGTTAATTTTTCCTCTCTCCAACCTCCTCTCTGACCTCTGACCTCTGCCTTGCTTTAAAGGCCTACCTCGTTCAAGAGGAACGTGATAGACTGAGGTTAGAGTATATTGAACTAGAAGAAAGGGTAAATCTTGATTTTTTTTTTTTTTTTTTTTTTTTTTTTGCAATACTGTCCTCTTTTGTTCATTCCGTTCCTCCCTCCCTGCAGCGCTCTCTCTCTCTCTTCTTTCTTTCTTTCTTTCTTTTCTTTCTCTCTTTCTCTCTCTCTCTCTCTCTCGCTCTCTCTCTCTCTCTGTGGCGTTGGCATTGTCTGATAGCCCTGGATTTGCTGTCTGCTTTCATAACAGCACCCCCTGAGTGGCGTGGAGGCTCCCTAACTCTGTGTGTGTGTGTGTGTGTGTGTGTGTGTGTGTGTGTGTGTGTGTGTCTGGTTATCCACTGCCTGGTCCTAACCCTGCTGACTGGTCACACACACAAGAGGACTAATAGCCCCCCCCATCTTAACCTACCTGTCCGTGTGGGTTCCCATGGCAACGGCTCAGAGTGCTTAGCAACGGTCACCTTGGCAGCAGCAGCATAGATGCCACGTGTAGAGAATGCAGACGATGCCTAGAAGTTGCTTTTTCACTGGCGCCATTTCCATTAGCCGATAATTGATTCATTACATGTTTCATTAAGTTTTCAAGTTGTTCATTAACTGCTTTGTCCTCAGAGTTCTTGGGCAGAGGGCACTGAAATATTTTTTACTAAATGCTCAGGTATTCCTCTATTGCTTAATGATTAGCTAGTTGATCTACCCTGGACTTTCCAGTTAAGACACATATGACATCATGACCTTAGAGTCTAATCAGTCAGAGTTTATTGGTTCAGTCTGTAGACTGGTCAATGCTAGTTCCATGCCGATCTTTCACAAAAGCTGAACTCATTGGTGGTGTCGTTTATGGTGCAAAATCATGTATTTAAAATCTCTTGGACAGCAAAGCCACCTTTTTAGTTAGCCTGTGTGCAGTCCTATTGGGAGACAGGGGAATGTGCTCACACAGCACTGCTGCTTTGCTTGGGGTGGAATCTGACCCTGCTTCCCATGTCTGGACAGAGCCACATAAACTGCATGATGCCCTGGTTGGCTCAAGACAAGTTTGAGTTTTGGTTGTGGTTTCACGTTTGTTTATTTTATGTTGTTGTTTGGACATTTGCTTGCTTTGACATTTCATTGTTTTGACATTTTTCATCCATCATGTTAAGTTGTTCAAAGATTTGTTTTCCAGTTTTAACCAGTTCAGACTTTCAAATAGACTTCAGAAATAAACTAGATTTTACAAAAGAGCATTTGTGTTATTTTGTGGCTCTCTTGACTATTCTGTTGGTATCACTGTTAACTAAAAGGTCAGCCACCTAGGATACCGTAAATGTTTTAAAGCAGGCTGGTTTTAGCCTTTTCTGCACAATGTACTATAAAATGATGTACTTGAAAGTAGTAGATCTTTCTGGATCAGCATATGTAGGAGGGGAAAACGAATCTTTCACACAATTGTATTGAGACCTTGGTAGACAGAAAGCAACAAAAGAAAGCCAAATCTGACTAAATAGAGGAGGCCTTTAAGAGGTTATCTCATTCTAGTATGTGTATTTTCTTTCCTTCCTCCATCTCTCCATCATCTTTCTCCATCTCTGTCTCTCGTCCTTCGTCCTCTTGATCAGGTGGCAGGGCTGCAGGAGGAAAAGAGCAGCCTGCTAGCGGAGAACCAGGTGCTGATGGAGCGGCTCAACCAGTCTGACTCCATCGAGGACCTGAACAGCCCAGCCGGCCGCAGGCACCTGCAGCTGCAGACTCAGCTGGAGCAACTCCAGGAGGAGACATTCAGGTGTGTGTGTGTATGTGGTGCAACTCCAGGAGGAGACCTTTGTGTGTGCGCATGTGTCTGTGCGTGCGTGTGTGTGTGTGTGTGTGTGTGTGTGTCTGTGTGTGGAGCAACACCAGGAGGAGACCTTCAGGGGTGGGTGTGTGTGTGTGTGTGTGTGTGTGTGTGTGTGTGTGTGTGTGTGTGTGTGTGTGTGTGGGGCAGCTCCAGGAGGACACCGTCAGGTGTGTGTGTGTGTGTGTGTGGTGTGTGTGTGTGTGTGTGTGGTGTGTGTGTGTGTGTGTGTGTGGAGCAGCTTCAGGTGTGCGTGGGAATGGGGAGGAGGTATAGAGTAATGATTGGAGGGATGGAGTGGGAATTGAGGGGTTGGTTGGTTGGAATATGAGTGGATTTGAGCCAGTGAGAGATGAGAGGATATGGAGTGGAGGAAGAAGAGTACTAGGTGAGGGATGAGAGGATATGGAGTGGAGTGGAGGAAGAAGAGTGCAAGGTGAGGGTCTTACAAAAAGCAGAGCTGAAAGGGAATGTGTGGAGGAGTAGAACAATTCAAGAATGTTCTGTTGCCCATCACACAGTGATGGAAAATTGCCTTTGGTTTGAGGCTCAAAGACAGGGGTGGGAAAAGAAAAAAAGGAAGGGAAAATAGTGACTATAATATAAAATAAATCATCTGTAGCGTGTTTTAGGGGGGCTTGGCATTGTTGGTCAAACTGGCGTTTATGTAGACAACACCCAATAGGTAGAACCTGGAGGAGACCTGCAAGGTCTATTAAACACACAGAACGAGAGGGAACAAGATTGTTGCCAGACATTTTCATATATCAAGGGAGTGTATGAAGGCAAGTCGATTTTACTTTTGTAGGGCATATCATGCTTGAGGGCAGTTCAGTGCGCTTTACAAACCACAGAGGAAAAGAGCTGCAATGGATGGAAAATAAATAAACATACAAAGCCAAGATGAGAACACTAAACGTAGACTGCATCACAGGTGACCAAATGGTTAAAGAAAAAAAAAAAGCAATTTAGATGGGGCTGGTGGCACAGGTGGTCGAGGTGCTGTTCGCCAACTAAAGGGTTGCAGGTTCGAGCCCCACTGACCCCATCGAAGTGTCCTTGAGCAAGATACTAAACCCCAAATTGCTGCCGGTGGCAGGTTGGCACCTTGCATGGCAGCCTCCGCCACCGGTGTGTGAATGCATGTGTGTGAATGGGTGAATGTGAGGAATACACTGTAAAGCGCTTTGAGTACTCATAGGAGTAGAAAAGCGCTATATAAATGCAGTCCATTTTCCATTTACCATTTTGTGGTTTGTGCTATTTGTACTTACTGCATGCATTATGAAGAGGAGTATAAGACCTAATCATGCTGTGCACTTGAAAGCTAAACCAATGATGTTTCTCAACAACAACACTAAAAAAAACCTCCCCCAATCAATAGTTTTTTGTGGTTATGCTACTATAGCAAGATCTGTCTGGCACATGTAATTGTAAACGTGTTGGGGCCATGAGGGGTTTTTAACAGTGCAATTGCTTCGGGCAATTGTGTCTCGGTGCTAAAATGTGTGTTGGAGACCATATCTCACTGCGGGCAATCGATGCTGGGAAGGTATTGATTTCTCCTCTCTCTCTCTCTCTCTCTCTCTTCATGTTGTGCTGGAGGCGCAGCTCTGTGGCTCTCTGTTGTCGACAGATTAAAACCCCATAAAGGCTAATGTAATTAGGCAGTTTTCATGCGCTGCTGAACATAGTGGTGTGAGCGTTTTGAAGAGAATGGTAGCTGCAGGGTCTCCCAGCATGCTAACTTGCAGAGTCTCCCAGCAGGCTTAGCATGTGCGAGATGTCTCTGCTCAGCTGCGACCTGCAGCCTCTCCCCCATGCCCTTCAGCCCTGGCCTCTCAGCTCTACCCTCATGCTGCCCCAGTGGAGGTAAAGGCTCCATTGCTACTGCCACTATTACCCCACCCCCCACAATCACCACTACCACTACCACCTCCACTGCTACCCAAACCTTCCACCTGCTCTGGGGCAACATCTGGGTCCTGTCTGGGCACTTTTGGTCTTTTCACCAATACCCTCACGGGTCCCTCAAAGTCCAGCTATATGATGGTGTTCCAAGGTGCTCTTATATTGAGGTGCGACGATATGCTCACGAGACTTATTCTGGAGTTAGACGGTTAGACACTTGTGATGTGGGAGTTTGTAGATGGCCTTTTTGTCTCTCGAGACAAACACATCAATAAAATCACTTTTGGTTTGCACTCCTTCAGCTTACTGATGCACTGAGGTGTGAAAATATGAAGGTCGAAATGTAGTGATAAGCTGATTTGTCTGAACTGTGCCATCAATGTACTATCAACTGTCCTGACAGTATTAGTGTTGACATCAGTCTCCGAATTAATCAGTCATTTTTTAACCTGTTCATCATTGACCTTTGACCTCTGGGTGTGCAGGCTGGAGGCTGCAAAGGATGACTACAGGATCCGCTGTGAGGAACTGGAGAAGGAGCTGGTGGAGCTGAGAAGTCAAAATGAGGACCTGACCTCCTTGGCTGACGAGGCGCAGTCGCTCAAGGACGAGATGGATGTGCTCAGGTTAGGGGTCAAAGGTCATGTTGGGGGATTAAATAGGGTCAAGAGTAAATGGTTATGTGAAAGAAATGCAGTCTCATATATAATGTTTGTTTGGCATGTTTTTATCTTGCTTCTCCTTTGTTTCAAAGTGACCGCTCCAGTTTCCACTTAACTTTCAGTACATATGGCCCTGTCTGAACATCCGTTGTTCTTCCTAGTGCCATCTGTCCCTGTCTCTCTGTTTTCTAATAAATCCCTCTCTATCTCTCTCTCTCCATTTCTTTCTTTAACCTGGCGGACAGGCATTCCTCTGATAAGGTGTCAAAGCTGGAGAGCATGGTTGACTGCTATAAGAAGAAGCTGGAGGACATGGGCGACCTGCGGCGGCAGATGAAGCTGCTGGAAGAGAAGAACAACGTGTACATGCAAAACACAGTCAGCCTGGAGGAGGAACTGAGGAAAGCCAACGCTGCACGCGGCCAGCTGGAGACCTACAAGAGACAGGTCAACACACACACACACACACACACAAAGGACACGCATACAGTAATGAAACATGCACATATGCATGGCAGGTTAGCTGCTCACAAGATCGATATGTACAGTACGCGCAAGTATACACATGCGCATATATATAGATTGAAATAGATCTAAATATGTGTGTGTATGTATGTGTATATAGATATATGATGCATGCGTGCACACATTCAAAGGCACAGAGGCTTTTCAGCACCTTACCCATCTAGCACAGGTGTCCATGTGTGCTCTAAATATAGTCTTAGTCACTCTCTCTCTCTGATTTGAACAGGTGGTGGAGCTTCAGAACAGACTGTCCGAAGAGTCCAAAAAGGCGGACAAGATGGAGTTTGAGTACAAACGTCTAAAGGAGAAGGTCGACTCCCTCCAGAAAGAGAAAGATGTATGTTCCGAAACACAATTTTGTTACTGTTGGTGTGTGTGTGAAGTGGACGCATCAGCAATGCTAAGTTACATCTATGCATTTAGCAGATGTTGTTATCCAAAGTGACTTACATTTGCCAATTGCTTTAGTGACAGTCTCCCCTAGAAGCAACTTAGGGTTAACAGTGTTAGCTGGGATTCAAACTCACAATTTTCAGGCTACTAACTTGCTAGGCAGGTTCCTTAACCGCTATGCCACTGCCACCACCACCCAATTTGTGGTGTCTCAGATGCAAGTCCTCACAAACCATGTGTTTGTGAGGGCCTAGATTTGTGTCCTGACTGTAGATATGATTTCAGGTGTAACAGGCTTCTCTTGTCGCCAGTGGGAAAGTGCTGTCATTGAATTCGGGGAATGTTTGTGTGTGTTTGACATGCCTTTGTGCAGCACAGATAACAGGCCCTTCCTGCTCGAATCTTTGATCTCAGGACTTGCAGTGCTAGGGGTGCATTTTGCTCCAAAATAAAAACATCAGAAATGTACAGGTTGACGTTTATTTGAACAAAGTGTGACCGAAAGCAGGAAGCAGCTGAGGTACATCAGACAGAGATCTGACTGGTGTGTGTGTGTGTGTGTGTGTGTGTGTGTGTTAAACATAACAGGAAGACAGAGGTGCTTCACTGATAAGCATTGATCTCTCTCACAGTAGGTTTTGATGAAATAAAGTATTTTTCCCCCCCCCACTTCCTGGTCACTCGTTATCAATTCCTGTCCTCTCCCTTTTAACCTGCTGACGATTGCGTTCTTTCACAACATTGTTTTTCTCTCTCTCTCTCTCTCTCCCCCTCTCTCCAGCGCATGCGGACAGAGAGAGACTCACTGAAGGAGACCATTGAGGAGCTGCGCTGTGTCCAGGCCCAGGAGGGCCAGCTCACAGCAGGTGAAGTTCACAGTTCACAAAACCACAGTACTTTTCAATTCAATAACAGACCTGCTCACAATGACTCAAGTACCAAGGTGGCTTATGAAATGCCATTGTTCCTCATCCAAAAAAAAAACTTAATGGCTGTTTATTCTTCAAGCATACACAGACACACCTAACCGTGTCTGTCTCCACAGGCATGGTTCCATTTGGTAGCGAGGCCTCAGATTCACTGGCTGCTGAAATCATGACGCCAGAAATCCGGTAGGTCTCTCATTTCTTACTTTATTTCTCTTTGAGAAGATGGATCGCACTTGTACTTCCTCTTTTAACAGTTTTCTTTTCTACTTACTAGCAGCAGGTTGACCACAAACATTTCGGCCTGATTGCCTTCATCAGTGTATTAGTGTGCTCCTCCATCAGTGTATTATTTCTCCCCTTCTCTCTCACTCTCTCTTTCTCTCTCTCTCTAGAACATTCTTGAGCCTCCCTCCTAGGCTTCGTGAGGATGTCCTTGTCTTTCCCATTATGTTCAGGCTCTGTTTAATCACGCAGAGGGATGCTTCCGACTCGGCGTCACTGCTTGCTTTTAAACGTGTTTATGTTGTTAAAATCGAATTTAACATGGGCAGTGTGTGTTATTGTTTTAGAACTCCGCAGGAAGACTTTCGGTAAACATAGGCTTTTAAATTGCGTTTGCAGCGAAATCTCTATCCGCTCCATCTGTGCAAACGGAGCTTTTTCATTAAAACCTTTCATAAAGCCAATGTGCTCCTGGCTGATTAAATTTATTATGAGACCTCTTCAAAGCGAAGGCTCGCTTTGCTCTCCCTCGCCAATTAAGTCATTTTATTTCTTGTCGTCTGTCTGTCTCTCTCTCTTTCTCTCTCTCTCTCTCTTTGTCTCTCTCTGTCTGTCTGTCTCTCTTTCTCTCTCTCTCTCTCTCTCTCTGGGCTTTTCCTCTGTTTGACGTTTCTTCTCTTTCACCCCAAGCCCTTGGGCCTGGCTGCATCTTCCGCCCTCAGTGATGCTGGTTTGTCTGTTGTTTTCTGCTTTCGATGTGGTCATTAAAGCAGCTCACTTCTCTCTCTCTCTCTCTCTCTCTCTCTCTCTCCTCTCTCTCTCTCCTCTCTCTCTCTCTCTCTCCTCTCTCTCTCTCTCTCTCTCTCTCTCTCTCTCTGTGTGTGTGTTCATGTTCTTGTTCTATAATGGCCTCATAACTTGAGTACTGTTCTCCAGATGCTGAGGTTGCTGCCTCACCTCACTTGCTTTTCATTTCCCTGCCTGTTGGTGATGACCGTGACCTGTGCACACACAGAGACACAAACACACACCTGCTCTGAACACTCAACTATGGAAACATTAAACACCATAATCTCAAGTTCCAAACAACTTAAAGTGTGACTCAAAGCTAGATTGACCATTATGCATTAAACAGATGGGAAAAGCCTTAGGTTGATTTGGTTTTGTTACTGGCTCTGTTCAAAGTTATTGTGGATTCATCCGTCTCATTCCTGTTACATAGGAGCCATAGATCTCCCATTACTGAAGTAGGAGGAAGAGCTATTTACAAAGCCCAGATCTCTACTCTTGACATAGACGGACTTGATTAACCGCAAAATGTCAAAACCCCATACCAAAAACCCGGGGAGCCGGGTTTGAATTTGACCTGAGATAATTTCCGGTCTCTCTCCTCTCAATTAATTTGGCCAATCTCTACTGCCTTATTGAAAGGCAAAAATCCCCAAAATATGCTTAAAAACTACTAAACAATCTTCAAATCCATTTGTAGCCCTGTATTAAATTCAACTTAAATTAAAGTAAACTTTTCTCCCAGTTCAGGCCATGAAGTGCGTTTTGTCTGTGTGTGCAGGGAGAGACTCATTCGACTCCAGCATGAGAACAAGATGCTGAAGATCAACCAGGAGGGCTCTGACAACGAGAAGATCGCTCTTCTGCAGAGCTTACTGGAGGATGCCAACAGCAGGAAGAATGAGCTGGAGACAGAAAACAGGCATGTACACACACACACACACACACACACACACACACACACACACACACACCTTCACGTGCTACTCGTTAACACACATACACTCACACATTTATGTGTGGGCAATGGACAAAGAAGTTGCCTGTCCACATGTTTACATACATGTGATTTCTAGATCACATCTAGAGCCAAGACGGTGATGATAAGATTGGGAGTGAAACCAACATGCTCACCAACATGCAGATAATGGTACTATTGAATGTTATTTCCTGAGAAATCAGGTTGTTGTGAGTACTGATTGCCTGTCCTCTGTCTCCTCTGAATCCCCAGGTTGGCTAACCAGAGACTAATGGAGGGCCAAAGTCAGGTGGAGGAGTTGCAGAAGAACCTTCAAGAGCAGGGCCTCAAAGCTGATGATGTAAGTCCTCTCAATGACCACCATCACCCTCACTGAGTAGCATACATTCCATTTACTGTTTCAGGAGAGATAGATTGTTTGCGTCATAGCTGTTTCCATAGAGTTTCTGTATTAGCGTTCCATGGGGCTTTTTCATGTGATGTAAACAGAGCGGTAGTAGTCTTGGAAAGTACTTTTTGTTTGTACTGATGAAACAGTCTGTAAAACACAGCATGCTCACATACTGCTAATAGTGAATGCAGCCCCACACCTACAGTCTCAAGAGACTTCACACTTTACCTAACAACACTTGGAACACTTGAGCTTTTCAAACTGAGCTGTGCACCAACTGCATATTACAGTTAGTCTCACTTTTACTCTCAGGTGGATCAGTCACACACAATTTGCACACATAAATCGCTCTAAGGTTTATCCTGCCCAGTAATTATGCTCTGCATGTAATATCTGTATGTAATATTGTAATATTGATGTGTAAGGCTGTGCTGGGGTCAGGGGAGTAATTAGTAATCACAGAGTGCTTTGTGTAGGTGTGTTTGAGATGGATGACATCATGCTCTAGTGGTGTTGTGTTTCTTTGGTGGGATGTGACTGTCAAATGCGGGAAGTGCAGTGTAAAGCTTATCAGGTGTCTTGAGAAACGCCTAACCGTGGCTTAGGCCTGCCCTTTGTTAAGGATGACTGACCAACTCTAACCTTCTCATCTGTGTCCACTCATTGTGTTATTGTGTGTGTGTGTGTGTGTGTGCGCGCTTGTTTGTGTGCGTTTGCATATATGACCCCTACTAACACACTCACATGTCTGTTTTGTTTGTGTGTGTGTGTGTGCGTGCACGTGTGTGTGTGTGTGTGTGTGTGTGTGTGTGTGTGTGTGTGTGTGTGTGCGTGTGTGTGTGTGTGTATAGTCTGTGTCTGTCTGTAATGTCATTCGTGTTATAGCATGGAATTTGAAGGTCACCCTGTATGAAGGTGAAGGGTCAGCCATGCGCCTGTGTCTCCTCCACACTCATTCATATACATACATTTCACTGACGCCCTAATGGCCTCTCACCCACCCGACACACACAACTCTGTCCTGCTGATTACTCACACGCCCACTCACACGTGTCATCATACAACACATCCATCTCCCGTTCTTTTTTTTTTTTTTCTTTTTTTTGGTGTTGCCGGGTGATGGGACTGCTTTTCAATACATGCCACTTTTTTGTTCTTTCTCCTTTCTTTCCTTCCTCTCTTCTCTTCTCTCTCTCCCTCTCTCTGTCTTTTCATCATCTCGCGCATCCTCAGGCCATTGTAAGTATGGTGCGCAGATCCACGTGCGGTTCTTGCTGCATCCTCTCTCTCTGTGTCTGTGTGTGTGTGTGTGTGTCTGAGCTGATGGGACTAACGGAGGCTGGGTGGTTGCAGCAGTGGTGTAATCAGTGGGCAAGGGCATGGCTCTGGGGTCTTGGTCTGTGTTCTCTCTCGGAGGTGCATCTCCAGTGTGTGACGATGGCTATGATCCCTGTGATTTCTTTTTTTTTTTTAACCCCCGTGAAAGTTGTGAACCGTCCCATGAAGTGATTATTATTTTTTTTATGTTGTTTTAAATATTATTTATATTTTTTGAGCCCTGTTTTCACGTACTGATCTAAGTTGATAATTCCTTTGTTTGTCATTGCACACCCTAATTCCTCTGAAGTGAATGAAGCTTGAAAGTTATATCTGGAATTTAGGCGACCTGGAAATATGATTGCCAGTGCATGGCTTCAGCTGTGTTTGATTAAGACCCCCCCGAACACTGAACTGGTTACTTTTCAATTACTGCAGAAGAGAAGTAACTCAGGATGATCTGTTGCATAATTCACTGAATGTGTCTCATTCAATCCCCAGTTGACTTGATCAAGTAGCTGTCATCACCCTTCAAGATAATGCTATTTTTGTGTCGTTGAATCAGAAAGGCGTCTTGCTCATAATCAAGATTGTTCTCACCGAATATAAATTCATCTCAAGAGTGCCCTCTGCTGGTTACATGCCTCTAAACCTTAATAAATTTCCATTTAATCAGAAAGGCTTACTTCTATATGGAATCTCAAGGGTTTAGTATATGTAATGACTAGGCTTCATGGTTTGAATTGAATATGAAGACATAAATTGCATAGTTAAATTGGTTGAAATTTTCTTCATGAAAGCTTATCGTTCATATTGGGATTTTCCCAGTTTATAATCCCAGCAGAGGGCATCAGTGCATTTGAGTGCATCTCTGTCCCACTCTCTGTATGGTGTTTTTGCTGCATGGTTCTAACATATGTCTTTTCATTCTTTTTTAGGCGATCGTGCTGAAGAAGAAGTTTGATGAGCAACTGTGAGTGGCCTTATTGTAGTGCTTTGAAGAGTTTAGTGTCCTTAGCCAAATGTAGCATTTGCCTAGCTGTCCCACCCAACCCGCACTAAGTTTGGTGTCTTTGACTTTGGTCTCAACAGGATTAAGCTCAAAGAAGTGACCAGTGAACTGCAGAAGAAGAATGCCCACATCGAGGACATGGAATCCAAGAGCAGTCAAACTGGTTAGCAGCAACAGAGAGGAAAAAAAAGAAAAAAGATCTTTTGTGGTGCATAGATGATCCTTCGCTGCCATTTCCTAATCTGCTCTTCCTTTCATCTGCTCTTGTAGCTCAAAAGGTGGAGGAGCTGGAAGAAGCCTTGAAGAAGAAAGACGAGGATATGAAACAGATGGAAGAGAGATATAAGAAATATCTGGAGAAGGCCAAGAGCGTAAATATCTTTATTTATTATTATCTTTATTATTATTTATTTATTTATTTAGCCTCATCCCATAGATGATGTATAAGATCCATTGCAATTCTTCCGTCTTACAATCTTGGGCAGCTTTTTGAGCAAATGTTGCCAGGCAACCACATAACTGGTTCCATGTGTTGTGATTGGATGATCATTTACCTTCTGGTAATTAAGGTTCTCCAGGAAAGAAAATATTGCCCAGTAGCAACAACCCTCAACCCTTCAGAAATAAATGTTAAGCACTATCCATCGATTTTTTCCTCATGGATTGGCCGTACTTTCCTGATGAGTCAGCTGTGTTGCTGAATTGATTGTTTTATTGGTAGAAGATTTAATTGATTGTGTGTGATTTGAATTGGCAGGTTATCCGCACTCTGGATCCCAAACAGAACCAAGGTTCAGCTCCCGAGGTCCAGGCCCTGAAGAACCAACTACAGGAGCGTGAGAGGATGCTTCACTCCTTGGAGGTGAACTCTAGCTGCGATGTGTTACTGTACAGCGTATGGGACATAGCCCCAATGAATGCTAAGCTAACCCTTATCCTCTCTGCTCTACAGAAAGAGTACGATAAGACAAAAACCCAGCGGGACCAGGAGGAGAAGCTGATTGTGTCGGCGTGGTACAACATGGTATGTGTTTACACACATCAGTTAGAGGAGTCAGTTATCATGCCAGTGTTAATATTTAACTGTAGCTTAGCGCGAACCTCAGCTGGAACAGATGAACCAGTGCCAGATTATTTCTATGCAATTTAGTGTGTACACTTGAGGCATGTGGAGATTTGGCATAACTGAATTTGAGTTTTGCCACTAGATGGCGCTCATTGTCCTAGCTTTGGGGAGCGAAAACTTTGCTCAGTTCTAAAGCACATGAGTGCCTTGAAGATCTTGGCCTACTTCATATTTAAATGCATTCTTACATGTAGACTTGGCGTTAATAAAAAAAGAAATATAGTGGTGAGATAAAACTCCCTGCAGTAAGCATTTTAAAGGCATGTTTTTTTTTCTCTGTTTCTTACTTACCCTCTCCATTTGTCTGTGTGTATTCCTGATGGTGTTCCTGTCTGTCTGTCTGTCTGTGTGTGTGTTTGTGTGCATGTGCACAGGGCATGGCCCTCCAAAAGAAGGCAGCTGAGGACCGACTTGCCAGCACGGGCTCAGGTCAGTCGTTCCTGGCCCGCCAGCGCCAGGCCACCAACACGCGTCGCACCTACCCTGGCCATGTGCAGCCCACCTCAGCCAGGTAGATCCAGCGGCCAACACCTCTGCTCTTCAACCCCCAAACCAACCAAATCCAACTCCCCACCTACCCAGACCTCCTTTCATGCCCCCCCCCCTTCACCCCTTGAGGAGACCTGCCAGAGCTCCTCAGTCTCCCAGTCCTTCCCTAACACAGCCCCAGTCTTAGGCTCACCCCAGTGCTACAGCATTAGCTAACTGTTACAGGGTTCACCCCCGAATTCCTCCTTGTTGTCATCTGGTGCTTTCCCTCCATTTTTTGATCTCCCCATCATTCGGGATGTTAGTAGAGATGCCATCCGTCTGGTTTTACTGATTGATCATCTTTTTTTGTTTTGGTTTTTTATTTTGTTTAATACGTAGGACATAGCAGTGTTTGTGGAAAAAAAAATGCAGAGCGAGAGACAAACCCCTTACAAAAAAACAGACGCTTCTCTTCTTGAATGTGGAACTCTGTGGTGTTTTATTTTTTAAGGAAGTGTTTCTGTGCAGGAGAACATGGTGCAGTATTTATAGGGAGATGTAGTTACTGAGAGTGGAAGTGCTCTGGAAATGTCAATCTGTTGCCCACTGTGGCTATGCATGAGGGTAAAAATTGAGTCAACCGGTGACTGTTCCGCAGCAATTAGCTTGTTTATGTTATTAAATTATGATATAGCTGCTAAGATGTTAATCAAAGTGTTTGAAGCAGGGGCTCACTATAAAGGAGCTTTGTAAACAGTGTTAGACATTGACAAATTATTTGCATATTATGCAGTGTACATTTTTTTTTTTTAATGAGAAAAAGATCCATCAAAACATATCAGCCTGAGCTCTCTTAAATTATTTATATTTTAAAGTGTGCATCTCTGCTTAACATCCCCTAGGTCAAGCCTACAGGGGGAATTTTGACTTCTCTCCTCAGAGTTTTGTGTGTGCGTGTGTGTGTGTGTGTGTGTGTGTGTGTGTGTGTGTGTGTATGTTATCTGTCCTATACAGTTTCCCTATTTGTCCCCCCATTTAATGTTGTCTGAACAGTGCGACCCACTGGAGCTGGGCACTGTGTGAAACAGACGATGGCTGTCTGTCTGACCTGAGTTAGTATTCTATCCTGTTCTGATATTTTGATATCGTTTGTTAGTATCTAACCTCTTCTGATTTTTTTTTTTGGGGGGGGGGGACAAAATGTTTTGAAAAGAAAAAAAATGGTGTCAAGGAGGAAGAATGAACCATTATCTATGCAGCGGACTTTTGAGTGTAAACAAGGTTCTTGTAGCCATGGTGAGAAGATGGCAGACTTGGACCATTTTTATAGTGACTGTGGAAGAAGAAGTGTGGATTTCTGGCTTTCAGTTCCATGATTTTGACAGGAGATGCAATAAACACACATGCATATAATCATACATGTTTGATCTGAAGGAATTCAACCACTTGTTACAATTTGGAATGTTTTTGGAGGAGGACGTCCTTCACTGAACCTGACTTTGATGGACTTTTTATCGTTGTTCCTCTTTGACATGATGTGTGCTTTTCAATAGGCCCTGTTGTAAATCTGACGAATATTCAATTCATGTCTTTTTTTTTTTTTTCATGTCTAACTGAGTGGGCTGGGGAGGGTTTTATATTCCTGATTCTACATTTTCAGGCTTGTACATGTCATTTTAGAAGCTGTTGGTTGTACCCACCAACTGCGTAACTCACTATGCCTTACGGCTCTGCTAACATTAGCTGCCGCTACCGCATACTTGAAGATGTACAATCCCAGCCACCCATTGCTCTCCCAAAACTACCCCTCTGCCTGATGGACCTGTTGCTCTTGTGGGGATTTAATGGAGTTTGGGCTCTCATGGTTGCACCACAGACGCAGGGCCCCTCTGGAACTTTCCATGAGGCCACCGAGTCACATGGCCATGATTTTGCAAACTCATCTGTCCAGTAGTATGCTGAGTAATTTTATTATCAAGAGTGAGAGGAAGGGATTATATCAAGGGGGGGAGAAATACACTCTGAGAGATGTTGTCAAGGTCACTATGACGTGGCAAACTATTTACTTTTTTTCCAGTTCTGGAAATGAATGATGTTCTTTTTGTAATTATCATCTTAATTATCTTACTCAAAGCCCATGTCATTATTTCCCCCATCGCTAGAAGCGGCTACTGTTGATGCATAATCCTCTACTAGCTCTGTCTTGCTAATGAACTCATTCCCACTCCTGCCATGTCATTGCACTAATTAATTACCCAAGTCTCCGGTCCAGCACTGTTGCCTAGCAACAGCGTCAGGCTCTGGACAAACACAGGTGACCCAGTGTGGACCCAGTGACTTGGCCAAACACGGATCAAATGGTTGATCAAATGATTTAATGATTGATCACTTGATTAACAGAGTAATGATTGATTGATTGCATGATCGATTGCATGATTTGAAAGGTCAGTCGGTCTCTTGGCAAATTTGAGAACGCTTGATGATTGACTTGTCTCTATCTTCCTCCTCTCACTCTTTCTTTTTCTTGCTGTCCCTTTCTCTGTCTCTTTCTCTTTCTTTTTTCCTCTACAGTGATGTGATTGCATGACCGGCAAGGGCGGGCGTGGTGGAATTGGGTGCATGACCGTGCTGCTTGCATGACTTAATTTGCGTTGAGCCTGCAGAAATAACCAATCAACACTAACCCCTCCCACAGCCTCTCCCCTTTCCCACCCCAACCCCCCACCCCCACCCCCCACTGCTTCTTCCCACCCAATCACATGGACCGTTGGGGTGGGGATAGAGATTCAGTTGTGTACCCCCCCTTCCCACCGGCCTTACTTGAAACAGACATCATTTTCCCGTCTCCTCCTTCCTGGGCTCTCATCTGTCTTTAGAAGGATGGACGGTCTTGCCAGGCTCTTTCCTTCATAGGCTGGAGAGAGAGAGAGAGGTGCAGGCCAGGTGTACGTAGGCAGAACTGGAAATGGGTGTGTTTGTTTTGACTACTTTCAAGATGGCCCCTGACCAGCGGCCTGGACAGATCCAGAGGTGGCAGGAAAGAAATGAACAAGGGGTATAGTGGGGAGCGGGGTTCATGTTCTCTTACACACTACCTATGCTACCACTTTGACTATTTATTGGTGTAGTCGGCTGGACACCTTAATGAAACTGCTCAGGCGAGCGAGCGAAAGGTTCCAAGACTGTTGAGTCGTCTCCAGAGGATCAAGCAGAAACCTGTTGAGTAAATAGTAAAATGAAGACATTAAACATGATGCCTGTATTTGCCAATTCAAATCCTTTCTAATCAATTTCCATGATTTTTTTTTTTGGCCACTCTATAGTTTTATTTAATTTAACTGTCTTAGTTGATACAGAGTGTTACTTTTATGCTCTCTTGTGTCCTTTTCCCCAAGCCCCTTTGAACAAACTGCACTGACGATGGCAGTATGAGATTTAAGATTATAAATTGGAGTCCATGAACATAACCGATCTTTCACAAACAGGAACTCTATGTATTTATCCAGTTTTTGTTTGTATTTTATTTACACACACTCAGTATTGACCGCAGAATCATTCATATCATTGGATATGAAAACAAGGGGGAGAGTTAGTACAAGATACATTCGGTGTTTTTAATATGAGCTCACAGCTGTATTTGGTAATTGAAATAGTGTAAAGTATTATTGTGTACATTTTTTGTTGCTTTTTTTGGTTAGTTAAAATGTAAACATGGAGTCTGGAAGTTGTCCAATGTCCCAGTCTCTGTGTTGGAATGGAATGTCTATTCAATGGACGAAAAAAGAAAAGCCAATGGGAGGGTAGCCTCTCAAGAAGGTGTCTTTCCCTAACTATCATTTAAGACTCTCAAGTGCTTTTTAAAACCCCAGAATTCAATGTGGAAGTAAAGTGTGAGGCCACTGGTACCAGCATACCTTTGGCACATCTGTGAAACTGAAGTCTGTTTCTATTCTCTGTTCATTCTCTCCTTCTCCCTTCAGATTCTTGCAAAATGATGTCCATCTTATGCAATAGCTATTCAGAGTTGTTGTAATGTGTAAGACTTGTGTTGGCAGAGATCTTATAAGTCATGGAGAACTGTTGCGAACTTGTTGAGTTTTTAAGTAATGTTTTTAATAAAATGTTTGTCAGATGTGGCAGAAGTTTGCATGTCTCATGGAAACAGGATCTGTATCAGTGGTAAGAGATTCCCTGTCATCTTTTAGCTCTGAAATCCACAATAGGCCTTTCACTACCGTCCACAGTGGAAATCGGCTTGCTACCCAGTCCAGGAAACCTCAAATATTAAAAAGCAGGTTGTTGTCTAATTAACTAAGGTTGTAATCTATCAACAGGTTTTAAAGGTGGTTGTACTTTTTTTTTTTTTTATTAATCAGGAGATTCCTTACTCTAAGTAGCAAATAACCTTCCATTTGCCAAGTTTTATATTGCTTGTATACAATGTGTAAATAATGTTATGTCTGAAACAGTGGTGGAAGACCTGATTATTAGACACAACATAGGAAAAAAAAAACCTCATAATCTCATAATTGAGTTTGGTGGATTTCATTGTACATCACCATTAAGAAACATGTTGACAAAAGAGAGGAAAAAAAAACGTGCTTCCTATGCTGCAAAAATGTACAGTTGTTAATCCAGTTGTAAATAAAGCTTGTATAAAACTCGTGCTTTAAGTTTATTGTGTCTTTTCCTCGTCAACTAGCCTACCATAAAGGCTTGTAATTAATAAGTGGATTAGCAGATCTGAAAACAATAAATGCCACAATTGCATAGTAGACTAGGGGGAATGCTTCTAGGAGAGTGCACATGGTTGGATCAAACAATTTCCATTTGTTTCCAAAAAAAAAAAAATTCCATTTGACAAACTGTTGAAATACCATAAAACTGTGTCTGTCATAGTCATCCTTTGTGAACACTGTAGCTTGCAGTGTGCTATGACCATAAGGGAAGCAACAAAATTGGCATTGGCTACATCTGAGAATTTTTTTCTTAAATCATCATTCTGTAAAATCTTCATTATTGTCTCACACAGAAGGTTAAAGTACATAAGATGAGAAACTCTGGTAGCTGTAGACAGGCCAAGGGGGTGTATGTACGCCCTCTTCAACGCCCTCCATCCAGATAATATAGAGGCTGGTGGCCCATTGGAGACTAAGCTGGCAGTCATGCTCATGATTTCTCTAGCGATTTCCCGGCTGCTATTTCGCCTATTTCACCTTATAACGAAATGGCAGCAGACCGCCGGAGAACCAACACGCATAAGGCCTGTTTGGACCGCTGGACTCTTGCTTTCTTAGCAGTGCAGCAGGAAGAACTCACAACCATTAGCCAACGTACTAGTTCCGGCATTTACCTAACAGTATATTATAAGCTTTGCCATGACAGTAGGCCTGCAAAGAGGCTGATAATATTACATCCACTAATAGCACTTAATCTCTTTCAAGGCAAGCCTGGTAGGCTACGTCGACTTCCACGTGAAAATGTTCACGCCGTGAATCACCTCAACAGATGATTAATGTATAAAAGTTAATGGTCTTTTGGTTGGCCTAATGCACAAAGCAGGTTCGGCGGCTCTGTTACGATCGTTTCCCTGTGGTTTGAATCAGGGCGGGAAGGGACGTAGCCTTGAGCGCGCGCCTCCGGGTGGATTTATTGCTTTCATGTGTGCTGTTGGATCCATCCTCACTGCGTCTAACTGCAAAGGTCGGCCCGTTCAACACGATCGAATTGGCCGATTCGACGAGGTCTTGGCCTGCGTGCTAGGTAAGGACACGCATACTATGATGAACGTGAGCAACGCGTGACCACAACTGACGGTGTTCTCCAAGGCAGATAGCCATGAAGACACATCTGTGATATTGACACCCACGCTTTCAAAACTGTTGCACTAGGGTAGAACTAGAATACATAATGAGGACTTCAGTCTGCAAAACTCAAAATTTCCATCGGAATCTATAAAGAAGCTATCAGCTATGTTTTTTTTCTATCCAGCCCAAAGTGAGCTTGGCTGTGAGTGCAGTGTTGTAGAGATGATCTGTTTGCTACAGTATAGTGTTTCAGGCTGTATAGCCTAGCCCTTGTATTTCTATCTTCAGAAAAGACTTCTAGTGAAAATGTGCTTTGTTTCTTAGCCTCAGAGATGTTACTATGATCCATTTGGTTAATTTCT
This sequence comes from Tenualosa ilisha, assembly GCA_015244755.2. NCBI lineage: Eukaryota > Metazoa > Chordata > Actinopteri > Clupeiformes > Clupeidae > Tenualosa > Tenualosa ilisha. The sequence continues at coordinate 249,682 of PYXC01000993.1, read as the reverse complement.
AAGATTTACTGGGTTATTGTGTGGTGTGTCTCCTTATTGTTGTGGTTCCAGCCAAAATGCACACCGCCTGCGCCTGCTCTGCTCTGCTCTGACAGAGTCCTGTTGGGAGAGTGTTTGGTGGTGTGTTTTACATGCCATCACTGCAAACCTGTAATTCAAAGAGAATATTGTCTCATCTGTTTCTCATTTGCCCTGAGGTTTCCCATTACTGACGCATCTTCCTCTAGGACTTCGGTGTGCCTTCCCAGCCCAGAAACTCAGACGAGGCAGAGGGAAAATGGGGTCCTATCTCCCAAACATTGCTGGCCACATTGGTTAAGGGAAACCTCCCAACCTCACCAAAGCCTAAAGGTAACGTGTCAGTGTTTTAAAGCAACACTCCACACATTTTCCAGAGCCTTATTGGCGGTGTTATAGGATGCTGATTGCTGTTTGATGGCAATTTAATCAACATTGTCATGCCATACAGGTTTTCTTTTATATTTTGAGGTGGTAAAACTATGTGCATATCCTGGATGGCTGGTGGGAATAACCACCCTTCATATGACTAAATGCCATATAAATTGATTTAAGGGTGAAACCAAAAGAAATTGTCTGATAAAAGGGGTACTTCAAATAGTGGCAAAAAGTTACATAGTGTTGCTTTAAATTTCAGACCATGATGTTCAGGATATGTTGGCTAACCAGGAGTGTATTTCAAGTAGAGAGTTAAGTGATAACCCTGAGTTAGTGGTAAACCTGATAATAAATGAGATTGGAGTCTCCATTCTTTTAACTAAACAAAGTGAGCAGGCTACTCTATTAGGAGGTTTACCGCTTCCTCTAGCTTTATTTACCCAGGTTTATTACTTAACCCTCAACTTGGAATAGGCTAAAGTTAATTTCTTCTCCCTGGTCCACCAGGCTAGTGTTTGTTGTTCATCGTCTGTTGTTTATACTCCGTCCAGAGATGTAACCAAAGGCCCATCACTGGCTACTATTCTGCACTATACTGAGGCATATAGTGCATAACTAGTATGTCAAAACTAAAATAAACCGCTGTAGGACTTAGCATATTACAATCGATCCATAGGCCTTTGTGGACTTTCATGATATGGTCCAAAAAAGCACAAGAGGCCGTAAATGCATAATTTGTATGAGTCTAGCGTGCTGTCACCTTGTTTATAGCTGGGCTTGGCACCTAATGGCTCTTGGGGATATTCCAAATTGGAGGTCAAGTGGCAAACCTGGGCAAACTAAGCCAGGAGGTACTGGGGGGTAAAAAAAAAAAATGATAATAGAACAGCCTAGGGGGAATCTCTGTTTGGAGGTTGACCACTTCCTCTAGTTTCTTGTTTATGACTTCACCGCTTACTTGGAATAGTCCCTTGTTGATAAAATGATGATACAATTCAGTAGCGTTTAAAGAAATGAAGGAAGGTTAGGGCCAAAACCAGTAACCAGTATTGTTATGTACTGCAGGACATTTTTTATGTAGCATTTATAATGTCATTTGTGGTGTAATGTGATAATCTTCCTTCATTAGTATTATTATGTCAAAGAGTACTGTGGGCAGTGGAATGCTATTATATCAATTTTACATCAATTTTCACCTCATTTAAACCAGGGATGCACCGATCCAGCTTTTTTAGTTGGCATACATGTCTTTTGCATATTGGTTGATACTAATACCAATCCGATATCCCAACTGAATAAAGAGATAGGCTTCATCCTCAAGTTTTATTGCCCTACCTGCTTAACTCGGCATTATTTACCAAGCCAATATAAAACAGAAACAGAAAAATAAGATATAGATAGATAGATATAAGAAATTGCTAACTGATATATTATAGCCTTATGATGATTGTATTAATAGCACTTAATAGCTATAGAAAATCTGTATTTTCTTACCTTAGAGCTGCACCCAGCTGACATGATACACGTGTCTATTCTTTGCGAGCCAGGTGAGCACACAGTAACAGTAGCGTAAAGTAACATAGCGGGGTTGTTGCAGTCATTAAGTTTATTAAGATCGGCCACTGGATCTGTTCATTTTTCTGATACCCGATCCAAGTATTTTCCTATATCAGGACCTATTTCTGATCCAAAAAATGGATCTGTACATTCCTAATTGAAACCCATAAATATCAAAGCCATGCATGATAAACGAGGGCTGTCACCACCAACACCAGCCCTGCCACTTTGTCACACCCACCCCTAGCCCGCCCGCCCGCCTGCCCGTCTGTCTGCCCGCCCGTCCGTCACTCTTCGCCCTGTTCAGAAACTGCTACTCCCCCACAATGGCCACATTTACGAGTAGCCCTTTTTCGATTTCAATTTCAAACAGCCATCAGCCAACCACAGCACAAAGCGCCAGTTGATTCCTTAGTTAGAGTGAGGTGTTTCAGGGCTAGCATGGGGCACCATAAGGCTGTGGTGATGGGGGCCCTCAACTGTGTCCGACACCAGCCACCCCTGCCCAACCCGACACCCCTCTCCGTCTGTTGCCAGCCCTCCTCTTCCCATATAATTTTTGGCACGACAGTAATAAAACGCAGGTGAGAGGTGCAACTCTAGACCCTGGGGCACATGCTGAGGCTGTTTACAGAAGGGGGGTGGGTGAGGGGTTGCAAGGCTTTCCTGGGGAGTAGTGAGAGTGTTTGACATGTCTGTGCCACCACCACCCCACCCCCACCCCTATCCTGAGCATGGGAACATTTATGCAGTGCCTATACCAGTTTGTCATTGTCAGCAGAGGCCACTGCTGAAGTAAAGGCCCTCCACACTTTGACAAGTTTGATTGGGCATTTTGCGTTAAAGACCTGAGCAAGTAGACCAAAGTTTTGCCTGACTAGGTGGCACAGTTTGGGCCAGTTTTCTGATACTTTGCTGCAGAGTACTTCTGGGGTCAGAACCCTTTTTTGCCTGGAGAGCCAGTTTTACCAGATTTTTTTTTATCTTAGAAGAACCACATAAAGATATTTGGATATTTAACCTACAGTTACTTTTATTCAACAGGTTTTAACACATTTTCTACTAGTTTTAAAAGTAATGTTACAAGTAACATGAAATGTAAGTGGGAGTGACAGAAGTATAGGCCTTTCTACGCTTCCCATGTGGGCTAAACACCAACCCCTATTTTCTCAGTGTCCTTTGTTATGCAAAGTAACATCAAACTTAACAACACTACACTCAGTTATTTTTGACATGTCATTGGCGAAATTGAACATTAGGCCTACCAGAGATTAATGTGACTTCTGGTGCTGCATAGACTTGCTGATGGTCTTGTAGTCTGGCTCATATTCAGCGAGGTGAAGTTTCATGCAAGCATTGAGGCTTTCATAATTTAAATGCGAGCACAGGTTTGTCTTTGTATTTTTCAAATTTGAGAAAGATTTCTTACATACATTAGTGGAACGAACATGGTTAACACAGCAATACTAACTCGTTGCAGTGTGCAACATGTGACAGACTGTTCATTCCAAGTTTTCAGAATCAGTATGTCTTCAGATAGAAGCTCTCCCATTTCAGTTCACTTGCAAGCTGTGCTCGCTGACGTCCGATTCCTTCCAGCTGATCGTTCAGTGATTAAACTTGGCCGCCCAGATGTCAGACGAGGTCTTTCTCGTCCGTTTTTTTCCTTTTCCACATTTTTATAACCTAGCCTACAACAAGCGCACACATCAACATTAGCAATGTAAGTTCTCTCGTTGACAGAAATGGGAAATCTGTGATTTTGTTTGATATTGACATGGCAATGAGCCGTGAATGTAAGTATATTATGCAGGTTAAGGAGTCAAGTGAATTAAATATGAATTAAATTAAGGCCGACGTATTTGCCACAAAGCCTTGTCATTTTAATTAAGTTGTATTGACTGTTATTTTAGCCTTTTAGGCTACCAGGCCTAAGCTTATACTTTGATTGCAAGTTGCTTTGTTTTTTCTGTTTGGTTTCGTTCGCTAACCCATTTCATCCAAGAGTCCCTGCCGTGAAGAGCCACTGGTGGCTCACAAGCCCCAGGTTCCTGACCCATGGCATATTTTGGACCAATAGACTAAATGTTAATCATATGAGGTGCTGTTGTTAAACTTCTGTTCTGATGTGTACAGAATGTGTAGTGCGCAAAGCGATGTGGAGCACAGAGAGCGCTATACTTTGACCTGTGATGCATGAGAATTATCTGGACATTTTGAGCAGAAGTGACTCATGTGTTGAGCCACATCCAGAGAAATCAAAGGCTGTTTGAACAGCTGCACCTCACTCTCTTGGCTTATCCACACGGTGGAAGAGCTGCCTGAAATAATCCTGATTAATAAAGTCACCTCGGCTTCAGTGGACAGACATCACGAGAACCTTTATGGAGGAGTGAGACAGAGAAAGAGAGAGAGAGAGACGAAATGATTCGGCAGAGAGTGAAAGAGAGAGAGAAAAAAGGGGGATCAGACGATGTGGCGCGTGAGTGATTCATGAAACTGCAGAGGAAGTGAGGTCATGTTGGATGTTGCAGGGGCCCGCATGCAAGGTTCCCGCATGGCTATTCCGCTACTCCATAAACATCGGATCCAGTGAATTTATTTACTGTAATACTATCAGCACATGTCCACTGTCTGTGTACATGTTTGTGGGCTGGGATGACTAAGTATGCAATGTGATTGCAGTTTCAGACATTTTGCTTGGCCCGAGACCAACCTGTGCTTCCTTAGTGGACCCAGGCTTCACCAAGGGATTCATCTCTGGTTAATTGCAATCAGAGGTTTCAGTGGTGAGACAGGATTAAGGAGAGAGGGAGGGAGAGAGAGAGAGAGAGTCTGTGGCCTAGTTCTGTCTCATTGGCTTGTAAGTCAGTGCATTAGAAGAGAGGTGTGTTGTGTGGAAATATTTCAGCTTTTGATCTATAGACTTATTTGCTGAGGGGAAAGGTCCCCAGATGTCCAACAGAGTGGCTCTGACTTACTTCAGGGAGAGGCATTTCACAAAGTTTTTCTCCACACTTTTCTGCATTTTAGTCATGAGAGAGTTCAGGTCTGGCTAATTTTACCTCTGTGCCTTTAACATTGAGTGAGTGCTGTGCAGCCAATAATCTGTCATAAAATTGTTCAAAGACTAATTACATTAAATCGCTCAAATAAATTTGCTACAGATTGTGCTAGAATGATAAGAGGTGCGTGGTTTTTGCCTACATTTGTCCAAAGACTTTGATGAGTGTGTGTGTGCTATTTTTGCAGTTCAGTAGACATTCTAAAAGGAAGAAGTTGAACAGGAAATATAATAAAAAGACACTAAATCTTTGCTCCCTAGTCCTCACACTAGCTACGAAACACAAGCAAAGCCTACGATTCCCAATCCCATCTGCAGTTCATTTGAAAGCTGTTAATGATGTTTGTTCAGAGGTAGCAGTCCTTTCACTATGAGAATGAGACCACAGCAAAGCAACATGCAATAAATCACTTTCACTCCTCAATTCCTCCCTTGAAGTAAACAAAAAGGCTTATTCAACAGTCAGACCTTGAACCATAATAAATGTTCATGTTTGTAGACTGAGTATATGCTCATACTTTTATATTGACAGACCAGTCCCTTCAGATATTTATTATGTAGCAACAACAAAATTAAACTGTTGTTGGTGTAATGTGGTATTGTCAGAAACTGTCAATACTTTTTAGAAGAATATTGCCAAACCTAGGGTTGGTTAGCATTTATCCATTACATGGTCATTAGTTTTGTGTACATTTTTGGATGGCCACAAGGGCTGAGAAGAGTTGGTCTGTGCTTTATCACTTCATTATTTATTCTGTTTGATTCTCTATTCTGTAATGCAGTTTTTCATTCATATACAAACTGTTTTTCAGGCATTCCTCCAACAGTAATGAAATAGCTACAACCCTCGCTCTGATTTGTAAAACATGAATTCATGTATTCAAAGAACCATTCATTTGTCATCCTAGACAGACAGAACAACCACTGTTTGATGTCAGCCTTTAGCTATGGATTAGTCAGAAGTTTCAACAGATCCAATGACAAATGTGTCTTACCCAGTCCAAATAAAAATTTCTTCATGTGGGAATATTTCTATTGATCCAAGGGTTTGACTCTTTATAGTCATGATATTATACGGATGTAGCACAGAGCCAATGTTATGCTAAGAGAAGCTCCACGGATCTCCACGGAGGAGATGGTTGGGAAAGAGGAACATGGCCCCTATGACTGGTTATTTGTAGATCGGCTGATTCATCACCTCCTCAAAATCTTTACTGGAAGCCCTTGATTCATGTGGTTCAGCTCGAGGATGTCCAAGTTGTCTGGAATGTGTGTGCATCCTCCTGTAAAACACTTCCACACGCGTGCCTTTACTTCAGGCTAAACCTTTATCAGTCCAAGTGAATGGCCTCGTAATGATGTTTTGCACGCTTTAACAAGCATGAAATGAGCCTTCCAATGTAGGGACAGAAAGAGAGATTTAGCGAAAGACAGAGAGACTTTTTTTGAAACACGGGGAACATATTACTGTCTTATTTATTTCTTCTGGCAAAAGTTGCCTCAGTAACGACAGCAAACCAGCATGGTGGTGGATGGTTTCAGTTTTCCCCCCCATTCATATTCATTGTAACCCAGTATGTTTGTAGGCCTTCTCCACCTCACATTCCTCCAGTGCCAGCCCCAACCGCCATCCACCCAGGACTGCTTTGAAGACGAAGACAAACTCGTCCCTCTGCGACTCTGTTCACCTCTCCAGCGGTTTCCCACCTCATGCAGTTCTACCAGGCCCGGCAAAGCCTCATCAGCAGTTGGGCGCCCGTCCTTGGCAGCCACATCAAGCGAGGCTCACAACACACAAGGTTAAGTGGGTGCATCCTCTTTTGTTGTTGAGGAAATGGTGCTGTGGTTTTTCTGCAAGAGTAGAGAGGGCCTAGGGTGAAGGAGTCGGAGGGAAAGAGAGGAGATGTTGACATTTCTTTGAAAATGTTTTGCCTCTCCGAAAACCTGGTTCTTGGTCCTCTATGTTGGAAACATGAATCCCGATCTCCGACACCCGCTGGACTCCTGGTCCCCTGCCATGTTTGAGACCGGAGAAAAAGCTGCGAGGAACTGAGGCCATTCGAAACAGGAATCGAGAAATAAAATGGTTTTGACTGGAGCTGTATGGTACATGCGCCATCCAAGACCGCTTTGGCTATTTTCTCAGCGTTTTCTGCTTTTAGCCCACGGTCGTTTTGCCATACAAACCTAACCCCAGCATTTGAGTGTGTTTGCTGCGGAAGGTCCTTATCATCTCATTAAGGCCTGCAGATTTGGCCGTCGTGCTGCGCCAACAGCTTGTCAACAGTGGTAAATGGCTTACATGTCCCACACTTCTCCCCTCTATAGATCAGGCTCTCGGACGCACTCCCGAGCTGACAGTGCACTTACGGTTTAATCTGAAACACATTCCCGAGTGCCGGGAGACGAGTCGAAGTCATCCGCCGCTGTGTCTGGGTGAGGGTCCCAGACAGTCGCCGGGGGAAGGGCTTGCGACAGCCCTCTCACTCTGGGAGTGGAGACATTGGGATCTCTGGTGGCTTGACAGTAAATCAGAAAAAAATGACACTGGCTCTGATGGACCTGATTGTTCCTGAAGTGATGTAAGGCGCAAATAACAGTTTCATTCATTTGATGACTGGCTAGTGTAACAATTCCCATTCGTGCTAAAACTATTTAATTATGCCAATAGAAAGTATACAAGTGTGCAACTCTTGCTTGTTTCTTACTGACATTTATTTGGAAAAAATGCAAGATAGTCTTCAGAAAAATGTTATGGACACTAAATGCAGCACTAAGTTGCCTGGTGAGTCCTGTGTTTGTTTTTTGATTAGAGTAGAGGAGAGAGCACATATAGGGAACATACAGGGCCTAGAGTTGGGACATATGGAGTTGGCTGATATGTTTTCCCATGCTGGGAGAGGGTAGAGGCGTCTTTGTTCCTCTGCAAAACAACCGCTCTGGTTGTGAAGCACAGAATGTCGAAGGCTGGGGGCCACTTGGGTCATGCAGCATGAAACGCATTTGCATGTGCATTCTTATCATATGAAACGGACATGATGATTCACATGTGTGAATCAAAATCGCATGAATTATTTATGAGCTGATGGCAGCACAAAAGCAAAATATTTGTTCTGTCCCCTTGAAAGGAGGAGGTCACCTTTTGATCCGTACCCCAAAAGAGAAAAAAAAAACCCTCTTTCAAGTAACTCGACAAAGATAGCACATTCTGATCTTGACTAAGCAGACTTGACATTTAGAAAAACAAGTCTGTTGCTTTGTTTTTTCCTCCTCTGATGTTGAATGGTTGGCCTTACCACACCAACCATCTGATATTTGCTAAAGGAAATGTATATGACGGATTGCCATACTGCAATCACACCAGTCGGTGGGTCGTTTAAATGTTGCTACATTTAATGAACCAAAAAAGAGACTTCCGCAGCTCCTTGATTCATAATGTTGTGTGCTTTGAACATTTAGATAAAAACGTCAACACCCACTTTTCACCAGAAACACACTCATCTCAAGCCTTAAATGGACATGATGCTTAGGGGCTCAAGGCCAGAAATACAGAATGTTTTGTTGATCCATGATGACACCCAATTATGCTCACTGCAATACTCAGTGCCTACTCCACAGATATTTATTAGCACTTAGGGAAGAGTTTAAGAGGATTAGAACGGGTTATCCTTGACCTTCGGAGCAGATGCCCTTGGCCACAAATCATGCATATTCTCTGATGGTCTCTCCTTTGACATTAAATGGGACACTGGTGCAGGTGTGTTCCACAGGGCTGTAAGAACCTTCTCCTCCTACTTGTCCTTCCCTTCATCCCTTCATCCTTTTTTTTTCTTTTTTGGTGAGCCGTCGGCCTTTCCCTTCGTGAGGTCCTTTGAAGAGCAGGTTGGACAGAAGCAGCTGTTGCTGCAGGTGAAAGGCATTACCAACCGCATGCTGCCTTGGCCAGGGCAGACCTGGCCAAAGGCCAGTGGAAGGTCTTTGCACCAAAGGTAAGTGGTGTGTGTGTGTTTGGGGGATGGGGGGATCTGCAGAGAGCGCTGCGCATAAAGTGGTGTTTTCAATTTGGGCTGTGGAGGAAAACAATCAAAAAAACACCGAAGCATAATGGCCAAACTCATAACAAGTCAAAGCGAGGACATTTTGAGGAGATTTGAAATAAGCCGCGAGGTAAAGGAAACAATCTGGCAATGACTCGATTAAAAGGCCCACATGATGTCATGGGGCTTATCTCAAATTATATGTGTACATTTGCAAAACTAAGTTGTTTGACCATGTTCATTTTTTATGTTTATAGTTTTCAGAGCATCACAGATGTAATTTTAGCATTTATTAGCATTTATTTAATGGTCCTCATTATTGATTTTTTTATTTTTTGTTTTGTTTTCAGTCCAAGATCTGGAAACAATTAAGTGCCAGCTCACACAGACACTTATCAAATACATCCCTGTCCAAGGCAAAGTAACGACAGCCTGCAGACCTGGGTTAGAGGATGAGAACAGATGGCATATCCATTTTAAATGGAAACAGAAAATGAACTTCATGTTGCACATAATATTTGATCCGACACAGACTGTTAACAAGAATTCCATTTACCAAAGCCATATATTTTGCTTGTGCTCAGATGTCAGCACTGCTAAAAAGAGGAGCAAGTCATACAAAATATTTATTTCATGCAGTTTTCAACAAATAGTTTGTAGGGGCCAAGCATGTGAAATGTTTCCATGGATGTCTGGATACAAATTTGTGGTCCAAGTCATGTCAATACAATGTTTTAATGCAGTAGCTTTACTCAGTTTGAGATATGTTTAGGGTTCCAATGTTGTAGAATAGACCTTATTTGATGCTAATTATCCTTTTTTTCTATTAACCTTAGTTTTAGTGAAAGATACATCAGAGATGATAATTAAATACTAGCTAAATATTTTATCATCTTATCATCAACTTTACAGAGACAGCAACATCAGACATTTTTCTTTCATCTAACCAAACAAGTGAAAACTGTAGTTTTACCATCTTAAATATTGTTCCATAATAATTTTAATTGGACTATGTAATATGAATCATGCTGTTTTTTTCTGAAAATAAAAGCATTTCTGTAGAACCAATTTCACAGTATGAACATTTTTACACACACACACACACACACACACATACAAACTGCCCCGCAACCCTTTAAAGGACAACAGATCCATGCAAATATAATTTAAGGCCTTCATGGTACACCTCAAACTCAACACCTTATTGTTTTTTCATATTCCTATATATTGGCAATGTGTTTGTGCTGTCTTATGTCGCTCAACATGATTACAGGCTTTTCTTGACGGAATGGAAATATGTTGTAGGGTGACTGATTTACTTGCGTGACGACTTCCTCTGAGGAAGAGTTTAGTCACATGCTTTCAAGTCTTGTAGCACTCCCTGTAGATACCCTGACCAGTTACTGTTGGCACTGACCATTGCTTTGAGCTGCTCTGGTGATTCAGAAATCTTGTAAGACAGACAAGGCAGAATAAAGAGAGAGCGAGAGAGAGAGAGAGCGTTCTCTGTGCGTGTTTCCCGGCAGGGCTGGGGAGCACGGCTCTCCGTAAATCTCCTCCTTTCACAGTACTCACCACTCAATACTCTAAAGCGTTCAGAGGAGAGGCTCTTTTTTTTTCTGTCCTCAGCCGAGCCAAAACGTTGACGTCTCTCCAAGCGCAGACGTTAGAAAACACCCATGCCTCACACAACACCAGTAATGTGACATTTTCACAGCTAAGTGGAAATGGGAATTATATTTGCCATGCCTAATGTTCTATAAAGTATACATAACAGAGGATGCCTTGAAGCTGTGGACAGCTTGATAAATGCGGCGTCAGTAAAGACCGTGTGTGTCTATTATGTGGCTAGTAGTGGGTCATTAACAATCATATGGGGATTCTATTCTTATAGACCGGGTCACGGTTACAAAAAACAACAAACACTCAACAAATTTACTTGCTTTCTTTTGACACATTATTTAAAAAGGAATGGAATGACAAAGAGGTCGTAAAAACATCATCGCAGACTAATCATGTATTGTCCCTGTGTTTTGGTGGGCAATAAACATATAGCAAAACTAGCGATAAATCACCAGGTTGTGGCTCTCAGATCTGGTAATACCCTGCCATAAATTCTTACAGCTGCAACTGAGACCCCCTTTATGTGTTTTTTGTTTATTGCTTTTTTGAAGCGACGCTTCGAGTTTCTCCTGTATTTTCCCCTCTGTAATGAATGAACATGCCCTCCAACCCTACAGTTTGTTGACTCTAGTTTCAGCTACCCGGCCATTTACCCTGTGCTGACAGATAAACCCAGCACTCAGATGTGTTGTTCCCTTACACAGCCAGTGTGTATTTGTGCTCACACAACACACACTTATAGCGTGACTCCGTTAAGCGCAAATCCAAACAATGACTCAGTGCATTTCATATTTTTCTGAGTGGCCTATCTCAAGATGAGATCTCTCCTCCCTGTAAAAACACCATGCTGGGTCTGGTCTTTCGTGACCTCCACCGCACCCATGGCACCCGCTTCTCCAGTTTCCATCTGAACCCGAGCCTGTGAGGTCCCGTGCTGTTCCAGCAAACCGCAGCTCAGGCAGTCTGCTCTAAATCCCTCTGTCAGGCTGGGACAAGGCCAGTGTCAGAGCCTCGCATGTAGCCCATGAGTCTGTGTGCTCCGTTGGCCCCGAACACACTCTGGCCCTAAAAGCCCTCCAAGAGAAGTTTATGACGTCCTTTCTCTCTCTTTTTCTTCCATTGCCCTTATCTAGAAGACGCCACCAGCAGACAGAAAATAAATGTTCGCACATTAAATGGAAGGCCGCAATGGCACGAAATACGGGCTCCAGTGTTAAGTAGTACATTGTTCCCCCATAATTTTTAACACACCCTTGGCCCAAGCAACAAACACCCAGATGCCACATAAAGAGATGCCGTTTATGGCCGACAGGGATAAATTTTAATGCGTCCAATCCTTTTGGCGGGTTGGTGTGCGAGAAGGTCATGTAAGCAAACCATGCTGCTGTAAGGCAGCAACCTCCACAAATACAACACTGCAGACATGTCGGTGGTCTGCCTTCCACCATTCCTGTGCCGTCTCGTCAGTGAACCGCTTAACCAAGATTGAATCCCTTCTTGGTCCTCGGCGACAGATTATTGAAATGTTCCCATAAAAAATTATGAAGCACAACTGCCAGGTATGGAGATCTCTGCATCACTGACTCTTGGGATGGCTTAAGGGCAACTTTTTCAATATGTGTTTGTGTGTGTGGAGAGACAGTATCTCTACTTAGTGGCCCATGTAGAAATGCCATTTCGAGGGGGGGAAGGATTGCAGCCCATCTGGTGTTCAGGCACCAATCCAGTGTGTGGAAAGTTGACCCATCCAACAGCGTCAGTGGGGGTCTTTCACACTTGACTGAGTGACACACAAGCCCCTGTTTATAAAGCACATCCACTACAAACATAAAAATCTCCTGTAAAAACAAGGAATTGATGTACAAAACAATGTGTTTAAATGGTCCATATTTAAATTTTGTCTACAGCCATAAATCTGTCCATCTGTCATGGCTGCAATACATCAAGCGACTCCCAAAGCGGCAGGGAACCCAGGCCTTGTTTACTAAACAGTAAAACAGCTGCATGATCCTTCAGGATCAGTGGCTTGTTATACGACCCCACACTTTTCACTGTAACTTCATGCCACTGCAAAGAGACCCTGTTCTAAAAGCCCTGACGTCGGTGAAGAGTGACTTTATCCTCTTGCCCTGTTTATAAAATAGGAGTCATTGAGTGTCAGCAGGCTTTCCTCTTTCTCTCGCAGTTGTGACAGTTTGCAATTGGCCTCTGCACAGCATTTATAGGAGGAATAGAGGCTTGTGAGGGCGACTGGTCAAGTCTTTTGATTCATGCCAGACGGTTTAAATGGCCTTGCCGTTGGCACACTACCACACGCACATCATTTTCTGCTATTATTTCAGCAGGTCATTACATAAACTGTAATAACATTATACTTTGCCAGTCAGTTCATTCCTGTTAAAACAATGTAATATGTTAAAACTGAGCCGAAGGAACATTGAGCGGAATAAACTCTCATCTCATCTGAACTTGACAAACTGTGCTGGATCAACACAGAATGTTTCCTAAACTGAGTAATTTTCATGGCTTGTTTAACACAATCGATCCATTACAATGAGATTATGTCATAGAGGGTATGTCAACTAATTTAATTCCGCACTGATCTACGAGGTAGCTGCACCGCATGAGGTTCACTGTTAACAAAGTGCATGACGTACATGAGAATTATCCTCACATTCTACATGAACGCAATCATGTCATGGCCACTGGCTAGTGTAAATGTTCACCCTAGTGTTTAATTGTTTTTATTTAATTCAAAGCAAACAAAGAGTTTTCACTAGATAAATATTTTATTGTTTAACAGAATAACAAAAAATATTACAGTTTCCTCATGTCATGCACTGTAAATGAGAAGGTCAAAATTGAGTGATAATGGTTAGCCTGCTATGTGGTATCCTGAAGAGTTCACTTTCAAAGCTCTGATGGGGGAACATGAGGAACTGTCAAAATAAACATAATTTTCCATAACCTAGACACTATATAGTTAAATAAATTAGATGAATAAGCTCTATGTCATACATACAATCAAAATTCTCTGAACAAACACACCAACGGGACTCCTCAAGAGGATCATAGTTATTTCCAATGAGAAGAAATGCATTTAAGAGATAAGGGTGCTGGACATTTCATAATGATAGTTAGTATCGGCTTTTTAGTCACAAAAATATAAGGACTCTTATTTATAAAAAAGGACAAAAAAAACATTCCATACAATCATTTTCATTTTTTTCCTCTCCAATAATTCTAAATTACATCTATGATACATAGATATATATACACACATCCCACAGTGTTATGCGATACAATGAACAATTCTTCAAAAAGAGAAGAATAAATAATATGTGGAGGACACTCCTGCTTCTCATCCCCCTGTAGGAGTGCAAACACCTCCCTCTGGAGGTTTTCCTACTTCAGTCTGAGCCAGTCCTCCCCAAAGGAGGAGGCATTTTTGTTTTCCTGTGTGGGCTGACTGCTTGACCCAGGCAAGACGGGCACTGTTGGGTTGCTGGCACTGATCTTAGAGGCTAAGAAGCAGGAGTGTCTGTGTCACCAGTGCCCACAGACACAGTGTGGCGAGAAGCGGAGATGTTAGCAGCGGGACGGCGCCCGAGAATGTTCGGCTGTGGTGGGAGCGGCCGTGACCTTTGTGCTCGTACGGCTGCACTGTGATGTAGCCATTGATGATGCGAACAACGGGCGGAGGGGGTGGTGGCTCCATCGTTGTGCTGAAACAAACACACACACAAACAAGTAAACATACATAAAGAAGCCCACATGTGCTCATAGCTGCTGTGACTCAAGGAACAGAGAGCTGCATCTGGAACTTTGAAACATGAGGGGAACTCGGGAAACAGGAGGGGTGACAATGACACACATTCTGTAACAGTAATTTACTTCAGCTGAATGAATGGCATCATGAGAATTCCATCCAAGCAAAGGTCAAAGTGTTCCATTCAAACAAAGGTCAAAGTTCATTAATGATCATTACCTACAGTACGTGCAGTATGATAACACACAAGTGTGAGAAAGTTGACTGCTACGTAGCAGATGCTTTTATCCAAAGTGATATGGACTCGCAATATGGGGTTCGGGAATCCAACCCGGGTCCTCAATTGTCAGTCGAGCAACATAAACGTCTGTGTGTGTGTGTGTGCGTGCGTACGTGTGCAGTATTTGATGAGCCTGTACACTTATGAGGACACTGTGTGTGTGTGTGTGGTGCAGGCAGGACTGGGGCAGAGGTTAATAGCGCTGCACGCTGCTCGTGCTGCTCGGGTGTTCAGGAAACTGCCGAGGTTGCTTCAGAGCCGCTTCTATTTATAACTGTGCAGAATAATCCCTCATAACAAGCCCTGCTAACACTGTGTGGTCTGCTGTTGATGAGCACGACAAAAACCTGCACACACACACACACACACTTGCACTCACAGCTGTGCAGCAGCACTCAAACACATCATCTGGACCCAAGCACTGCTGTGGATGAAGTCTTAACAAATGCACAGTCACACACACACACACATACACACAGACACAGTCTGTCATGTAAACATACAAACTCAATGAGTACGGTGTGCTCACAGCACCCTGCTAAGAGACCTAGCGCTACGCTCACCACTGGACGCTGGCTGCCTCCCAAGCTGGCTGCTTTGCCATGAGCTCCTGATAGGTCACCAGGGACCAGCGCCCTTGCCCTGACCATCAGGCTGTGACCAGGGCATCTATTTTTGTTTTCTTTGGCTTTGGACACTCACTCATGTGCACTCAGACCCGCATGTGCACAAATACACCATCCACACACACACACACACACACACACACACAATTTTCGGAGCCTGACAATGATTGTTTGCTAACATGTCTGGAAATCATCAGATTTAATCTGATCTGCTGTCTGCGCTCCACGCACTCCCATGGGCTTGTACAGTGTGCACAGTTTTGACGTTACAAATGTGAGGGTTGTACCCCAGCAAAACCGAGCCCAAAACAGCTCTTAAAAAGCAGAGATGGCTATGATTACTCCATCCCTCTTTCACACACTAACAAACACACACAGGGAGAGCACAAGAACCCACACATACAGAGAATGAGAAATTGGGAAAGGAGAGAATGGAAATAATAACAAACGAATAGACGCAGGGAGTAAAGGGCGAGCTGGCGGACAGGCGAGCTGGCAGACGGGCAAACTGGCAGGCGGGGGGGACGAGTGAGCTGGTGCTGGAGGGAGTCCGGGATTGAGAAGGCCTCTCAATCCCCGCAGACTGTCCTGCTGAGCGGCAGCAGTAAGTCACTGCGGCGGCCCGATTGAGGTCTGTGGCATGCTCTCCATCAGGCATGGCCAGAGCTCGGCCGCAGCCTCAGCCAGCCAAAACAAAACAAAAAAAATAATAAAAAGAATGAGCAAACGAAGAAGAAACAAAAAAAAAAGAAAAATCCGACAGGTTCTTAATCCGTAGACCACCAACTCCGCCATCCGCTACATTTCCCCTGTCTGTGTGGATAAAACGACACATCATCATGCACTAAGTGGATCGGCGATTGCATTGATGGACTGTTGGGCTTCAGCCTGGAGTTTTTTGCACCACCTTGGCTGCTGTCAGTACACAGGAAAGAGAGGCAGGGTGAAGCAGCGATAGAGCAAGAGTCCATATATGGAATGAGTCTTCCAGGAGCAACTGGGTGGCTCACAGCTGCCGAGGACCTGCGCCCTAAATGAACCCGCATATTTAATCAGGCAGAAATACAAACGTTCATTTTCATCAGTGCCATATGCTAGCAGTTAATAATATTTACCTTGCATTGATTGGCTCTGGCAGCAGTTCCTTTGGACATACCTCTGTATTTTATGCTTATTTTAGAAATTACATTCCAACATTCATTTTTTCCCCTCTCCGTCTCTCTCTCTCTCTCTCTCTCTCTCTCTCTTTCTCTCTCTCTCACCCTTCCAAATCTATCTGAGCTTTTTTTTATGGGTTAACTTTTGAAGGTATGCGGTTTATTTTTCTTCAACCTGTGCAGAGCATCTGGTGCCAGTGAAGTTGCAGCCAGCGCTCATAATCGCCGGTGACGCTTCGCACGGGGCCACGGATCAAAGAAAGCAAAGAAAAGTCGCCCTGTGTCCGCTGGAACGTTTGAGACGGGTGTCTGTATGTTTTCAAAAGAGTTGGGTTGACGCGTGTCCATTTCAAAGGGTGGATTAGAACAACAACAACAAAAAAAAAACGAATGCAAAATCTCCCCTATCACAATGAAGAAGAGAAGGTTGGCAATGAAGGCGGCTGGAATATCCAGCATGACAGCAGTAATTGGACCTTTGGTCATTTCAAGGGCTCCTGTTTGCAATCATATTCCTTAAGCTTGTCAAGCTGATATGCCATCTGAGGCTTTTTGGTTTATTAAAAATCCACCCGCAATAAATTGGCTCATTTTCCATGGAACACGGAAAGGAAAAAATAAAAAAAAAGTTGGGGCTACACCTGGCAGAAGTCAAGGCTAGACTGAGTTTGCAGCTTTTTGGTAGCATAGAGGGTGGGGAGAGAAAGAGGAAGAGAAACATGGATGAAAGTTGAATAAATTGTTTCAGTGCCTTCAAATTGTAAATGACATTCACATCCTACATCTGTGTCAGCAGCGGCTGGAAACAGATGGGCCGTGTTCTCCAGCCAGTTTCCATCTCTCTCTCTCTCTCTGTCTCTCTCTCTCTCTCTCGGAGCTGCCACTACTTTCATGGTTCCATCTGGCTGCACACAAGTGGGATGACCACTCAGGCTCATTCGATTGAAAATTATGGAGAAATTAATTTGAGTGATTTCCCTCTGCATTCTTGCCCAGAGAGAGATAGAGAGAGAGAGAGGCAGAGTGAAAAAAGTGAGAATACACACACACACACACACACACACACACACAGGATAACCAGTGCCCTTGGACCTATGTGTGTGTGTGTGTGGTAAACACTTTTCTTTATGTCTAGTAGGCCAGAGGACTGTAGGGCTACTATAGTAAATCTTGAGGTACAGGATGTGTCTGTGTATTATGGAACAAGGTAGACTCAACCGGTCTGGACTGGAGGCAAAAATAAATAGTTTAAATTTAGAGCTGTTGTTTGTTTTCTCTTTCAGGGTCATTTAACCTAGTCTAAGTTAAATTCAACTTGGAGTTTATTTGAGAAGAAATCTTTTTTTTCCAAGGCTCAAAATGACTGAAGTGAATAGGTTTGTTCCTATTTTAAGATTAATACAGGAGATGTGGAATAATTTCTGACTCCAACAAAAATGTACGGCATATTGTATTTGAATAACAACTGTTTGAGAAACAAATTTAAACGGTTATTTTACTCTTCCTGAAAAGAAGCACTCTTCAGAGACATCGTAAACACAAGTATGTGTATCTAAATGTCTACATACACGTTCCCTCTACAGACAATTCGTTCAGGGAACTGAAGTCTTCAGGGAAATTCAGAGACTCTGTTTGTGTGTGTGTGTGTGTGTGTGTAACTGCACATATAGACAGCCACAGCTTGAAGACTCACGGACCCATGGCTGCTGTTCCCACACTGAACCCAGCATGTTTTTTTGTTTTTTTGTTTTTTTTTTTTGCTGCAGGCAGGGGTGTACTGGGGCTCATAGTGGAGTCGTGCAAGTTGAGGAAAGAAAACGCCAGGGAGGAGGGCAGAGAGGATCCCCTTTACACCAAGAGGCCGGGTAGTAGGAGTGCATGCTCTTAGATCGCTGATATGACATGGGAGCCGCAGACTAAGCCGCCCAGGCAGCAGCCGCAGTGGGAGGGCGAGGAGCGGGAGCCGGCGGGCCGGATGGGATGCGATATGATGGGCTGCTGTAGCCCTGCCTGAGGGGACAAGGAGGAAGTATCTCCTCTGTCGGGGAGAGAAAGAGAGAACGAGCAGCTCCCTCTCACTTCTCTCTGACTCACCTCCAACACAGTGACATCGGAGACGCACACCGGAGTGTTAAAGGCAGTGGTGTATTATATGCACTTATCACACAATCAGGAGGGTTATACACAAGGGTAAAAAAAAAAAACAAACACACACATAGTAGTCTCACACAAGCATACTAACATCTCTTGAACACATACACACACACACCCATACCCTTACTTAAACACACACACACACACACACACACATACATACCCTTACCACACACACGCACACCTTCAGTAGCAATGTAGCTGCTCTGAGCCTAGCTCACACCACGGGGCTCTTGGTCAGTCTGATCTCCAAATACACCACACACTGCCCGACTCCGTCACTCAACCTCTCATTGAAGGTTTATTACTGCAAATTATTGGGTGTGTTTATGGTCATAATTGAGGAGTTATTAACTCCACTAAGTTTGACTTTGGCTGCCTGAACACCACACTAAATCCATCGTAAACCACATAACCTGAGCAACTTTTAAAGACGAACGAGTGAATGCACAGAGGAGGAAAAAATAATAAGCCTCGTAAATTACATTTTTGTGTGCTATAAAAAATTCAGTACAACACACTAAATCATATTCATGCAGCATTTAGAGAAGAAAGTTGGACACAAAAAAAAAATTTGGACACTCGTCAGTCAAGGACAACTTTGTGAGGTTTGGACACTCCTCAGTTAAGGACAACTGTGTGAGGTTTGTCATTAAAAAAAAAAAATCCCACAATATTAGTTGTAGTCGTGGGAAATTTTAGTTTTAATTAGCACTCAAAATAAAAAGTTATTTTTTAATCCGGAAGAATGTATACCTACGCATGAAATTATGTAAGACTTATAGTCTTCTATTTAAAATATAAACACGTTAATGTCCTTAGAAATATACATCGTTAAAATATGTATATTGTAATTTATACACAGAAAGTATGCAATGTTTATGGTTTTAATGTACAGTATATTAAGAACTCCTAATTTGGAAATCTCTCCTTATGCTTCCTCCCTGGTCTGCTGGTATGTGCTAGTGAAATCCTCCCTCTCATTCCTAAGTCTACAGACGTACTGATATGACGTTACTTTTTAAATGTCCCATAAAATCCTGAGTGCAACTGGAGGTGTTATAATTCTTTTAAATGTCTTTAATTTATTTATATGACCTTGCAGTGGTTCGTTTTCACACAAAGGTGATGATATATGTAACAACTTTTTCCAGAAATGTTGCTGGGCAACCACAGAACTGTTCTGTGCACACAACTGTGTGTCCTTGCAGATCCAGCATGTGTGTGTATAAGTCCCTTCCAAAAATCCCTTTAAAACCGCAGGGCTGCTCACCTCTCCTCGATGCGGACCCACAGGTCGTTGAACTGCCGGTGCCGCTGCTTCTTCTGTTTGTTCCGCCGCTTCTTCTTCAGCTTGCGCTCCACCTTCTCCAGCAGCTCCAGGCTGTCGGGCAGGAGCATGTGCGGCAGCCCGTCCTCGTCCTCCAGGGGGAGCCGGTCCAAGGACTCGTGCAAGAAGGGCTCCAGGGGAGAAGAGTCCTCCTGGTCTGGGTCCTGACCCTCTAACTTAGAGCCTCTTCCACTGGGGAGAGAGAGAGAGAGAGAGAGAGAGAGGGTTTGTGAAGATGAGGCAAGTTTCAGAGGTCGATGGAAATCAGAGTTACTGCTTTTAAAAACAAGATTTTTTTTGGCAGTCTGGAAAGGTCAGTTTCTGTAAATTTCTGTCCATGTTGAGTGGAGAAAAAAGGGCTGTGAGAAAGATGGACACTCACTGGCCAAAATCCTGTCAGAGAAGAACTTCAGAAAACCCCACCAATACCCTCGTTATACTTTTTACAATGTTAACATGAACAAACGGACAAAACAGCATAGAAGTAGATTACGGCTTAATGAAGAGAAAAAGATGGTGTCCTTGATACTCTCCAGCTATTTCCCCTCAAAAACATGACATGACAACAGATTCTAATGATAAGAATAATAACAACAACACTGGAATGCCCTTGAAAAATATTTCCAAGATGCCAAAAGTAAGTTTTTGGAAAGGAAAGAGGCAGGCCAATTTGCACAAACACTCCCATCTGTTTTAATGTTATTTTCTGCGATGGGAACATTAAGGAGGTTGATGTCTGCGGCCTCCACATTTCTGGTGGAAGTGGTCTGGGGAAGTTCGGCACTAATCCTGGCCGCACAGAGATAAAAGGGGAGCATCTGCTTTTGATGAGTGTACTGCTTTGGCCATCCTGATATTTTTTCTTTATTGGGGCGCATACATGTGGCTTCAAATGGTGTCTCAAACATTACAGGAATTCATTACAGCTGCACTGGCGCAAATAAAACCAGAGAGCCAAACCCCCATCGACTCGGCTTGCGCATATTTACAATGGAACTTTCCGGACTTCCAGACTTCTAATGTCTCCTCCAATCTGGCATTTCATCTATTTCATAAATATCTTGTGTGTGTCAGTGTGTAAGTGTGCGGTGTGCAAGTGTGTTTGTGTGTGTGTGTGGGGTGGGGAGTAGGGGGACCCTCCTCTCTGGCTTCTTGGAAGCATATCTTAGATAACCACTTGATAAGGAGAAGTTAAAGATTGTTTTGTTTTTTTCCAGGGGTCGTGTGGGATATCTCACCCCATCATCTTTCCACGTTCTTGGGTCTGCTGACGTGTTTTGGTCTGTTGGAGGCTGAGAGTGCGTGATAGGGAACACACACACACACACACACACACACACACACACACACACACACAGCAGATGTGACCTGGCATGACGGAAGCACAGTGAAAGACAAGAGGAGATCAGAATGGGAGGAAGATCTGGAGAGAGATAGCCACCCACGGAGAAAGCAACCATGACAAAAAAATAAGAGCCACTGATGGACGGACTGGCTCGGACTTCTAAAGCACGGGAGACGATCTGTGCTCTCTCTCTCTCTTTCTCTCAGAGGAGAGCTCCAGCGCCTGTAATTAAAAACCATTGAGAGCCATTCTCTCACCTCTTTATGGGGCTCCCTGTCTTAGAGCAAGATGACATGTCAGGCATGTCTGGAGCTTATCTGAGCAGGACTTTATTTGGGCTAACTGTTGACGATGCGAATCAATGAGAGAAGAAGACTGCTTGACTGCCTCCCAAACGCTAAGCGTTAAGCCCTACCCTGGTATGTGACAAGGACAATAAACACAAGTTGTCTCTTAAATAAGGGTAAAGAGATTACCCACAAGGCATTTCACTCCTGCGCCACAGACAAGCCACGATAGGCTGAGATCGGTTCAAAAAGACCCACACATAGCTTGACTTACGAGTGTCATTCAGAGCATTTATGACACATAACTCACAACCTTTCCTCCTTGTGTGAAAAACAAATTTTTCATCCGGCTCTCGCTGAACCCACTTAGGTCTCAGCATCTGGTGGGTACACAGTCACTGGCATAATTTACAGGCAGTGTGTGACAGCTCGCCAAGGACGTGTGGCATAACCTTTTCTTCGCCTGGTCAGGGCCGAGAAAGAAGCCAGTCAAAGAGTGCCGCTCACATCCCTCTCTCAAGGAGAGCAAAGCCGTCGCATGAGTGACATTGGGGGCACATAAAGGGTCCTTTCTAAGCCGGGTCGACCTCACGGGACACTCTGCAGATGATTATGTGGGCTTGGGGATTTTTTTTGTGTGTGTGTGTGTGTGTGTGTGTGTTCGTGGAGCAAGGGGCCGGGAGTTTTGCTTTCTGTCTTTCAGCTGTGGTTCCGCTGCCCACAAGGAGGCATTCTCATACAGAGAAGCAAAAGAGCGCAAGTGCCCCGGACTTTTACAAAGGACCGCAGAGAGGAGGCAGATCGGGATGCAGTTATCCCAAGGAAGAAAAAAAGACGTCCTGAGAGAGGACGGAAAAAAACTGGTGGGGGGGGGTAGAAGTTGCTGATTTTCATCCATGCAGTAACCTCGAGTTTAGATTGTGAGGCTAGACAAAGGCAGAAGGACGGATGTATGTGACGGAGTCTACGTTGTGGCTGCTGCGCTGACCTCACTGTGCAAATAACGCCAGCCTGTCACATTTGTTTATTTTTACTCGAAAAACGGCTAATCATCTTGAGTTAAGAACGGGGGCCAATTATACGATTAAGTGGATTACAGTCCTTTTCAGCTGTAAACGTCTAATTGTGACCTCGCGTCTGTTTGGAATTCATCGAGGACGATTAGCACAGGCCTTGTGACTGCCACTACGGCTGTGGAGGTTATGACTTTTTCTTTTTTTTACAGAGTGGGTCCTCAATATCAAGGCTAAAGAGGATGGCTGATTTATAAGTTAAATTTTTCGATTACTTCGCAGACAACACATTTTTCACAACAGTCCAACCAGAACCCGAACATCTGTTTTTGGTCTGCGGGCGAAATTACACAAACCTAGGAGTGCGCTTACTTGGAAAATGATTTCCATTTGAAATCCAGTCGGCGAAACAGAGAGACAAAAATAAATAAATGCCACGCCGGGCCCCGGGGTGCGGGGAGCACCATGAAATGCAGTGGCGCATGTAACCTTACACCAGTTTAAGTGATAAAATATGGCCCCGCCAATTTTGCAGAGCCAGGTTTTGAGAGGAAATCATAATAAGTTACAAATCTGCGGGAGAATGAAATCCAGTCCCCTTCCACCGGTGGAAGCGGAGGAACAGGTCGATGCAGAAGTGGAGAAACACGGCCCCGTTGGCTGATAGCCGCTGTGTCCTGCAGCCCGGATGGTTTCATGGCAGTAAAAGTTTAATCGAGTCTTGAAAGCGATGGGTAAACCTGAAAATCCCACACAGCCTGAGAGGCAGCGAGGCGGCCTCTTTAGTGGCTTTGTGGTCCGAGGTTGTTTTTCAACCCCAGGACACACAGTGTTCCGCACAGGGATTAGTCAGGGACACGGGCTGCATGACAGAGGCCAAAAACCCAACAGTCACCGCAGAGCCCCTCCAGAATTTTCTCTCTGAACCCGGCTCCGTTTCCCACAGTTCATAAGAGGGGGAATGTCATGTTCAGAACACGTCTCTTCAGCGCGGCACACGGCTCTTTTCTTACAGTAACACTGCCTCCAGCCTTTCAAAAAATGAAGAGCTCCCATTTCCACATGGGCTGCGTGTTGGGATTTTTTTGTAAACGTGATCTGTGAGAAGTTACCTTTTTTTTTTCTTGTGAATGTGTCTGGCTGCTGATTGGGATGAGATAAACAGAGGAAGCAGCTGCTCTTCAACAGGGAGCCACCTGTGGCAGATAGGTCAGTTTGAAGGCTCCGAAACAAGGTCCGGAGGGCAAGGCAGATGGTGGGGGTGGTGTGAGACGTGAGTTGGGGGGTGGAGGGATGGAAGTTGGGGGTTGCTTGGAGGGTGGGGAGTGGTGGATGGGGATAGAGGTGAGGGTGGGGGGGTGATCCTGGTGCTGGTGATGGTGGTGCTGGTTATTATTACCTGTTAAGGGGCTGCCCCGCGGGAGTGTGCTCCACTTCGTAGCCTTGACTCCGGAGCACATCAATCACCGTGTTGTTGCCCAGGAAGTGACCTGCAATATAAACAATTCTCCTTTCAGTCTCCCAGAGCGACGGTGGACCCCAGAGGTGTCAGTCAGTCACGCTCACACTCGTACACACACTCACACACACTCTCTCTCTCTCTCTCTCTCACAACACACACACACATATACATTCACTAAACTCCACAGGGCGGAAGGGCTACACCACCCAACAGCCATCCAACAACCTCCTGCCCCCTCCCTTCTTGAAACATAAGCACCCATGCGTAACAGAATACTGTATGTGAATGAGGGCATCCAATTGGGGCAATATTTAACAAAAACAGCCGACTTCATTGACATGTAAACACTCCTCTCTCTCTCTCGCTCCCTCCTCCTCTGCACAAGTAGCGCAGACTAGGACTAGGAATGTATCATCAATCTGTGAGGGTCAACAACGGTTCAACATGTGGGTTTGTTAGATGCCATTTGCTCTGTCAAAGCAACCCCTTGACATGCAATTTCACCTGATGAAATAGCAGAGCAAAACCAGGACCAGAGCCCTGGCCTTCTGCTCCTTGGTGCCCCATTCATCAATGTAAGTCACCGTCTGAGTAAGTCAGGGCACCAGGGCCTCACAGAGGAGGGCCACTCTCCTCCTCACACGATGGCAGAAATAGCTGGCTGCCTTCCTGCAACCACCCACCCCTTCACAGCCCCACGGCCCTCTCCCCTCTCCTCCATCCACTCCACCGTCACCCCCACCCTCTCCACCCTAGCCCCTGCTAAGCTAGGTGAAGTGGGGCATTGTGGGTTCAGGTTGCCCGTGTCAAGGGGTCCCCATTCTTCTCCACCCCGTCACAAAAGAAATGGGAGCTCATTGTGCGCACCAGCTCAGCCATGTACCGCGCTGCTGTGTCAACAAAGGCCAGGCCTTTAATCTGACTCTAATGGTGAGCAGGAGGAGCTCGCGGGCCCACTGATAGAGAGGTTTAAGCCAGCCGAGTGAACCATGGGGCTGGGGGTGGTGAGGTGGTGTGTGTGTGTTGGGGGGGGGGGGGGGGTTGATGGCAAGGGCCTGCAGGTGGGCACAAAACCAAGAGGGGGAGAGAGGAAGAGACGGTGAGCACACACACACATATACACACACATACACACCAGCTCTGAATGCTGTTTTTGTGAAATAATTCCTCATGTGGTAATCCCAGAGCACTTGCTACCTATTGTTTTTTTGTTGCATGTGTTGTGCGTTTCATTGTGTATGAGACAATCAACACTTAATGCTAAAGAGGGATTTGATTTGTTACTCTGCTACTGAATGTAAACTGCAGGCGGGGTTCTGCTATCAGTGCAAACTATATAGGAAGAGGTCATGCCATTCTAAGCAAAAGCGAATAGTGAAAACAGCCTCCCGGGCTCACCAGGGGGCTATTTGGAATTGTTTTCTTGAATAGGGTTGCTTTTTTACCCCCCTATTTCTGGGAGAAAACCCTTTTCTTTTAACTTTTTTTTTTTTTTTTTCTTCTCTCAAAGCCTCCCCCCCTGGCAGACCTGAAGCAAAGTGACACAGAAGAGCCCTGCACAGAAACTTTCTCTCCCTCTGATTTATGGCTGTTCATTCTGAGGAGTTTGGGAGGGGGGCTGGGGTGGATGGAGAGGGGGGTGAGGTGGGACAAATGGAGGCCATCTCCACAATGCAAGGGGCTCAGAAGGGACGACTTCAAAGAGGGGCCGTCACTGGAGAGGGGAGGCTGCTGAAGGGGGATTGAGGTGGAGGAGGAGGGGCTGAGGGGTGGGGGGGGGGGGGGAGCGTATGCCCGCTGACTGTTGGAGCTCAGCGACACGTCAGCTGGGCCTTTCAGATGGAGCAGCGGCCCATCACGGGGGGCTCGGCCTGGCCAACCAAACAAAAAGCAGTGCAAGATCATCGTAGCAGTAAAACGACCCTAGTGCCCCCCCCCATAAAGAACAACACTAGAGTGCTCTGCTGTCACAATGTAAAAGCATTTTAGCCATGGAGTTATGCACAGAAATAACACAGTGGGAATGCTAAAGTGGAAAATGCTGGTTAAATCAAATGGTGCATTTGAAAACAAAATAAAACAGGGAAAAAGTCATTCATCATGAGCCATACAAGATTTCAGAGAATTCTTTCTTTCACTTCAACAATGAAGTGCCATGAATTTGATGCAAAACAGTTTATACCCTATAAACTATTCACAACATTTTTTATGCTTTGTAAGATTTTCTCCTTCAAAGAAACCGACAGGCCTAAGAGAGGGTTTTTTGAGTGCACATGAATGAACAGTGATTCAGAAATCTGACACAGTAGGCTTATTTTAGTGCCTTATTTCAGGGAGTGCTGTTGTAATTACATCGCCAGTAAGAGAGTCTTTAAGCTCCCTCCCGACTCTGTCTCTCCACCTCATGACTGACACGTAGTTCAGAGATTACACAATAACAGCCTGTTATTCTTGGACACTATAGCAACAGGCCGTTTCCCGCACACATTCTGACGTTGGAGTGTGAGCCGTTTTTCGAGATGAGCGAAGGCATGCTGGAAATGTGGCGAGCTACTGATGGCCAACCGTACAGTCCCAACGCAGGGATTCCACACCAACTGTCAAAAAATGTTAAGAATATGTACCTCTCCTGAGTGTCGGTGGA
The DNA here is from genome assembly GCA_015244755.2 of Tenualosa ilisha. Classification (NCBI taxonomy): domain Eukaryota; kingdom Metazoa; phylum Chordata; class Actinopteri; order Clupeiformes; family Clupeidae; genus Tenualosa; species Tenualosa ilisha. Next base: position 222,938 of record PYXC01000993.1, on the reverse strand, counting down.
GTTTGAGATATTTTCAGGGTTGTGAGTGACGGGTAAATAGTCTGGGATAAATAGTCTGTTAACACATTTGCTGTGTTAAAATTACACTCAGGACCCTGTGTCAAAGGAGGGAGAAAATGACCATGCTTGATGATGTCACAGAGTCTTATCAAACCAAAATGTGTTCAGTCAGGGAACTAAAACCTCTTTCCTCTGCACAGGTGCAGTAAAAATAACAGAAATGAAGTTCTGTTCTGTTTTTAGAGTGACAAATTTGGCACATTAAGTTTTGAGAAAAATTAATTCAAGGTAGGTGGAATATGAAATGAAAATACAGAGTTCATGAAAAATGAAAAAGGGGGAAAAAAAAAAATGTTCCCTCTCCTGAAGCAGGAGACCCCGGTGAAGAACAAACAAAAACAGACACCGCTGATTAAAATGATGGATGTCTTGGTGTGAGAAGGAGGAGGAAAAACAGTGAAAATTATGTTTTAATGTTTAAAGAATTGGGAAAACGCCCAAGCCAGCATGTAGGCTGTGTGGTGTTTGGCGGGACTACGGGTGTGCGTGTGGTTCCGTGTCTGTTTGAATCAATCATGTGGCCTCTGGCGTGAACAGTAGCCTGCTGATCTCATCGGCTGGGCTAAAACCTGGGGAGAATGGACAAATCATTGGGCTGGAGCCAGAAAATGACCTGCCGGTAAGTAACTCTCATCCTCCCCCTCCCCCCCCCACACACACGTATATGTATACACACACACACACACACTCAAACAACCACTCTACTTCTGAAAGTTCTCAATTTCTGCCTGAGGCCAGTCCCTGTGTCTCCTCATTAACACTTTGTTCAGTGAGTATGTCCATCTGTGTGTGTGTCTCTACATGTGCGCATATATGTGTGTTTGTGTGATTGACTGTGTGTGGTGTGGGTGTGTGTGTCAATGAGTGTGTGTGTGTTAACTGTTTGAACTGGACTGCTCTTAGTGTTTTACTTTTTTCCTGTCACTTTAGCTGTAGCATTCATATGGTGCTAATGACGTGTGAAACTAGCACTAGGCTTAAGCAGAGCGATAGGACCTCCCTGTGTGTGTGTGTGTGTTGTGTGTGTTTGTGTGTGTGTGTGTGTGTGTATGTGTGTGCGTGTGTGCGCGAGTGCTTTGCTTAGACATCCTCTTAATCCCAGTAAGCCCACCATGTGTCCCTGACACTGACGCTGAGCAGACCAGCAACCCTTAATTGCATCTCAGGGCTATCTCCACCACAGCACAGCTAAACATCCAAACGAGATGTGCTCCTCCTTGCACAGTACCGCTCCGCTGAGAGTCTCTGACAACTGTCTGAGAGGAAAATCCCACACACTAATAAGCAACAAGGCTTGTCCGTCAATCAGGGATCCGAGATAAGAAACTCTACAATTCGCCCAGGCCTTGAGGGCAGTGAGGTAGACACAATGCCGGGACAATTGTCTCCCAAAGGGCCCATCCATCAGACTGCAGAGAGTGAAGCGGGCTTGTCCAGACTGGCTGCTAAGCGCTAGGGAGTGAAGGGAGAAACAGAGCAAAAGAGCCAGTTGCCTTCCAGGCCTTCCTGCACTTTTAGTCAGACGAGGTGAAAACGTGTGAAATTGAACCCGTAACTCACGCCTGTCCCCTGTGCTGCGTCCCCATCGGCCCCCGAGACAGACAGCAACAGATGACGCCAATTGACAGCGGTGTTCCCCATTTGCTTTGAGTGTCTGGCAAAAGGGAACACTATCATATCCTCACTAAGCAAATTTGCGCTGCAGAAAAGTATAGCGATATGTAGCGAAAGATGCACTTTGATAACATTTGATGCTTTTCAGAGGAACTGCTGCGAAAGAGTAGTGCTACTGAGAAACTCTAAAGACGCGGAGTGAAGAGGGCATTAGCCAGAGGAGTGCAAACGTCTTGCTAAGTGACGGGGGTGCTGCTAACAAAATCCCCTCCATTCTAAAACTGGGGGTTCAGCAGTTCAAGTGCATCTACGACTAGGGCCACTCAATGATCGCATTGATCTATGAGCATGCCTCTTAAGTGGCTTGTTGACTACACGCCAAGGTCAATCTCGAAATACTACGGCCTTTCTAGTGCTGCCTACGCGGGCTGCACAAAGCCCCCTGCGTTTTCGCCGCGCTCGGACGAGATGGAAGGAGATAAGGACCCGGGTAGCGGCCAGCCTAAAAGCTTTTCTTCAAGTTTTCCTCTGAGCTCTTAGAGGTCCCTTTTTTTCAAAAAAAAAAAAACTCCTCAGCAAATGTTGTATATGTAGCTTTTAAAGGTTTCCCTCTTTCTCTCTCTCAGACCAAATTTCTCTGAGGAGCATTCATTCGATCAGCTAATGCTCCCACCAATCACTCTCTGGCACACTGCTGGGGCCTTCAAGGCGACTAGTGTCCTCCAATTATTAGAGGAGGCATACGACCAAGGGCCCTTGAATGCCGCTTCTTTCCACACGGTGCAATATTTATATTAGAAATGGTAACCAGGATTGAGAGGCAGTTCTCAAAACATTACGCAAACCAAATAAATAAGTGGCAGAGCGCCGCCCCGCAGCAGGCCGAGCCAGCGCAGCTGTTTGTGTATACATCTTCTCCGTGGGCTGCATTCCTGACAGCCCATAATCATCGCTGCCCTGCTGGAGCCTGATGGAACTCAACGTAACAAGATGGATGAGGCCAAAAGAGGTGGAGGTGGAGGTGGAAGGGGGGGGTGCTGTGCCCCTCGTGCCATGTTCCTGCCGTATTAGGCTGTGTGGCTGGTAGCAATGCCATTTCAAGGAGGATGACTGTCTCACTAGTCCTGGGCTCGCCCTGCATGGATTCATTCTCAGTGAGAGATAGCTGATATGAAAATCAGAGAGATAGAGAAAGAGAGAGACGACTGATATGACTATCAGAAAGAGAGAGAGAGAGGGAGGGCGAGAGAGCGAGGAAGAGAGCGAACTAGGGACCGGACCGGAGCTTGCTGTGAGTGACTCATGCTGGGCTCCTCTGATCCCTGGTCAGTACTCTCGCCTCTGGAGGCTCCAAGCTCTGATGACATGCTCAGACAGAAAGTCTCTGTCTGATCTCATCCCTCCCTCCCTCTCTCTCCTCTTTCTTCTCTCTTTCTTTTTCTCCTTGTGTGTGTCTATTCCCCCTCTAGGCCACGTCTCCTGTAATTAGGCGGCGGCGGCGGCGGCGGCAGTTAAGTGGCGCTGATAACTCCTCCTGTGCTGCTGATGCCGCTGCCCATGCTGGCTCCAGACGTGGGACAGACAGACTGGACAGAGAGGCAGTGGAGCCAGCTCCAGCTCCAGCTCCAGCTCCAGCTCCAGCTCCAGCTCCTGCTCCAGCTCCAGCTCCAGCTCCAGCTCCAGCTCCAGCTCCAGCTCCAGCTCCTGCTCCAGCTCCCAGGGGCCCCACACAGCCTCCCGAATAGAACAGCGCAGTGAAGAAGAATCGCAGAGGGATAATGCAAGCAGGTCGGGAGGTCAACAGGCAACTCCCCCCACTGCCCTCCACTCACACACACACACACAAATACGCACACACATACACACACACACACACATACACACACACATACCTGCACACACAAACGAGCACCCCCCAACACGCACACACGCACACACACACACACATACACAACCTAACTCTCTATCCCTTCCCCCACTCTCTCTAGGGGAGAGGGACCTTGACAACTGTGCAAACAGGGCTGAGAGGACAGAAGCACCCTTGCTGTCAGCCTAGAGAGAGGGAGAGTAAGAGATGCCGGGCACCATCAGGAGAATGAGGGGGTTAACAGTATGTGGGCCAAAGGTGACTAGATAGATAGATAGATAGATAGATAGATAGATAGATAGATAGATACTTTAATGTTCCCATAGGGAAATGTATCTCAGACTTCTCAAAGCATGTGTCCATTATAGACACACATAAAACAGCAACAAGACAAGACATAAATAGGTGTGGGTACATAGACTCATCCTATCACTCCTTACACCCCAACACAATTCCTCTCTACCCCACCCTACACTCTTGCCACACACACACACATTGCCACACACACAGCCACACTCACTCACTCACTCACACACACACACACACACACACACACACACCACACATTCACACAGCCACACACACAGCCATACCTTCACACACACACTCACCCAGCCACACACATACATGCACATTCACACAGCCACACACACACATACACACACACACACACACACATTCACACAGCCACACACACACACAGACACATTCACACAGCCACACACACGCACACACACCACTAACACCTTCCACAACTGGCTTTATTTTTCTTTAGCTGCCTGATCTGACAGTGACAGCGAGTGCTTTTTCAGGGGTGAGCAGACGTTGTCGAGAGCGCTCAGGGGGCAAAACGGAGGTTCTGTTTCCCGCGCCTGAGAGAAAACAGTCTAGAGTCCCTCAGGGGGAGAAAGAGAGAGAGAGACAGGAGAAGGGTTTCACACACTGATGACACACACCTGACGATCCGTCTCTGTCGGGTCAGCCACGATTATTACTACACCGTTAGAAAACACTGGATCGCAGCTCAGCTGTCCAGTACTCTGACAGAAATAAATCTTCCATTTGGGTCTGCCGGTGGGATAAAAACACTGCAGCTTTTCACTGTTATTCTCATACCATATAAAGAGTAATGAGAAGCAGACTCAGGGCAAACCTTTGCATTGTTGGACTATTCTCATTCAAGCTGCACAGTAATTCATCTGTCTCCTTAAACACGACAAATCACTGCACTTTGTCCATCGACAACTTCGAGAAAAAAAAAAAGCTCTTTTGCGAGAAACAAAAGTTTCTCATAAATACTGTCAGTCATAAAGACGACCAAGAAACCACAAGCGACTTTCAAACTGAAGCAAGAGTAAATATTGACCATAAATCCTGATTAGAAAATGGCTGCTTGCGTATAGCAGGCCCAGACAGCGGGGAACTACATATGCATAACTGGCAAGGAGGCCTTTGCCACTTCTGTAATGGGACAGGCTTGTGGCAAGACGCATGGACAGAGCAAAGCTCTGCTTTCCTCGTTGGCCAGCCGACCAGCTATCCAGCCAGCCCTCCCTCAGACACAGACCTCGGGAGTACTGGAGGGAGAGAGAGAGAGAGGCCGCGTCCTGTTAATATACATATCAAATCACACACGCGCTGCATTCAACCCTACTTACGGTTTCATTATGGATTTATTCAACCACAATCCTGCATTTTTTTTTCCAGGCTGACACTGAAAGGGTTCCTTTTCCTTTCCACGTGAACCAGTCCCTGGCCTTGCTGCGGGAATGATGGAGGGCGATTAGGTCTGACATGTTGGGAGACAAGTTCCAAAATAGACCCCGCTCAGAAATGACAACATGATTACACATTATCACACTCGCTGAACGATTAACACACAAAATTTCCCTCTTTTTTCCCCCCTTCTTCTGCTTTCAGGGGTTTGGTCTTTTTCTCCTCCCTGTCAGACCTTGTGATGGACTGAGCAGGGTCCTGCCTGTAATGGGCGGTAAATGATTGTGGGCTAGCCTTGCCTGTCTGAAAGGTTACGCTTTGATATTTAACAGTTTGAGTTCCCCTGGACTGACTGGCTCCCGAGTTGACCCTTGAGTGACCCCGACAACGGGTGAAGGCCAGTGGGAGGCCCCCAGCATCACCAGGGGCCCCGGGCTAATGGCTTACTGTAGCCACGGGGAGAAGGGACCGCCCGCCACGTCCAAACGACAGCATTTAGAGTCTGACTAGAAGCAGTGGCAAACCAAATGGCCTTGCTCCGGCCGGCCCTACTCAGCCATAGTTTACGGCCTTGTAACTCACCTGAGCACTTTTAGAGTCTCAGGTCTCAGGTCAGTCTATTGCCACGTCAATTTAGGGCAAAAAAGTTGCGGTAAGCAGAGCAGTTTGGAGTGTGTGTGTGTGTGGGGGGGGGGGTGATGGAACTAACTAAAGAGCCTCGCTTCTCAAGACTGGTGAGAGCTGAGCACAGGAGCAGTTCACACAGACATGGGCAGGCAGAGAGGCAGAGAGAGAGAGAAAGTGATGTAAAGCCATCTGAAACCCCAGAGAGTCAGAAAATTGAAACAAACATAAAACATCAGTCTAGAGGAGTGCATTTGCATGTGTTGGAACCAAAGACATGAGCTCCCAAGTGTGTGGAACATCCTGACTTTCCACCCAAAGGGTCATAGATCCAATATTCTTTAATTTGCCAATCCAGGGAATGTGGGAGAAAACAGTCTGCTTGCCCCGCCGGAGCAATAATTATTTGAAAAGGGAACCGTGTGTTAAGTATATTGTTTATGTATCGCCAGAAGCTGTATTTAGTGTCTTGACTAGGAAATATGTGAGATGCAGAGGGCTTCCTATATACCCCACCCATGGTCATTTACGATGGTGAAATGACTTGAAGCAGAGTGTTGTTGTTGGAGCTTTTTGCGTTTGGCAAAAATATAAATTTTAGCTCTTGGCTTATTATGGGTACGGAGGTGAGCCCTGTAATAAGTCCAGCAAAGAGCCGACGCCAAGACCCGAGCCAAATAAAACCTGCCCATGTTATTTTAGTACTCTGCTATACGCTCATTAATACTTCTTCCACCCTGTTCCAAAGCTGAAGTCATGATTCTTTTAGTAACAGGAAATTTCATAAGTCAATGGCTAAATGAATTCTCATTATTGCAGTACACAACATCAGGGGCTTCACTGAGCGAGCAAACACAGCCCTGAAGCAAAGGTAACCAAGGACAAGCCAGCTGAAAGTGCAGAGCTCATGCAAAAAATCAAGGACACGTGCATTTGCAATTAAGGTGTATTTTTGTTGGATCACAGAGGTAACAATAGAACACCCGAAGACCCGACCTGTCAGTTCAACAGAGGTGATAACTCACAGTTCACTTCCCCCTTTGCTCCTTAAGCAGCCCTGAAGGAGGGTAATTAATCCTCACTGAGCTGTGGTTTTGGGGCACTTCTCAAACTGACACGCCGCTACCGCTACGCTAACGAACTCCAATCAGGTTAGAAGCACAAGTCAAGACTGGGGGCAAGTCAAACTGTTTGGGGAGGCAATTGAGGGAGTGGGTCTTGCTAGCGAGAGGAATGGACTTACAGAACATTGAGACTCGTTTGCCAGTATCCACACAGAAAGGCTTTCAGAATAACACAATTTAATATCACGCTTAAAGTATTAAATGAAATTTAATGGCATTGAAAATATATGGTTGGAAAAACGCATGAATTGCATGAATCGATGGCTGGAAGCTGCTCAAACCCCCTCTGGATTACTTTTTGATTTTGTCAGAGTGTGAAAACTGCTGCAAAGGCCCTTCTCCCTTCAGCCTGACCAAAAGAAAATGAAAGAAAAATGAAAGAAAACAAATCAAGTAGTGCTTCTTGTGACAAAATGTCTGTCCTCATAAATAAATAAATAAAGCCCCTGGGATATCTTTCATCATCCTTCTCACACAATTCTGGCATGCAAACTTTATCCGACCATCAGGAGAGGTTTCTCAGCCAGAATCCTGAGACATGGCTGACTGGTAATGAAAGACTGCGACTCCGATCACAACGGTCATCCAACTCACCCCCAACCACCCTGCCCTGAAAAGCACCCTCTTGAAGCTCAGAAGAGTCCCGACTCCAATGGCTCTTGCAGACCAAACATTCCGTGTCTCCACAGAACAGAAGCTGGTGTTTGTGGTGCTCCCAGCCATGGCGAGAGGTAGAAGCACGGTATGTTGCACTTTTACAAGGTTCACTTGCTCACCTCGGTATTCATGTGTGAGCCAGTGTCCCCAGGATAAGTGAAATAGAAGGCAGGGAGGGAGGGAGGGAGGGAGGAAGGGAAGAAAGAAAGAGGGGACTCCTGAAAAGAAATGATAAAAAAAGCTTTCAGTGGGAGAAGCGAGCGAAGAAGGAGATGTCAAACATCTGAAGAATTCTAAGAAGAAGAATTTTAGATGCCAGAGAATGATACAATTAGGGGGTCTGAATATGCGCTGTGGGGAAGAATCAAATTTGAAAATAAAATTCTTAAAAAGGACCACATAGACTTTACATGGGCAGAAGTTCAAGCCAGAGTCTGCCTCCAAGCATTAAAACGCTGGCTTCAAAGGCAAGCAGGCAGGCCAGCACACCTTAAAAATGATTCATTAGTGTGTTTCCATTAGTAAAGGAGTGACAGCTCAAATGTCACTGCCATAATTCAACTTGGGAAAAAAGGGGACTTTGTGGTTGTTCTTTGACTCACTTGTCAAAGAGAACAATCTAGAATGGAATTGCCAAAGCCTCACTGGATCTGTACTGGTAGAATTTTGTTTTCAGAATTCGAGCTTTAGAATGTGGTTAAGATCTGGCTCCTTGAATAAATAATGGAAAGATGCTGGATAAACGCTAATGGTAAAGTCACGGCGGGAAAAGGACTACTTGATCTATCTCCATTAAAAATACGAGTGGGTGGGTTGGTGGGTTGCAAAGGTGAAGTGGAGCAGAGTGGGGTGGTGAGGTGGTGGGGTGAAGGGGAGAGGGGTTTTGGGGGGGGGGGGGGGGGTCAGCTCTGACTACATGCCCAGAGCTTCCAAGTCTCTAAGGGGGGTCAGAATTCCTGGTCCCACAGACATGGTGGTGTGAAAGCTTCTGCTAAAATAAACCAGAGCCTCGAAAAGTCCTGGAGGTGGCCTTCGCCCCTCTGAACCAGCGCGGTGCTGGATTACATATCTCTTGCATACGCTGCCAACCTGCCTCTCAGTCTGCCAACCAAAGTACTGGCATCAAGAGAAATGCAAGAAAGAGAGAGGTGGAGAAGCCAATCGTCTGACCCCTTTGCAGGTGTTGCCAGGTTACTCAGGCCGGTGAATGGGCCGGGATCAAAAAGGGGGGAAACACTTAGCTGAAAACACAGCCGAGAAAATAAACGTCTCGAAGGCTCGTTGTGTGTTCATTGTCTCGCATATCACACATTTGTGCCAGGGAATTTTGATGTTTCTGTTATTTTTTTCCTTATAATGCAATCTCACAGCTTAAAAAAGAATGAGCCTGTTAAGTATAATTGTGGTGAGAGGCATGGTGATGACTGGCCAGTCTGGTGAGATCTGTCTGGATGCCTGTGGGGTCCTATTGAGGTATCTGGAAGTGGGTGAGTGGGATGGGGTGGTATGGTGTGGGTGTTGGTGTGTGTGTTTGGGGTGGGGGGTGGGGGGGTGCTACACAGGATTTGAGTGCTGTTGACACGAGATTCTGCGTCTGTTTCCTCTTACTCTCCATGATCCTCTCTTCCTCTCCCACTCCCCTGTTCTTTCTCCAGTGCCCCACAGTGTCCCACAATCCCCTGCTCAAAGTGGATGGCCTGGGCGTGCTTCCCAGAAACCTAGTAAACAATGCTGTTATATAATAATAAAACTATGCACAGCTTCATATGGACCCACTAAACAACTATCTCAAGTTGTGGTTTAGAAAAAAAAAATAATGCGGCTCACATTTTTCTCATTACGGTCGTATGGTGCCGTGTTTGATGTTGAATCACGTTAGCCGAGGCATTATCTTTTAGGAAAACAATCCTGATAAATGTGTGTTTCACATGGCTGTTCTAACCTATTTGGGTTCACAGTTTAACCAAAACTTTCTTTGCTGATATTTCAGTATCAACTCTTTTCTTTTGCCTTAGGAGTTGGAACATAACCACTGCTAGATCACTGTGACACTTACGATCCTCTTGGTATCAAAGTCTTGGCGACACTAGCTTACAGCGCCTCCAATGTAAATGTTCGGTGGTAATGACATCTATGGTTAGACATGCTTTGAATAACCGTTGGATTTAAAGAAATTGAAACCAAAGTACACCCTCAGCTATTTCAAAGTAGCTCAAATGAGGTGAAACGTCCTTTCACTGACCTACTGCAAAGTTCCATTCTAAAGGAGAAAGCATGAAAGCAGGCAAAAAGGATTAATCCCAAGCTACAATGCAAACAGGCCGTTAACACCTCCAGCAGGAAGGAGTCATAAATCCCGGCAGTGGTGTTATCATGCCTTCTCTCCCTTCCAGACCTTTCCAGCTTAACGGTCCGGACTTAAAAGCTCTGTGCAACACTACTTTTCAGAATGGCCGCCACGCCACGCCGCTAATAACCAAATATGTCATTTTCCTTCCTTTTCATTGTGCGCAGCAATTTGTGAAGCGTATGAAAGTTTGGCCACGAGGCGAAAAAACATAAAACCCGATTCCAGGTGCATGTGCCACAGCTCTGAGCAGATGCGGGGTCAAAGGGCAAAGTTGACAAGGGTTCAGCCCTTTCAATATATCAGAGCGGGTGTCATAACATGTTCTTGCTGCACTGCTTTGGAGCTCTGTGGTTAAGACAGGCCGCAGATCCTATCTGCAGAAACGGAGCCTCAATGCTGACACAATGCTGTGCCTCAGGGCCTGTAAGTCTAAAGACTCTTGGCTGCTGCCGCTAGAACAGACTCCATGAACACCCTGGGTAACATGTGCCACCTCTCTTGCCCATAATGGCACCCCAATAGGCACTACATTGGCACCTCTGGGTTGTCGGTGCCATTGGACGGCTCTTCTCTTGTTTCCATGCTAACGCGCTGCGAGACTGAGCTCATAAACACTTTCACGACTGCTCTGGAGGCGATAAATCAGTGGGGGGACACACAGCACCTCGACCCCATAAAGGCCGAGCCGCCCCGGCTTGCCAGTCCACCAGCAGACGGCGTTCCACTGTTTAACAACCACTCTGAGTGCAGTGTCTATGGGTCCAGTCCAAATCTCCCCCCTTCTCTCTCTCTCTTTCTTTCTTTTCCTTTCCCTCTTTAACGTTTGTTTTGACATCTGCACTGGATTTATATGACAAGCCACAGCAAAACAGTTGTAAAGTATTGTTATATGAGATCCAGGGGGTTGAAAACATGTTAGTTTGTACATGTCTCGGTTTGATTGGTCTCTGCTTGTCCCTCTTCCTCCCTCTCCATCAGCTGAGGCCGGGCACCACGGCTAAGAGGCTGGCAAAAGAGTGGCAAGAGGGGAGTGTTGAGGAAGGTATGAAAGCTTGACACTCAGGAATACATTAGGTTTTACCATGTCATCTACAAACACACACTCACCCTCTCTCTCTTTTACACACACACACACTCTCTCTCTCTCTCTCTCTCTCTCTTTCACACACACACACACACTCTCTTTTCCACACACACACATACACACTCTCTCTCTCTCTCTTACACACACACACACTCTCTCTCTCTAACACACACACACACAGGCACACACACACCCCCATGAAAACACCCCCTGACATCTCAATATGCTTGTGTGGCAAAGGAACACATTTCAGGCCTCACTCTCGCCTGTGCTTAAACCCAAGGCCTCTCACTTCACACGTCTCACGAGCCCCCGCACCAAAAGGCGCTTAATTGTGTGTGAAAAGAATAAAACACTCAAATGTAAACACAGAAGGCTAACAACCACACTCGTAATTACTCACCCACAAATATTTAAATGTGTGGAAGAGAGAGAGAAAGAGAGAGAGAGAGAGAGTGTGTGTATGTGTGTGTTTTTCTCCCTTTTTTTTCCTGCGACTCGAAGAACTTGCTCTGTGTAGTATGGCTTGAGCTGTGGACGTGTGTTCACTGTCGCCTTGGTGTGTGTGTGTGTGTGTGTGTGTGTGTGTGTGTGCCAGAGAGAAAAAGGGGCTCTGGCTGGCTGTGAGCAAAAGCACGGTTCTCTACAATATGTAAACATATCACTTTATTAAAAGGCAGGACCCGGTATGTATGCAGGTATGGCAGTCATTAATGAGAGAGCGGCGAGTGAATGGTTACCTGTATTGGGTTACTAGATTCTGCAGGCGCAAGAGGCAAATAACTGCTTCCACATGCCGCCCTCACAGTCTAGCACTTCACTTGCGTCGCAATTCATGTCAAAAATTAAAATCCCTCAAATATTTCTGGAGGAGGGTGGATGTGGGGTGTTGGGTGTTGGGTGGGTTAAGGAGGAGGGGGTGGGGGGGCAGCAATGCTTCATTCATAGTGGAACCTTTCCGGTCTGAATGAAAGTGTTTTGGCCGTGGCAAACACTGCGTTGCCTGTTAAGCAGGCAGGGAACACTGATAAAACGCTGGCTGCTTGAATCTCTTTGATCAAATTCATAACAGCGGAATATGCAAAGGCCGAGAATCACAGCCAACTCTGAGTTACAAGGCACTACACAGCCAGTTGCACACTCTCAACTGACTACACTAAATCAGCACTGAAAATATTGCGATTACACACACAAGTGCAAGTGACTTTTGTCATTTCTTACAACATCTGCACATCTGGCCAGTGTTGGGCTTGCTGTTCTTTTCTGACACAGGCGAATCAAGACTAATTGATTAATTTTTCCGGAGGAATTACCATGAAATCTAATTAGAGGCCAAGGCGCTACTTTTGAGGTAAACAATGTTGACAAAAACAGATGCCAGGGTTGCGCTGGCTGCTAGCAAAAAACATCAAGCGCTTAGATCAACGTAACAATGTAACAACGTCGATGTAACAAACCTGGAGGATTGAGTAAAAAATGAAAGTTGGCAACCAACTTTCCTTTGTAGGTATGCTGTGGTCCAAGAACATGCCCCACAGTGTACATAAGCTGATTAAACAAACTGACCAAGCTCTCCAAAGAACAGTAGATTCTTGTTGAAGCAAATTATACCGTCTATTCATGGATAAGGGGTAATTGGCATTAAATGAGCAATTTGGGTCTTTTTTTGCCCAGGGCATGTATCCACCCCTTGGGAGTGAAATATGCTGGCATCTGTTTGAGTTTCACTTCTCTGCATGCCAGTCTGCCCCTTGAGAGGGGTGAAAAGGAGGAACAAGATAGACTGGCACCTGGTAACTACTTTTAGATTCAATGGAGAGGGAGCAATATGGAGTGTGTGGGATTGTGAATGTAAATTAGTGAATGTAAGTGTGTGTGTGTGTATGAAAGTGAATGTGTGTGTGTCTGTGTGTGTGTGTGTGTGTGGTGGTAGTGGTGGAGGTGGCGGTCATGGTGGTGGTGGTGGTGGTGGGGAGGTGCTGTGGCCTCCCAGTAATGGTTCTCGGGCCAGGCTCAATACAGAGGAAGCTGCTGACGTGACCACACCACTGTGCTCCAAATCAGCACGAACACTACATTCCACAGCTTACTAATGCATGAGAAAGGAGGAGGAGGAGGAGGAGGAAGAGTGGGGGCGAGAAGAAGGAGAAGGGGAGAAGAAAAAGAGAGAAAGAAAGAGAGAGTGACAGAAAACAAAAGATGAGAAAAGATTGTGTAAATTTATGTGAAAATGTCCCATCAAGATTACATATGCCAGAAAAAATCATGCATATCAGTATTATATCTCTCTGGCTGTATCTCTGCTTTTTCTCTCTCCCTTTTCTTTGTGTGTGTGCGTGTGTGTGTGCGTGTTTGTGTGTGCGCGTGCATGTGCATGCGAACAAGTCCCCACTCTGCAGTACTGTAAGAGAGAGAGAGTGAGAGAGAGACAGAATGAAAGGAGAGAAATTATAGCTCTGGTTTTGGCTGGGTCTTTGCCTGTCACTAGATATGACATTGGGAGTGAGGTTCCAAAAGGCAGAAAGTCTTCACATACCGAACTTCACACTCACCAGCATCTTAAAACCACAAACAGGGCTGCTGTCCAAAGATCACTCACTGGTATAAACACTCTCTCAGTCTTGCTGACATCTCTGTTCTGCCAGGACTGGGAAGGCAAGGTGGCACAGCACCTCCAGGAGGTTGTGCAGTTTTTGATGAGCGTATCACTGTCATGGCACCATATACGGGATATTAGGATACCACAGTGTCCTCAAAGGAAAGCCATTATTTTGTTTGTCTTTATTTTCTGAGGTAATACGCTGCTTAAATATGGTGAGCAATGCAAAGTACTGGAAATATTTTGAAAATGGCAGTATATTCTCCACTAGAACATTCTGTCAAACACAGCAAAACAGAGGGTGCATGACTAGAACAAAAATGTTTTTCCTCCCAATTTCTGGCCATCATGCTGGAGGTGCAATTGGAAGTAAGGGCTGCTCTTGTCAGTCATCTGTTTTTTACTTCCATGGTGTGTCTAAGAAGGTTTATTTGTACAGCATGTCACGTCCAAAAATAATAATAACATTTGCTGATGATAACTGCACAGAACAATGGACTTTTCCATCAATCTATTGCCTAAGTTAAACTAAACGTTTTCTCAACGTAACCTTTTATGTACTTGCGCCACTCTGTCTATACATCACACACACACACACACCAGCAGCCACACCGACTTCTGCTGGGCCCTATTTGCCTTCAACCCGCACTTTTTAAAAGTGTCCAGGCCCTTCAACCTCACTCTTTTTCCATTACCCCCTCCTGGGGCAGAAGGGGCAACTGAGGACAGGCCGGTACAGAGATCCCTCCCTCAGCTGGTTGTCCCAAAGAGGGAGCTGGAAAGGGCTTGTTGTGTATGCAGACGGGGGTCAGCAGCCTCCCCACCCCCATCCCCCCTTGAAGCTGTGATTGACAGGAGATGTGAAGACCCGATAAGCCTGGCCTCCCAGCTGCTGTTACATGGCCAGGGGTGGCCCTGTGATGAAGGCAGCCATTGTGGCTCAAACTGCTGTCTCTCAGTTTCCAGCCCTCAGGGGAGTAATTAGGCCACGTTTCCCCCCCTTAGAGTGATGGTGGGCTACATATACGAGCATGAGAGAGAAAGAGAGAGAGAGAGAAACACCAGGAGAGAAGAAAAGCAAAGAGAGAGCAAAAACTACAAGGGTGAGAAGAAACTGGGTGACATAACCAGCTAGAGGGCCGAGTAAAATGCTGAGAACAAAAGTGGGGATGGAGAAAGAGCAAGTGAAAAAACGAATGAAAGGAAGAAAAAAAGAGAGAGAGTGTTCTGTGTCCTGCATCCTGAGTCTCCCTACTCAGGGGCAAGTGGGCAGATCACTTTCACTCACCTCAGTGGGCCGAGGGCCTTGTTAAAAAAAAGCCCCGGGGGCCGGCTGATGAAATGGAGTCCTTGTTAGTCCCAACGAGGCCCGGTCCGACGGGCCCATTAGTCCGCCTCTGTTTTCACTCACAGACTTCCTGCAGCCACCGAACGCAGCCGACTGTGAAGACCTCCTCCGTTCCTCCGCCTTCTCCTCCACCCTCAGACCACTCGGTCCTTAGGAGAAACCCAAAACTCAGCAACTCCACCCTGCCTCCTCCTACCACCCCACCCCACCCCGTGACCACCGGCCCTCAACCAGAGAGGCCAACGCGACACACGAACAAACACGAACGTGCCCGAGAGAAAGCATTTATCGCCGGTGGAGTGAAAAAACAGAGGACAGGAAAGGAAAGGTAAAATAAGTGGTGCACGTAAGCAGTGAGTGACTCTCTCGTAAAAGCTCCAGGCATAAAGCTGGAGAACAGTGTGGGGCCATGTGAGTTTGAAGAAGGGGAGAAGAAGGCGCCCATGTTCTTGAGCCTGCGGCCCTCCAGAAGTGGTTGTAATTTCATGCGCTTGCTTGGTTTTCTTTTCAGGGTTTCCCTTTTGATGGAATATGAAGGATCTTGCTTGGGGACTGACTTTAACAGTATTTCCCTGCTTGAGCCCCCCCTCCCTCAGAAAAAAAAGAAAACATAAATGTAGTGAAAACAAAAACAGTTGACTTTTTATACTAATACTATCCTCATAATTGCCTTGAGCTTAATTCAATTTCACTGTCTGCAGACAAGCCCAGTGTGTCACTGTATTCGCATCAACAGATGTGTTTTTTCATCTCCCTCCCTCCTTGTGCTTCTCTTCTCTCTCCTCCTCCGCCTGCATTTCCCTGTCTTGGGAGGGAAGGCTCCCTCGCTCCCCTCTTCATCTGTTCTGTCACACAGGCACTGGTGCAGCAGCAGAAACTCCCCGCTGATCAGCCATGTTCCCCCTCTCTCCCCGACCTTGATGCCAGGCCTTGAGCTCCCATGATGCAAATCTATATAGCGATTCCTCTCGGTTCTACGGTTCTGGGTTTGTAAGACTAATCAGACAGGGCAATCTCAATCTTTCTCGAATCCTCCCTGCTCTCTCAGATGTCAGCCAGGCAGGTAATTTGATAAAGAGCCACTGATTCCTGCACCGCAGGACTGCAAACAACTGAGGCGATTCTACAAGGCTCCCCACTAACCAAGACAAATGGTGGCTTGACTAAGTTGTGTACACACACAGCGTCACACACACAGATCAACACCACTGCACAAACACCCACTGATACAATCAGACACACACAAATGCAAACACAACCACAAACACTTACACGCACACACACACACACGCACACACACACACACATACACACTCAACAGGTTTGTCTGAACCCCCCCCCCTTCTCTCCCCTTAGAAAGACCTTTCCTTATCAGCAATCTTCCCCAGAGGCCAGCGCTTGGTCACAGTGGAATTCTGATTGCTTACACCTTCTGCTACACATTCCTCCATTGATGCTTTTCAAACTCCGGAACCAGAATGTGAGTAAGTTAAACAAACTATTGTGCAGAGCCGCCTCTATCTTATCACTGTTTTCATTTCCAGGGGTTGTCAAACAAACACCTCTTGGCCTCACACACCCAAGCCATGTTGGCAGAGACACCTTGGTCGAACCCCCACAAATTTCATTATTCCTCCAGCAAAGGAAAAAAAAACCTGCCAACTGTGGAGCCTTTAGGTCAATAAAGACCACCTGTACAAGGCATGAACCTTTCTAAAGACTTCTCTTAACCACAATAAAAGGCATGGCGGGCAATAGGGCCCATCTCCCTCGCAAGGATGACTGACTTCACAGCTCTCTGCGGGAGTACGGGGGGGCGAGGGTGGGGTGGGGTGGGGTGGGGTGGAGAGGACGGGGAGTCTAGTAAATCCTCACCATTTTTGCCAGCGTCATTAACGGGAAAAGTGATGTAATCCCCTTTGAGGGCTTGAATTTCAATTTCACACCTATGGGAAGCACACTTTGAAAGTAGAAGGGGCATTTTATGCGCAGCTGTAACCCACATGATTGCCGACACCGTGGGGGCTGGGGTGCGGTGGGGTGGGGTTTTTTTAGGAGGGAATGCCATGTTCGACTCAGTCAGGCCTTAGATTCTCTCTTTCGCAATGTGCCCAGCTTCCAGTGCGGACTTCAACAAAGTTTAATCTATTCAGTTCCAGTCTCACTACCACCAGCTAGCTAACTTACACCTTCCTCAGCCTTGCCAAAATCTGGAGATTTTCTAGGGAGTTTGCATCACTGGGATGTCTGGTCTGAGAGAGAACAGAGACATGTACCTAGGCGGAGGCTTTGGCTTACTCTTTATTCTCTCCCTCCAGCTTTCAAAAGCCGAAGGCAACTGCGCTCTGACCTAATGGCCAAGGCTTAAGCCTCCTTCTCCTCTGTTCTGCACGAGTGCCGTGGTCACAATGAAAAGGAATTTAAGTCATTTGTTCTAAGTACCTTTAATCAGATTTTCGACTCGTTTAATTTAATGCCCCGCTTGGGCCTGGGACCTGCCGCTGATCTACAGATGACCTGGCTGTGAACTGCAGGAGTCCGGGGCCACAGCTGTGGAGGGCTGCTTGAAGTTGTATTTGTGAAACGTTGCCAGTGATGAAGCAAGAGTGTGTGTGTGTATGTGTGTGTGTGTGTGCATGTGTGTGTGTGTGAGCAGGGTCAAACAATCTTTTCCAGTTAGTCAATGTGTTCATAAATAGATCAGTTCCTCTTTATGCCAAAGCTTATAACCAGTTCCAAGCCATTTGAAATGCAACTTAACTGAACTGTTTTCTAAGTAACCACTAGTTCACTCATATACACTCATATATGAGTGTACTTGGTACTCGTATACAGCAGACATGTTTATCTTTCACTGAATGTTTACCTTAACTCATAGTGCAAGAGTGGTATACTGTTAGCAGTGTGCATGCCCCCTGGAATCAAACTCATTATCTCTGCATTATAATTTTTACAAGCACTCTGTTATTGCACTGTAATAGACTGTTATACTTAAGAATGTACTATAGGAATGATTGAAATGTCTTAAAACAATCACTGCCTTAAAGAAGCACTATAGTTTTAGTCTAAAAAAAGCTTGCAGGTCTAAAAGGCCTACTTGCCCTGCTATAAGCTAGATGCTAACTAGGGGTCTTTTAGTCATAGCTTGCAATACGTTGTGAAAGGTTTTCTTTTTTTCTGCCATGAGTTTTTACCGACAACACAGAACTGCAGGTGAATGTAGCCAGGCTAGCGCCACCTAGTACCTCCATTCAATATTGCTTTTCACCAAAGTACTGTGTCAGGGTACTCTCCTAAAGCGTAATTTTGCTTTGGTAGAATTTTCTGCCAACCAATCAGCTAACAGAGGGAGGGCTGAAAGTGATGTCACGACCAAGGGGTAGCTAATGGTTGAAGACATGCCCAATAGTTTTTTAGAGAGTTCACAGAAAGTATTTGCCCACCAGGGAGCAAACGTATGCCTATCAAGAGTGTCCAGAGTCTTTGCACAATGTGAAGGCGCCTGGTCAACCAGGCTATGACAGTATGCCATCAAAATGAATTTGAACACGAAGCCCACAACTAGCTGCCTTACAAGAGCATTCTTTCAGAGCAACTGCTGCAAAGTGTATCTTTGAGTGGACCCTCATTTGACTGTCCAAACTCATGATCCGACCTACCGGCTCCGAAGGCAAAAAAGAAGCTCTTGTCGGGGTGCTCCTCCAGAAGGGCTTTTACTCTCTTCCCCATCCTCTCGTTGCGTTTGTAGATCAGCTCCTGTCTGAAGTAGCTGTCGATCTCCTGCGCCGTGATCTGCTCATTTGGTGGTAGAGTGACATTGTTAAAGTTGGGGACCTGCAGAGGTGGGGAAAGGGGTTGGAACAATCCATTAGGAAAGCAAGCACTGGACGAGAAAAAAAATATATTGCACCCACATCTACCAAAAATATTCATCCAACTAACTGGTCCTCTTTCTACGTCAGACAGAACAGAAAGGAATGTGCAAGGTCCTGAGACAAAGAGGACCAAGTGTGGGAGGAATAGCCGAAGGAGGACAGAGGGAAGAGCTGTTTTCCTTATTATGCAAAGCATTAAACGCTGCTGGCATCTGAAAGTAGCAATGAAGAGGAGCCAAGTCGATTGCTTGTGGTATCATTAGGTGATTACATAATTGGTGTGGCGTGGGACTGGAAAATTCTGGAGACGCTGCAGCAGTTGGGAGACTAAATCATAGGTTATCTATGGAAACGAAAGAATGGAAATTCTGTTTAAAAAGCAGGAGGTGAGATCTGAGAAGAGACTGTGGAGGCTTTGGAAGTGACTGCAGGTACCTGTGAAGTGTCATGGTTGAAGATGATGGAGTTGAGATCTCCACAGTTGTAGTGCTTAATGAGGTCCTCGGTAGTGTAGGGGATCTGAACACTGCCTGCCCTGAGAGACTCTTGCTGCAGAAGGGTCTGGTTCAAAGCAAAAATCACCTGGGAGACAGATTGAGACAGAGAGAGAGAGAAAGAAAGAAAGAAAGGGTAGTGATGTTACTAAAATGGCCTGTTGAACGAGTGCATTTTATCACAAATCATTTCTTTTTTCTTTGTGACACTGATCTGACTCCTTCTGGTATTTATCTTCAGACATACTTCTGTGACAGCCTGAAATCTTCAAACGCAAATCGGTTCACAGCTGATAGAAAAAACACACAGCGCTGCAGAGACACAACAACAAGTCCCCGTCGCTCATCCTGTTTTCATCACCTGTACAGTTTTTGGCACAATGTGGCTGTTCTCACGGCAACCTCCGCTTGAGGCGGCCTGTTTTCTGGAGACTCGAGTCCCTCTGAGCTCCTAAACCCTGAACAACCTTGTGTACGGAGATTAGATTACCGAGGACCAATCAGAGCGAGGGCAGCCACGTCTCCCTAACATTTTCCGATTAGCAACTCTGTCAAACGGAAAGAGAATTAAGAAAATTTTCTTCCAACCCAATTTGAGCTGTCAGGCACCAGGGGAAATAGGACATTGGAATCTTTTGTGTCATCAAAGACATGTCCGTCTGTGTGTGTATGTGTGTAAGTGTAACTGTGTTTGTGCATGAATGTAGGCATGTGCTCTAAAAGAAATTCTACTTTCTACTAGCCTGCTCTCTCCCTGATTCTTCCCTCTTTTTCTCTCACTCTTTCATTCTTTTTCTTTTTGTTTGTGCTGTTTTGGCAATCCACCATTGTGCCACCATGAAATTCTGCTGTGTTTCCTTGCTAGCCCTGGTCAAGCCTGCTGTTTCAGATTACCCCTGCAGCACCCTGAGATCTCCCCTGAAAAAGCTCCTCGGAACCCCACGATTGATCACCAACAATGGACCTAACCCTCACCCAAATAACAACTTTATTTGTTTCTCAACAGGGAAAATCAATCAAACCAGCCAACCCTCCCTCTCCTCTTCTCAACACACACACACACACACACACTCACTCACTCACTCACACACACAAACACACACAGGGCCCCCACTCTGTGTGAGCGCGGCACAGCTATGTTGTGTGGATGCAAGGGGCTGCATGAATTTATATTTCCTCCCCTCACACACACACAAACCCGTAAGCAGACGCGGCTTTTTTCATGTGTGTTCTCTACAGTTCTCGGATGACACTCTTCGCCATGGCTGTCATTGTCGGGGAGCAATCGTATAGGAGAAGAGGGCAGGGCACAGCAGATGCCATCTTGTCTGGGACAAAGGCTCCCCTCGGCACCCCTCTCTGCTCCCCACTTTTATCCGGCGCGGATCAAAGCGCCACTCTGCATATGAAAAGGGTCCGGCTTTATGCTGCTCAAATTAGCCTATCGCCACCCTGCCAGCCTCCCGGCTCCCCCAACAAAAACCCCACACATCTGTTCCAAAGCACATCTTCAGGGGGCTTTCTCTGCCTGGCCATCCAGGCCCCTTTCAGACCATTAAATTATGGTGCTTGCAAGAGAAGGGAGAGGGGTTGGTTGGTTGTTTGGTTGGTTGGTGGAGGGGTTGGAGGAGGATCATTCATACAAAAAAGAAAAGAAGAGAGGTAGATGGGAGGAGTGGTGAAGGTGGAGGAAGAAGAGGAAGAAGAAAGGGAGGAGGTGGTTGAGAGCGAAAGAGGCAGAAGAAGGAGAAGTAGACGGAGATAGAAGAGAGGGGTCGAGCTGAACGAATTCCATTTCTTCCTGTGATCCCCTCCCCGTTCCATCCCACCCCACCCCTACCTCACTCTCTGTTGTGTCCTGTGCCGCGGGTCAGTGGGTGCATTTTCCCACTGCTCTGTGGTGCTCATTCAGGGCTGCCCCCATCCTACCCTCCTACCCCCCCTCCAAAAAACCTCGCTCCTCTCCGAGGGGCCTGCAAGCACACACCTCGGGTCCGGGGGCCAATGGCCATCAAAGCCCCTATGGCTCTATGAAAGTCAGTAATTCCTCTTTGTTATGGAAATGCACTTGATTTAAAGGGGGGGGGGGGGGGGGGGGGTCGGAGGAGAGTGGGGAACATTTCACTGCAAAAAGTGGGACAGGGTGGACGGGGAGAGACAGACAGAGCGAACAGGGCCACTTGATTAATGGTTACCACTACCAGGCTAATAAGGCACCCTGAAGAAGGCTCCTTTAAGGCAACAACAACTTACCCACCTACGGAAGATTCTCTTACTCAAAGCTCCTAGGAAGGATTCTCTTAGTCAAGAGTTCCAGAAGAAAGTTCTCTCACCCTGAGCTCCAAAAGAATGTTCTCTTACCTCGAGTTCCTGAAGAAGGACCTGCCCTAGAACATTATCTATTCAAATGCTTAGTATGACAACTTGGGCTGAAATCACAACTGTTTCTATTTGGTTCACAGCCTGAAAAGGCATTTCTAAAGTACATACATAAAAATGTTTCATGACCTCCCCCTACCCTCTCCCCTTGCAACTATTCAAATGAAATATTCCTTAGCAAAATTACAAGATCCACCCCCATTTTTCATGTAACCATAAGTGTCCATAAATCACATCCATAAACTAGAGTCGCCACTTCATCTCCATTAGCAGTTAAGAAAGTGAGCCAAAGATCGAGCTCTAAGCGTGACTGATATGGTGAAAACCTTTTACAGCTCTGGCATGGGACAAAGATGAATAAATAAATAAGTAGACTAATTAAGTTTCTGAATGACTGGCGCTGGACAATAGCAGTGTGATGTGGCACGGCTTGATTTGCTGATAATGCACTTTCACTTTTGCCATGGAGAGGGGTGAAGCACAAGCCTAAACACTGGCTTCAGGGCAACAACAACTTACCCAGCTTGTATACATTACATATGACTGTATTTTGACATGTGGACAAAATGAGGCATTTGAGGTCATGATCCCTGACTTTGGAAAACATTAACATTATTTTTTACCATTTTCTGACATCTGAATGATCAAGCAATTAATTGATTTATCAAGTAGCAATACATGGGCAAACAACAGGTAGCAGACTTGCTACAGGGGTGAATTGTCTGTTACACAGTGACTAATGTCATGACATTCGATCAATCAATACCACTAAAAAAGACTTGGACTTAGATGCCTGGGGCCTCTTTGAGTTCCAAACTGCTTCAATTTTGTTAGTGCAGACATTTGTTTTTCAGGGGGAATCTCTTGCTTGACATGATCTGCACAATGACTCTACCAGCCAGACAGCTGAACAGCCTTGGCCAACTCCCAAGGACGAGCGGCAGGCTTCCAGCCGCCTCTCTCTCTGTCTTTCGCTTCCCAGTGTGTTGGGCATGAAAGATGTTATCAAAAGAAACCTAAAACGCTACTACAGTTTTGGCTGCGCGCGAGGTCAGGCCAAAAGACTCCATTATCCTCCCGGTATCAAACACAAGGAGAGTTAAGAGAACGGTGGAAATGTCTAAGCCGAGACTGTCCTGGCACATCC
>PYXC01000993.1:112500-195000 GCA_015244755.2 Tenualosa ilisha | reverse complement strand
CGCTGGCAATCCCACGTCTGACTCTTCGGGTGGAGGACCCCAGCGCTCTGAAGGGGGATTAGGCAGATCAAAGAGCAGTGGGGGCTCTGGCGTAGACTGGCATGCCTGCTTCACACACACACACACACACACACACACACACACACACACACACACACACACACACACAGACACAGCCCCCAGCCCCAGACCAGGCCAGTAAGCCACACAAGGATGACTGGGCGCTTTTAATGGGACGTAAACTCGGCCAGTGGTCTTCGATTTTGCTGGGGTGTATACACACACACACACACACACACACACACACACATTGTGAGGCTTACAATCACCACTGGGGTTTTCAATTTCATGCACATTTGTCTCCCGAAACTCATTCCAGGAGGCCAGAAATTGCAATGAGAGAAACAGCTCTTCATCATCCCTCTCCATCATTGCATAACAAGACATCTACTGCAATGGCAAAGTGTGTGCATGTACACATTGCACACAGTTCTTACTGTATAGGACTGTTCACATGTGAAAGTGTGTGTGTGTGAGCATGTGTGTATGTGTGTGTGTGTGTGTTTATTTGCTTATGTAAAGGAGAAAGCCTGATGGAATCTATATTTGCCAGTGTAGTGGCTATTTTGTTTATCTAGGCATGCAGCAGAAAGCTGCCCAGCCCAGGCGTCTATCAACATCTGCTAGCCAAGGCTCTGGGTCGCTAATGCACTTCCTGTTTTGACCCCTGAGCCCCCACAGGTCAAATAAACACGCTCCAGTTTAACTCGGCACAATGAATACAGACGTGCACCCGAGGGAGCCGGGCGGGGGTGGGAGACGAGGAGAAGAGAGGAGGGGAGAGGAGAGGAGAGGAGGTGAGAAGAGTGGGGAGGGAAGGCAAGAAGAAGAGAAATTGGGAGAGGAGAAGAGAGGAGCGGAGGAGAGGGGAGGAGAGAAGTGGAGAGGAGAGGAGAGGAACGGAGCATTCGGCACAATGACGTGCAGCCGAGGGAAACGTGGGAGGGTGGGAGAAGAGAGGAGAAAATAGAAGGTGAGAGGAGAGGAGAGAAGAGGAGAGGAGGGAGAGGGGGAGAGGAGAAGAGAGGAGAGGAGGGAAGAGGAGAGGAGAGGAGAGAAGTTGAGAGGTGAGGTGGGGAGAGAAGAGGAGAAGAGAGGAGAGGAGAGGAGGGGAGAGGAGAGGAGCGCAGAGGCGTACTTGTGGCCATTTGTCCAGCAACACCTCCCATGGGCTGGGCGATCAGTGTGTGTGTGTATGGGGGGGGAGTCTTATAGATTTTTTCATTTCCTTGGGCCTCATTGGAGACGCCAACCTCCCCCCTCCCAATATAACAGACGTGGGTGGCAGGGGGAGACGAACCTAAATACACTCACCAGACTGGTCCCCACAGAAGTCAACTGTTCTTTGAGCCAACGCTGCTGGAGGGGGAAGGCAGAACTAGTAGACTATGGCTGGCATGGGACTGCCGCTGCTGGTGGTGGTGGTGATGATGGCGGCTGAGTGGGTGTTTGCGGGAGGTATTTCCCTCTGGGTGCTCACGCGACAGAGCTGCCAAACACAAAGCAGACCATCCGTGAGCTCCAAGGCCAGAAAGAGCCGCCAGGCATCCGCCTCCGCTCGACCCAACCCCTCTGAGCTCCCCCAAGCTCGGGACGTCAGGCGTGGGCAGGCCGCACTCTCGTGCTCTCTCTGATCGTCGGGCCTCACACTCTCTCTCTCACACACACACACACACACACACACATATACACACATGCACACACCACTCAAGTGCGTCCTGGATTCTGCCCGCTGAGTGGAAAATATCTGCGGACAACCCTTCAACCTCAGAAGCGAGTGAGGCCGCATGTGGCCGAAAAACGATAAACCCTGCGGGTTTATTTAAGTGAGTAGTGTACCGACATGGAGTCTATTGCTGCTAACCACAAAGAGCTGCAGGACAGTAATACAACAAACAGGATGTGCAGCCGAAGCTACAGTCTACGCATGTGCCAGGTTGGGCCTGCTGGTGGATGCTGGGCCTACTTCAGATAGACTTAGATGCTTAAAAGGAAGAAGGCTACAATGAAAGTTTTAAGAGGTTCGAAACTGACCCCAAATGTTTGGGTAAGAGGGAAACAGAGAGCGAGGGACAGAGAGAGAGAGAGAGAGAAAAAAGAGAGAATCAGGGGGATGAGGAGGGTAAAGGACAGAGAAGAGGCCTACAACCGGGAAACAGGACAGAATGGATGGATGAAGGGCCTTCAGCAGGAGCCAGAGTGAGAGTGAGAGAGAGAGAGAGAGAGAGGGGAGGAAGGAGAGAGAGATGCAATTAACTTTGAGGGGAGAGGAACAGTGGGCTTCTTGTCAGAGATCTACAGCTTTTATGAGGTCAGCTACCAAATCCAGACAAAGACGCCCATCCCCAAAGACAAACAGTCTTTGGGTGTAAATGACCCTGAAAGCGCAGGCCGTTTCATGTGAGCGTGTGGAATTCTTTCGGAGCGAGGACAAAAAGTAAACAATACAAGGGCCTTTCTGGGGGGGTGGGGTGGTGGGGGGGGGGGGGTTGTATAGAGGAGGGTGGGTTTGGTGTGTGTGTGTGTGTGTGTGTGGAGGAGGAGGAGGAGGAGGAGTGGTAGGAGGGGATTGTGAGGGGTGTGTGCATGCTTTCACTCTCCAGGGCTTGTGTCTTGAGTCTGCCGTTTTAAAAGGTGAAAATTGAGGCAAAACAACTGTTCAAAGACAAACAGGCAAAAAAAGGTTCCCACGGTGACCATGCTGTATACATGCAACGGCGAAAGACAAAATGCTTGGGTACGGAGTGTGTGTGTGTATGTGTGTGTGTGTGTGTGTGTGTAAGTCTGACAGACATTTGGCAGGGTTTTATTCTGGTATGTATATGCATAGATGCCCCATCCGTTCTCACTGCAGTCCTGGGCTGTCCCAGGATGGTTCTACCGGATGGTTCTGCTATGGCAGAATTCAGTCATCTCGGTTCATGCTTTCTTGCGTTTTTATTTGTTTAGTTTTTTTATGTAGAAACTTTAAGTTGCAAACTTTTTCAAATTTAAAGTTACGCAACACTGCAACACTGCCTGCAGGATGTGTTAAAAAGCATTCAATTTAATGGAATTCCATTTGAGAAAATAATTCAGTGGGTGCCTGTTCCCTCGAGTATGCTCCAGTGGCACCATAGAAAAGAATTCTGCTCAGATCACGTGCTTGTTAACACAGGCCCATTCAAAGAATCTAAGAAATGTTTCTGCTCAGAAGAGACAGGTACACTCTTTAACATAAAATAACTGACAACTAGCAACAGAGAATGCACTTCGAGGGAACCTGACAAAAACAGACTTTTTTTCTGAGTGGCTATTCACTGTCGAGACAGCGGCACAAAGCTTTGAGCTCATTGGCTCATTGGCTCATTGGCGTGTCCCGCGGCCGCTGCGCCTCCAACATAGATCATTCTGACACCAGAATCTCTCAGGCTATCGCAGAGTCCTTCCAAAACAAGCCAAGAGTGCCTCAGTCAACAGCTGGATGTGTGAACTGCCCATCTGCCTTTGACTGAACATTGGCCATGTCCAACATGCACTCGTGCCAGACTCTTCCATCAACATGCCCCCTTTCACCACCCCACCGTCAACAACATCCCCTTGGTTTCCTGAACAGGTATCAGATTAAAGATGGATTATCAGGCCCTGTAAGAAAACACACCACTTCACGTACGCACACGCTGCATGAGTGAAAGTCTATGAGTGGCGCTGAGTGTGTGTGTGCATGTGTGTGCTTCTATGTAAAAGTGTGTGTTTGTGTGTGTGTGCATGTTAGTGTATGTGTGTATGTGTGTGTGTGTGTGTGTATGTCTGAATGTATGTATATATGTGTAAGCATGTGTCTGTGTGTCTGTGTACTTTTGTGTGTAGCATGTGTGTTTAAGCGTGTGTGTGTGTGTGTGTGTGGTGTGTGTGTGTGCTACAACACACACAGCATTTCCTTTCTGCACACTGCAGTCCAAGCAACAGACCATCACATTCGCGGCGTGTCCACATCAATGTCTGTCAGCCAGACCAGAGCTGGAGGAACACCCGCCCCACCCGCTCCACAATTTGTCAGGGGGCAACAGCGTGCTCCAAGCAGCGGCAGCAGATCTTATCTGGGACACACAACTCCTGCTCTGTTCACCTAACACCCCCACCCCCCCCCCCAAATCCAACCCCAAATCTTTCGCTCCTGCAATCTCAGAGCAGATGCATCCTCCGCTCACTGCCAAGAACTTTCAGTAAACTTCATCAACAGTGCACTTGCTGATCCAGGGTAGAAAGAAAGAAAGAACAAAAGAATCTGGATGACAAGGGTAGTATCATGGTATGCAGCAGGTGCTTCTGCGATTCATTTTTTTCTTTTTTGGAAACGCCAAAGGACGGCGGGCTTATGTTCAATGACCTGAGTAGTGGGTGCATGGCTTTGTATTTTCCCTGAGAACATGAGCGGGAAAAGTTGTCTGCCAAGTGTTTGGGAAGTTGCTTTTTTTCTCTTTCTTTATTTATTTGGAGGAGACTTTTTGAGGTGGAGAGGCGTGTTAAGCTAGCGACCAGAGCGGCGTGGCACGTCTGCATCTGATAAAGAAAAAAAACCTCCCTGGCACGTGGAAAACAACTAAAAATGCTTCTTTCGGGGGAGGAAATGGAGAGTGTTGACTCAGGAGAGGCTGGTCACCGAAGTGAACATTCTCTCTACCGAATGTCTTCAAAGAACGGCGTGGACGTCTGGACAATGGAAACGTCTGGGAAATGAATGCACCCTCCTTTGCCTACATAAATCACATAAACCTGTTATGTTTGTGTTTGTTGTAGAATACTGCAGAGGTTACATTTACATTTATGCATTTAGCAGACGCTTTTATCAAAAGCAACATACATATTTTGTCATCAATTATATCAGGGCCAGTATCCCTTAGAGCAACCCTAGAGTATCCCTTAGGGCTAAGTGCCTTGCTCAAGGGCGCAACAGTGGCAGCCAGGATTTGAACCCTAAATTTTCAAGGCTACTCGCATGTTAGCCAGGTTCCTTAACCACTACGCCACCACTGCCCGAAGTTAGCCACGCATTTGCACCTGTAGTGCCATAAAGCATTTCGCTTTGCACTGATTTTTACACATGGACTGACCCCAATGACTCTGTGATCCATCCACCTCTACTGCGCACGCACTGAGAATCACACTGTTGGTTTTTGTGTTATTGCAAGCAATAAAACAAATCAGATTCAGTGCCTCACTGTCCAACAAATGCTGGTATAGCCCCAATCAGATTCAGTGCCTCACTGCCCAATAAATGCTGATATAGCCCCAATCAGATTCAGTGCCTCACTGCCCAATAAATGCTGATATAGCCCCAATCAGATTCAGTGCCTCACTGTCCAACAAATGCTGGTATAGCCCCATCAGATTCAGTGCCTCACTGTCCAATAAATGCTGGTATAGCCCCAATCAGATTCAGTGCCTCACTGTCCAACAAATGCTGGTATAGCCCCATCAGATTCAGTGCCTCACTGTCCAATACATGCTGGTATAGCCCCATCAGATTCAGTGCCTCACTGTCCAATACATGCTGGTATAGCCCCATCAGATTCAGTGCCTCACTGTCCAATACATGCTGGTATAGCCCCATCAGATTCAGTGCCTCACTGTCCAATACATGCTGGTATAGCCCCATCAGATTCAGTGCCTCACTGTCCAACAAATGCTGGTATAGCCCCAATCAGATTCAGTGCCTCACTGTCCAATACATGCTGGTATATCTTTACCAATAAGAGTACAAAAAAAGAATTGCTGCAAAGACACACACGCACACACACACACACACACACACACACACACAAAGAGGCTGTCTGTAATTACAGAGCTACCACAGGTCAGTGCAAGTGAATCCCTCAGCAATTGTCACCTTCAGTCCAGCTGCAGTGGCAGGGAACAATGGGGGCCAATGATGGCCTTTAAACAGTTTCAAATCAGGCCATAATGACCGCGTCATCTAGAGTCAGGAGCTACTCACAGCCAGGGCTATCTTTGGGATTAGCGCCCGATGCAAGATAAGAGGAGCTGTGGGTAACACACACACACACACACATACAACTCACAGCATACATACATATATACACACACACAGATGCATAACACACAGCATACACACACACACACAAACACACACACACACACATTTGTCACCCACAAAACATCCAAACGAATGCAAGCAGTGTACAGACCTATCACAAACACACATCATACACAGCTACCACAGGTACCACACCCTCAAACAAGTGCCAAAGATAGTTACCGAGTTATCCTGGAAACCTCATGTACATGCATCAGGAGTAAAAGAAAAGAAAAGAAAAGAAAAACACAAACACAAATCCGTCCCCTGGAATAAATAGCTGCACTTTCATGTCATTAAACACTTTGGGTAATGGGCATTAGGTGGTGGCACTGGGGCTGCCAGGACAGAAATATCAGTAATTCCATCTGCATTTTGGACCTGATGATGTTGGTTAGTTCAGCTTCGTCTCATTCCCACTCCTTTAATCTGGCCTCTAATCGCTACGCTGAATCTAGCCAAGTGCCAACAGCCATTTGAGTGGTAACAGGCTCAGTTACACTTCACAAGGAGGAAAAGGCTTGATTTGAGGACTTAAATGTTTCTCTGAACAATAATTTGTGCTCGGCTTTTTCGCTCGTTTCTAGGTAGTCTGAAGTTCACACCTAGAGGGACGCAGTGGGTTTTTCCAAGAACTACTCTACTTTGGCTGATATTAGAGAGCTCAAAGGGAAATGTCATTCAGATTTATTACACACACACACATGCATTTATAATACACATACACAAACACGTGCTGTAAATGCACAAACCTACAAGTTCACTACTGCTATACAGAAAAAATATTCACTAATGCTATGGAAATAAAATCTGTATCATAATCATTAATCTGGTATAATAGTCACCAATACTACTGATAGCAGTGGACAGCTATGCTGGATTACAGTAATAGGTAATCTATTTAATCTAATTACTGATTGGGGTGGGAAAAGAGAGGGTCTATTCATAGGAACAAAACCCAAAGCTACAAGTTCTAATTTTGTCCAAATAAGTCCTAATTACATTTTTTTGATGGAGAATAATTGTTCCTGAGAATACCTGTTCCTGTTGCACTAGCACCTTATAAGCCCCTTACTGAGCAAAGCATATTAATATCATAATTCATGTACAACAACTAACTTACTTACTATTAATAAGCTGTAATTAGGAATACGCGCAAATTTGTTAGTTAATGGTCCACTATGGGTAGAATAAGTTGATGCAGAATATGGTATTAATAAGTGATGTGTAATGACTTACAAATGACTAGTACGTCATTAATTTGCTTTAATAAGCAGCCTGTTAATGGTGGATCTGTGTGTACTAATATAAAATGTTACCAATAATTTATATAATATTTCTGTTTTTTCTCCTCTATCACTGTGAATCACTGTCTACTTTTCTGGTTTCTCCTCTCTCTCTCTCTCTCTCTCTCTATCTCTTTCTTTCCTCTCTTTGACAGGTAACATAGTGATAGATGGATGTTGCCATAGAGCCCAGGGCTGAGTCAGAGGCTCTGACCTCTGTGACCTTCACTGGTAAAAGAGGACAAGCTATTAAATGCACCCTTGAGTCACAGCAGGTTGTGTTACAGGACCAGGAAGCGCTAACGGCTACGCCAGGTTCTTTGGTTCCCACCAACATATCCTTTGTTTTGGGAATACAAATCCTCAAACAGACAATACTAACAAGCATTCATATGAATATACACCACGGAGAAGGGTGATGGCCATCCACTTGATATATGTTATGCACACAGACAGACGACAACAGTGGCATTTGTACTATCTAATAGTTGTGTGTTCGGTCAACAGAAGTGGAGTAGCCAGGCACTTGCCTGTGAAAGGTATCTGATGCTGAGAGGGGGGCTGTGATGGAACGCTTACCGGTCAGAAAGGTAATACAACAGATGTGGGTGTCATCCACAGTGTGTGTGTGTGTGTGTGTGTTTGTGTGTGTGTGTGTGTGTTAATTGTGTCGCTCAACACTTTTATTCCCTCGGGCAGTCTCGGGTGATCACACAGGTGGTGAGAATTTGTGTCTTTCAGCTGCACTTCAAGTGCAGGAAGACATGACTACATGCCTACATAGTTCAAATTTGCTATGATTAAAGTAATTACGGTTGTGGGGGACTCTAGAGCTGAGAGGAACACCAAGAGCAGGAAAATTAAGCACACATCCAATCAAAAGCAGCTGATTGCCTGTCAGATTCCACCAATCAGCCTGGTGAACTTTGACACGGTGTCACAGGTAACGGGAAAAGCTATGCGTCATGCCAGTACACTGTAGCACACACACACAAACACAAACACACACACACACACACACACACACAGCACAGAGGCAAAGTCTGATCCACATTTAAACGGAGGGCATTTCCAACAGTGACTCCAAAAAACACCCATGAGTAAAATACGCACAAGCACAAGCTCTCTACCTCTTTAACACTGCAGAGCTAATCATAGCTGTTGAAGGAAACGAAATAAAATCGCCAGCAGACGCTCACTGCAACACAATACCGCAAAATGAGGTGGTGAGATGGTCCTCCTCAAAGGAAGTTTCCACTGTATTCTGATCCCTTGTGGCTAGATAGGTAGGCTAGGAGCTGCTTGCCTTTCTCTTGCCAGACGGCTGGCAGCCACTTGGGCCACGGCTGCGAGTTGGACAGACTTCTCTGTGCGTCAGTGCTGGAATCAAACTCCTGTAAATCTTTGACATGAGTCTATTAAGTATTAGCTCAAAGGAATGCAATTGGAACCACCTGTTACACAGCACCTTGAAAACGAGACATTTTTCACTTTTAAGAAAAAAAAACGTAACAAAATGAATATGAGATAGCTGTTTGCCAGAGCATACAAGCGACGGAATGTATTAAGACAGCAAACAAATTGGTGTACAACAACCCTGATACTTTTGAACTGTGCTGTAGGGTATGGCAACAAAACAGCCTGTTAAGTCCAGTGAAACTACAATTAAAATGCCAAACAATAAGACTGTCACTTTTAATTTCAGTATTCACCAGAGGGATTGCGTGTTGAAACATAATGAAGCACTTACTGTCGATATATCCTAATATAAAAAAATTATGACTAAAAACTAATGCGGAGACACAACCTCTGACATGTTTAATGTGGTGTGCTCTGAGCTCAAATTGGCCAGTGGGAAACCAGCATATATTGTTTGAAAAAACATTGGAGCTTCAAATGTCAAACCACTTATTGTTAACATTTCAGTGTTCTGCACCAGACTGGAAATGTGTGTTATTATAAAACAATTGTTATTGGGCAACTTTTGACTACAATTATGAACGACACTAGCAAGGTTTTTTCATCTGAAATTGGATCCTAATCCTATTCTGAGTTGAGCTCTTGAATATGCAGCAGGACAATGGAAACTGCTGGAAATGGGCTTCAACAGGCATTGGGTAGTGGACAGAGAAATTAGATAACATTTAATGCTGGCCGGAATCTTCAAAATCCAAAAGAAAGAACGTACACTTGGGGTTGGTTCCAATCCTGATGGAAACATCACTCCTTAAGGATTTAATCTGATTATAAAGCGGTCCGCAGAGATTTTCCGTGGTAGGCAAACTTGCCAATTGAATGGACTTGTGCCCAAATTGTGCCCTAAGTGGAAAATAAGGACCACCATTGTGCTCGTCAACCTCCCTAAGCTCCACCCATACAGCCACAGTCAGCCTACTCTCACCCAAGACTGTGGAACTTAGTTGACATTTGCTGGACTGTTACTGTTTTGTTCTTGTTTTCTTGCCACATATTGTTCTTGTTAATGAGACCGATGAGAGAAGTCGGGCAGAACGCGAACCCTTTTCTTATCGTACTCTAAGCATTAAAAAGAAAGATAACGACAGAAAATGATTTCCTCATATTAAGACAATGCCTGTCATGACAAAAGAGTCATTTATAATGCATTCCACAGAAAGAAAGTCGCTGGACGTCTGACTGCCCGCTGTTAGATTTCCGTTCTTTCACGTTACTCAGCAAACTGGCATCTGAGATCTAAAAGCAAGCATGGCCAGCTCATTACCGTGATCCACTTTTGGACGGCTAAGTTCACATCTTTCTGCTCCATTTCTCTCCCTCACCACAGCATAGATTTATGCGTGTGTCTAAAGAATGCGGTGAGGAAAAGCAATGGTTTCTGCTCCCTGTCTCCTCTCTCTCTCTCTTTCTCTCTCTCTCTCTCTCTCTTTCTGAGTCTGAGGGATTTTCAGCACAAAGGTCACTTTTTTCTTTTTTTTTTTTGCCATGGAAAATGGAAGTACCTCACTTCTGGACTGGGAAAGGATAGCATAATTAAGATGAAATGATGGCCATGTTTTTTTTTTCTTTTTTGCTTCGTCTTTTTCGGCATGGCTTAAGTCAGGGAAGTGTAAAGGTTTGTTTAGTTTGGTTCTGGGGAGTAACCCTCATATCTGAAACCCCTGGGATCACAGTGCAGTGGGTAAAAAAGGGGGCAATTTAATCCTCCTTTTTAGAGCCACCATCTGTGCAAACGTAATTTATCACTACTGGATGGATGGCTTTCTTTTATATTCTCAGCAATTTGGCTCTGGGATTATTTGTTCAAGGTTTGGAATTATGCTTAATACCACAATGTAATAAGCATTAAAAACACTAATGGAATTCAAATCTGAGGTATGCAGCTAAGGCGCCATAGGTTATTAAGTTATCGGGCTATTTGTTAAATGCCCTAATTGTGTACTTCAAAAAGCTGTCAAGACTAAGCGACCACTGGACCGCTGGATAAAAGCTGTCTTAAAATAGTTTTTTTTAAAAAACCATTGATGTCACTACCACTGTAATCACATCAGTGTGAGCTTTCCCAAAGAGCATGCTGTCTTTCCAGAAAGTTCTAGGCCTACGTCTTGCTGTGACTTCATTCTGTGTAAATTGTGAGAGCCGTGAAAGCTGCTGTAAAATATTCCTCTCTGATAAACAGGAGTTCTCTGGATGAAGCTTTTTGGTGGGGTGGTGGTAGCATTGTGGTTAAGGAACCTGGCTAGCGTGTAAGTAGCCTGAAAAGATGTGGGTTCGAATCTCGGCTGCCACTGTTGTGCCCTTGAGCAAGGCACTTAACCCTAAGTTGCTCTAGGGGAGACTGGCCCTGAACAATTGATAGTTGATGAGTTGTAAGTCGCTCTGGATAAAAGCGTCTGCTAAATGTAAAATGTAAATGTTTTCACTTGGATGAAGGCTGTATAGGGATGGAGACAAGGGATAAAAAATTGATACCCTCTCCACCTTCAAGAAACTCTTGAAGACCCAGCTCTTCCAAGAATATCTCCTGGCTTATATCTTGAGAAACATCTCATACTTAATTTCTCTTTTATACTCCACTTTTTATTACATTATTGCACTGTCAACTTAAAATAGTGCAGTTTTTATGTTAGCAATATGCACTCGTTGTTAGTTTCTTTCATTGTGTTGTAGCTTGAATGTTATTCTCTTTTGTTAGTTGCTTTGGATAAAAGCGTCTGCTAAATGCATAAATGTAAATGTAATATAAAACTGGGCAGCCAAAAAAAGGGATATGCAAGAGAAAGGCTAGATCATGGGCATCTTTGACGGTCATCTATGGCTGCCCTCAGTGAATGGACCAGGGCAGGGGTGGAACTGAGAGCGAGAGAGAGGAGGGGGCAGAGGCAGTGGCTCTCCAACTCTCTGGCATTACGAAACTGAGACAGCGACATTCATCATTTTTCTACGGGCCATTACTCCTACTGACAGCCTGAGCGAAAACATCACTTTCATTACGGCAAAGTTCCACTGGGGCCCAGAATGTTCCATGCAAGCCCTCCTGGGCACAAATCAACCACTCCTCAGCATTGGGCTGTTTCACTAAATGAGCTAATTGAAGGGCTAATAGAGAGTATGGAAATGATGCAGAACACCACAGTCAAAGTCTAAGATGAAGCGCACATAGCTTGTGCCTCAAACTAGCTCATTCCAAACCTGGCCTGGCCCTGGCTGACCCGTAATGGAGAAATAAATGAAGTTCTAACTATTGCTGAAATCAATTGCCACTGTTGTAGTCATCATTTCACTTTGTGCCCCGTGCATTCATCTTTTCACTTGGCTTTTTCGAGGCACAATATGTCTGATCCTTATGTTTTCTGCGTTTTATAGCATTCACTTATGACATTTTACTGGAATGACATATTGGGACTACCAAAAGAGATCTGGTCTTAAACTGGAATATGACTAACCTTACCATGTTTAGGTGGCTGTGACTGTAATCTTATGAGAAAGAAATGACACAGAGGACATATTCGGCTGTCTGGACAGCCACTATGCTTCTGTGTTTTAAATAGCCCCTGTCTGGCTTCTGGGTGTTGGGAGAAATTGCCATGTGTAATCCCCTTAGTTCCGTTGGCGCATTAGCACAAATTCCAGCAAACTCCACATGATTTCGGTGTAACCGTGTGCTCAGAGGGATGTGCATAATTGCGCCGTCTAATGAGCTGACATTCAGCTGTGCTGGAAACAAGGGGGTTTTGAGTCAAATTCAGACGAAAACCATTAAGGTCACATTTATCTTAATAACGCAGGACACACCAAAGCAGACTATTTGCACAGCTGATGCCATCCACACCTACCAGGCTTCTGAGGCTCATTTGAAGGAAAAGAAAACGCCCCGTTCCTTCTCCCCAATAATCCAGAAAGTTTAAAATTGTAAGATGCTGAAAATGCCGAAACATGTTACATCTGTACTGCAATGTTGTTTTCCAGGACAGGTATGCATATGGTAGTGGTTCAGTAGAAGCAAGAAAATCACAACTACACATCCTCTGACCTATGCTGTGAATACATCACATGAAATAAAACAACCTTCCTAGAACAAGACTGCTGTTCTCTCATTGTGATTACACTGGTTTGTAAAACTCCAGGGCAGACAAACAGCTTCCTCTTACCTGGGAGAAGTTGAGCCTGTTGAGTGGGTGACACTGCTCTTCCACCATCTCCACGGCGCCCGTCTGCTTGCGCATGCGTTCGGCCTCCTGAGCTAGGTAGAGGTCCAGCACGGGTACGCCGCGTGTCTTGATGTCGGCCTCGGTCAGCGAGTTGACCATCAACATCACCCACACAGGCCGCTTGCGCTCCCAGTTGCCAGCGATGGCGTTGAACAGGTAGTCGGCATACAGACCCTTGCCCCGTTGGTCTGGGGTCATCCATGATGGCATCATGAGCTTGACATACTCCAAGTGACGCTTCAGGCGCCGGTATATGTCCCGGGGAAGGACGTCCTGTAGGTTCTCTCCCTGGGGCAACAGCTGGCAGCTGGTCAGGGCTGAAATGGTGTGAGGATCAGTCAGGTCCAGCTCGAAGTAGACAATGTGGCTCTCCTGAAATGCTTTCTTTGAGTTCTCTGGGATGAAGTCCCAGACACGGGTGTAGGGCACGTGGATAGTTCCATAGAAGTAGGAGGGCGGATCTCGTTTGATTGTCCACAAGAAAGAGTTTAATTCGCTTTGCTGAGAAGATGGGAGAGAGAAGCAGAACAATTTTAATTCTGAGGATTTTTTATGAAATACGAAAATATTACCAAGTAGACAGTTAATATGCTGGCAGTCTACATAACAAAGGTTTGATCTAAAAAATATTACACTGTAATACACTGCTACTGTATTTTTGCAATGTACTGAAAGAGCAAATATGAACATGCATTCATACATCTTTAGGCTAGGCTGTACAGAGTTAAGAATAATCATGATAACAATATAGTTTTGAGGAATATTTATGCCAGTTAGGCCCTACAACCCTTCTTATATTCAATACAATGTAACATCTCTATGTTATCATATTCATAAAAATCTAACAAAGTGATAACAAATACCTTGCGCCTCACAGTCACTTACTGACATCAACTAAGAAGCTGTGCCAGGGAAAATGTTGATTCTAAGGTTGTTAATTAATACGTCAACCGGCAGTTAGTTTGACAGTAGTAGGCTAACTAATAAGGACACTTCCGTGATGCTCAATCAAGACAATACACGTCCCTACAACGTACTGACCACTCCGCGGGAAACTTTTTAGACAATTTATCAGTCTGGCACTTGTTAGAACATAAGCACATTATAAAATTACTTGGCATCAGAGTGTCGTCAAAGAATATTTTGGAGACACTAAGCATTGTTTGTTATTTCCAGCAACCATCTTGAATAATCATCAACTTCCAGGACACAAATGTTTGTAGGCTTGGGCTATTTAAAGAGTGCACCACGACATTCCGTTAAATTAACCTAGATTCGGTTAAATCTTTGATGTATCACATCATTGGCTCTTAACAAACAAGGCAACATTTTACTTTCAAAATATTTACGACATTCCATACCACTATGCTATTATATTTGGACATTATATAGACAGCCAACAACATGACAGGGAAGACAGGGGACTTATGACAGAACCTTTCTGAACACTTACTTTTCTATTAGGCTCGCAGTCCGCTGAATCTCTGAGGCTCCACGGGTTGGCTCTTACCAACAATATAAAGAAAGCGTGGATAAATATGCCCCAAGTGACCAGCATCATAGCTTCAAACGTGGGCAGTGTTTTCTTTACGTAGTAAACGTCTGTTGTTTTGTCCAACAACAGTTTAGCGAATTGTAAAAGTTATTTCCCAAACTTTACCTCCGACAAAATGTCACATAGTCTCTTCTGCTTACTTGCCATGATGCCACAACTTGTCCAGTGGGGCAAATTTTGATTTGTCGTGGTATGACTATTTTGTTAAAGAGTTAAATTAACTTCCTTGACTAAAGTAGTAACAGCATGTTGTTACTGTCGTCCGCATTAATGTCTCCTTTCTACTCCCGTTTAGCGCGATGGAAAGCTGCGACCTAACATCTTATACACGTTGAAATAAATGTATCCTCAGTTTCGCGATGCTTCGCCAAATCCACTATGTTTCTTCTCCACAAATCATTTGCACGAAAAGTGTAGATTCCTCTGCAACAGGTTAGAAGCTCTTAAATCGTCAGAGCGCGTCTTTCCAAAACTTTAAGCAACTTTGTAAATGACTTTCCACCAACAGAATGTAGCTAAAAGAACTGAGGGTTTCTAAATAGTGTTTGGATCGATTCTGCCCGGCTGATACAAGTCTCAGTCAGTTCGTGCCATTCATTAAAGCCAAACTCGGCCGCTGAGCTAAACGTGACGGCTTTCGCTTCTTCAACTTGTGTTTCTAAGCTTCAGGGAACCCTTTACGCCTTGTGTGCGTTGCCACGGTACGTTCGCATCACTGTCAGAAAGTGGGAGCCCTACCTACCCCTGCACCCCGCAACACACCCCTCGACCCCCGCCCTCCATTGCACACTCATACTGTGCAATAATCTGATTAAAGCATCTGAGAGCCGCGGGTCACTGGAGGAGGAGCGGAGGCATTCATTCACTGTAGGACATCAGTGAACAGCTCTTCAGAACTTCATCGAGGAATCCACTAGAGAATCCTTAATTCTACCACTACCAACAAGTGTAAATGACAGGAATGTGACAAAAGTTCCGCCATCCAATGAAAGTCGGGGTGGAATCACAACAAGTGTTTTAAAACACAACCGTAAAATCTCAACAAAATAAGCAAATAAGGAATTCGCGTATCCGCACAAAACGTACGTTTTATGGGGTCTTTATTTTGGGTAATGGTCCGCCTGTGTTGGCTAATTAGTGAAGCTGCAATAGACGAGCCCGTGTGGGGTGTTGGGTATCCTGTTGTTACATTATGTGACTCTAATGCGCTACAAACCACGTAGCATTAACATAAGAATACGAACGTTAAGGAAGCTATTGAATCTTGCCTGTAAATTGCTATTTTCACACGAAGGAGCTAATCCATGCTGATGAAGGTTTCTCTGTAGACGTGAGTGTAAACAAAATATCTGGAGGGGTGGGGGGATGTTGGGAGCAAATTAAGGTAAGCAAAATTTGAGTTTGCCCAGGCCACAAATCAAAACTTTCCAGGAAAGAGTAATTACCATTGTAACAGCAAGCACAGAATAATTTAAATAAGATTTGTATGTGAAACAAAATGACAATAAACAACCGGTTGACATTGTACCACTGGCAAGTGTGGGTAAAGATACATGTTTTTTGAGCATGTGCAATCTACGTTGATTTTTGGGCATGAGCAATCTGTGCGTGACAGCTCGCTTGGAGATTTGCTCTGTCTAAAATAACTATTAAATCTGTAGACTTCGAAAACTTTTCCTTGAAGCCTGGAACACTTCTGCTTCTTTAAATCTGTTGGCCAGATACGTTGATCATCAACACATGTTTTTGTTCACAGGAATT
Source organism: Tenualosa ilisha (assembly GCA_015244755.2). Lineage (NCBI taxonomy): Eukaryota > Metazoa > Chordata > Actinopteri > Clupeiformes > Clupeidae > Tenualosa > Tenualosa ilisha. The sequence continues at coordinate 178,575 of PYXC01000993.1, read as the reverse complement.
AGAAGCAGGATGATAATTAAATATTTTTCAAAACAACATTTTTCCCCACTGTGGCGTGACATTTGGAAATCGCTTTGAACCCAAATACAGACTACAACATACTGCAGTCTACACGTAATTTAAAAACATACTATATGAACGTAAATTGAATGAACATAAATGAAACACAAAGAGCATGTACGTCTATTGTTTTTGTATTTAAGAAATGTAGATATGAGACGCTTCAGATACATGTTACATGACTTAGGTCTGTGATCAGGTTTGTGTATTATGTGTGCGCAGCGTTAGGTCAGAAAGGGCTCCATCTACTGGTCAGTGGAGATTAGCCCTGGCAGAGGTATTCTGGACACCAGAGAGAACCACTTCTCAGAAGATATGATGCTAATGGAGTACCAAATTAAACTTTTAATCGGATATATGTAGTCGAATCATAATAATAATTTTATTTTCCTATCTTGTTCTTTTTGGTACGGCTCACATCTAAATGGGTAGGCTACAACTGAGGGGCCCTTTCAGGCTATGCGTGTGCAGTGTGTGGTTGCCAGGACATATGGGCAATGCTCTGGTGTAGGTCACATGAAAGGAATTGGTTTCCCAATTTAGCTGTAAACACTTGTGATTTCCCCTTGTGTGTGTGGAGATTGTGTGTTTGTGTGTGTGTATGTGTGTGTGCGTGCGTGCATACGTGCATAGGCCTACGCACACCACATGCGGTGTTTACAACAAGCTAATGTGCTAAGATAAGACTCTTTTCCATGGGGTCTTTTGATGTGTGGCGATGCCGGTATATGCACTCTGTTTGGCTCTGGAGGATCTAAACAGGAAACCAAAGCAAATTGGCCGGTCAAATTGACATGCTGATTGAGTGGCTGCAGATTGGGGTCACTGGGTGGAGGGCAAAGGGAGGCAGAGGCTTCCCTTTGAACTGTCTCCGAGACGCGTGTCAGCGCTGGTGCAGGCTGGATAAGAACACTTCTGGTATGGAGGGATGTAATAAATCTCGTTGAGACCCTGATCTGTTTCATGCCATCTGTGTTTATGCCTTTGCAGAGCTTTTTTCTTCTTCTTCTTTTCTTTTTTTGGTAATGCACCATGCCTTTATTTCAAGGCACATGCCCTAGTCAGATATGCTAGGACGTGAAAAGATGTGTAGCCTATGGTGTGTGTGTGTGTGTGTATGTGTGTATGTGTGTGTAGTTGTAATCTGTTATTTTTCCTCCTCCTCTACAACCTTGAACAGAGGTTTCTTTACCGGGGGAAACCATTTTGGGTCTGTAATGATTTACCTCAAACCCATAAAGCGGTAAATGTGTGTGTGTGAATGTGTGTATGTATGTGTGTGTGTGTGCACAGTGCACTCACGTGTTTTCTTAAGATCATAGTGTTGTTTTAATGTCAGCCATGAGCCACGGGACATAGAGAGGCTGACACTTCATCTCGGGTTTAAATTCTACTCGTCAAACACTGTGGTTGATAACAGAGATATCACAGAGAGAAACTAGAGAAAGGCAGTGAGATTAAGTCTCATGGAGAACCACAATGAGAGGGAGATTTGACAGAAACAGACAGAGGCAGAAATGCAGTTGTATGTGTATGTGTAAGGGTGTGTGTGTGCATATGTGTGTGTGTGTGTCAGTAGACAGGGACCTCCTGAGGAACTCTGGGCATGTAGTGTGAGAAGGTCCGTCTTTGCTCTCCCTCAGCCCCTCTTAGTCTGTGCACAGGGATCTTGGGAGAATGAATGAGAGAGAGAGAGGATGATGGACGACTTCAGTGTAGACCTGGCTTTCATTTAAAAACAAGCAGGAGACCAGTAAGGGGGTGGGGGGTGATGGGCCAGTGTTGGGAGGGGGGGTGCTGATTGGTTTACTCAGAGGCTCCAGAGTTGGGTATCACAGCTGGGGATGGAGAGGGCCCACGGATTCAAAACATACCTGAATGTATGGGTGTGTGTGTGTGTGTGTGTCTGATAAAAACGTTGCAATCTATGAGTCTGTCTCTGTGTGTGCCTGTATGTACATATGTACTTGTATGTTTAGGTTTATCTAGGGTATTATGTACGTGCTTATATGTATACTCCTTCAATAGACTTTTGAGCTCTGAGATTTACATTTACATTTACATTTATGCATTTAGCAGACGCTTTTATCCAAAGCAACTCACAAAAGAGGATCAAAATTCAAGCTACGGCACAATGAAAACTAACAAAGAGCGCATGTTGTTAACATGAAGTTTGAAGTATTTTAAGTTGAAAGTGCAATAATGTAATAAAAGTGCAGTATGGAGAGAGATTAAGAGTAAAGGATTGAGTGCATTCCTGGTATACAGAAATTCAAGCCAGGAGATATTCTTGGAAGAGCTGGGTCTACAAGAGTTTCTTGTAGGTGGAGATCTGTTGATCTGGCTTTGAAGGTCATTCCACCAGCGTGCAACAACACATACCTACAACCCTTTTGGAAGTATCCACAGAACCCCCCTCATACAAAACACATTGCATCACCCATGCTTTCCAGCCTCTGTAATGATTTTTAGTCCAACGCTGCTACACTGTAAAAAAGAAAAAGTAAAGTTTACTTGGAAAATTGGTGGAAACTCCTTGTCTCAAACAACTTAAGTAAATAACTAGTCTCTTTTAAGTTATGGTAAACATAACTTGAAAGAGACTAGTTATTTTTACTTAACTGAAGCAATGAGTTTCCCCCAATTTTTCAAGTAAGCCGTACTTGAAAGAGACTACTTACGTTTACTTAACTCATTAGAAGTAACATTTTACACCAATTTTTCAAGTAAACTGGGCTTTTTTATGTTTACAGTGCAGTAAGCATTACTTATTCTTTTTCACAGTGCTCCTTCATGGCATCAGTGACTAATTATGAATCAGTCTCTGCTTGTCTTATAGACTATTAGTCACCCCAGTAAAATATAAAGGACCCGAGCGAAGGTGACTTTCCTCAGGAGTTCTACTGGCAGGAAAACAAACAGGAAAATAGCAAGAAAATTAATAGCATTAAAATGGATACATTTTTTAAGACACTCAGAACAGCAAACACCAAGAGGGAAATGTATGCACCCAAACACCCACCCACACACACACACACACACACAGCCAGGCTAGCGCTGGCCAGTGCTAAAGTTCAATTTCAGATTGAGCTACCACTGCATCATCTATCCGTACGCTTAGGTTTCCACCGACTTTGGGGTTTGCGGACCAATCAGAGAACAAAGGAGAGGGCTGAATGTGAAGACGTTGAACTTAAGTGGTGTGTTCCGGCGCGTAATATTTGTCACGACCAAGCAGTAACGATTGGTTGAAGCAGAAAGTATCTGCCCACCAGGAAGCAAACGCAGTGGATAGGTTTCAGACGCTTTGCACAAAGTGAAACAATGTGATAGCGTTTGATGCATCAGCCTAACACACACATGCATACTGGTACAAACACACACATACCACACATACACCAAGTCACAGTCAGATAGACATATTGAGAGATATAAACATAACTACACACACACACAGACACGCACACATTCAGAAGTTAACTTCAAAAGAAACACAGGTAATCCCAGATTTGAGTCAGTATAAAATGCAGGCTATGTGCCATGGTACCAGTGTTTATGTAGCTGAGTCCCATGCCCTGGTCCACAAGTCTCAAGTTTATCACATGATTTAACCATATGGAGAGTATTAAGACCATTTATTGTTCAGCTGTATGCCTGACTGTTACATTTAGAATACTTGTTATAATGACAGTGGAGGTAAAACCATAATTGTCATTTATACATTACGCTGACAGATCCAGCTGCTAAATATTGACGTCCTATTCAGTAAAACACAAGCAAACAGAGTAACCCAAGTCATACAAAAACGCTCAACTGCAGCTTGGGTTTCAAAATTGTCATGGGCGAGATTGGACAAAATAAATCTGCTCGAATCAGAACCAGATGGTGAGGGTGCGTAGCCGTTTCCGTTAAAACACGCAACTGGAGATACAATATGTATATATATATATATATATATATATATATTGTATCTTATATATATATATATATATATGGGCATGGGGAGCAAGATGCTGAGTCAAACAAGGGGGTCATTTTTGCAGGGGGAAGAGAGACTCAAGAGGTTTGCCGGTGGTTGCAGGGGCGCCGCTAGGATTTTTGGGCCCTACGATAGAAAATCATTTCGCCCCGCCCTCCCCCCAAATTATAATATTAATGTTCTCTGAGGCCCCTTTTAGTGCCAGGCCCTTAGAATCATCCAAAACTGCCCCCACCTCCCGGCAACACCCCTGGGTGGTTGAGACCCCCACTAAAGGGCTTTTGTTGCCAGTAGCAGGCTCCCCGATCAGGGACAGAACCATAGCAGACTCTGGGCTGGAAAGAACCCAATACTAGAGTCAGTTATTGACTATTTATTAAGCAGTTTATTGACCAATGAATAGACTTGTGCTTGTTACTTACTTATTAGCAGGTCAGGTGGTGGAAGAAACTGTTAATGCATGTTGATTCTGATTTTGCATCTCCTTAATCTAGTTCTGCTTCAAATACTGGGTGAACATTCATTATGATTGTCATATCATTATACTGCGAGTTATTTTTCAATGACCTCATCAAATTGACAGTGTAAACACTATGGTCTGTTTACCACAGAGAGCAAACAAATAAACAATAATAATTGAGGGGATGGAGGCGTGTAATTTTTAGTACTTAGAGTTAAAAAGCACAATTTTCCTGATTTGATGGAAGGTATTGAATTTCACACAAGGAACGACTCTTAGGGAGAGGAAAAAAACTCTTTTAGGGGAATGATAAGTCTTTCAAACGCCCTATCATTACATACATTGGCCATTCATTTCCGTTTGGAGACTCTTGCCAGCGTGTCAAATTACTGGGGAAATCTTTCACTGACCCATCCATCAACTTGTTGACATTAACATTGTGACCTTGGCCATTCTGCGGCATGTGTCATGTGCAGAACCCTGATGTAAATACACACAGGCATCGGTTAACAGGACCCCAATCAGCTCGTGATGGATAGACCGATAATGACTTTGATGAAACTCAAATGAGACTTTAGTGCATGCTCATATTTATTTAAGCAGGTGAGTGATCACAGTTTAATGTGTTGTTCTTGAATGGCAGCGGCACATGGTGGGTTCTGCACTTTGGGAACCTTTGCTCTGTGTCAGGGATATTTCCGGTGGCGCAGAGTTTGACCTGATTCTGAATGTTCTCCCTGAACTTTATATAAATTTTTTTTTTTAATAATTTAAATAAATTATTTTCATGTCATATTAGGTAATGTCCATGTTTGTTATTGTCATTTATAAGCCAAGATATACTTATGCTGTGTAGATTTGTTTAGGTTTATTAGCTTTAAGTCCAAAAGTTGCTGTGTGGTTGGTTCTCTTCTCCTCCCCTCTCTTCTCTTCTCTTATTTTCTCATCTCCGTTCTTTTCTTCTTTTCTTTTCTTTTCTCTTCTCCGCCCTTCTCTTCACTTCTCCTCTCGTCCTGTCTCTTCTCTTCACTTCTCATCTCTTCTTGTCTGTTTTCTTCACTTCTCCTCCCAGCACTTTTCACTTCTCATTACATCACCATTTATGCATACATGGTCTGGCACCAAGTGTAATGTATCTCCTCAAATATCTCTTGTCTTTGGAATGGAACAGTCACCTAATGACAGACCAGTCATGGCTTTAACATTTACCAGACCCAGGAAGCGAACGATCATACCCTCAGTTACACACTGACATGTTCCTATACATTTTCCAGCCACTGTGGACATTTTCAGACCCTTTGATCACAAATGAGAGGCAAGCATCCTGTGTCTTTGGGAGATTCTCAGTTCAACATCATCGTTGAATGAAGCCAAATGGCACGATGATCTAAGAGCAGCACTTCTTAGCCCTGGTCCAGAGGGTTAGGATTTTTCCATGGATCCTGCACTGTGTCTTTAATGAAAGTTGTCGGTTGTATTATTTAAGGCTTTAGCTCGAAATGGACTTCAAGTCCACTTGAAGTCCACTTCACTAGATACCTTTATACAAAAAGACTTATAAGTCATGCAGTAGTTTGGAAACCAGGAGGTTAAATAAACACAGCTGATCTATCCTGTAGCTTTGATTTTTTTATTCTCTTTCAACCGGATGTGTTTAGTGTTTAAACAAAAAGTAGAGCTTGAGCAGGTTGACAACTTGTTAACTATTCTAGAATACCTTTGATGACAGTTTTGCAATTTCTCTCTCTTGACAACAGAGGGTGCTGTTTAGGGTCTTAAGGCGATAAATAACCCTGGAGGATAATAATCATTTTTTTTCTTCCCAAGCTGAGGTGACCTTAAAGAAATGAAATATGTCTCTCCACGAAGGCAGCTTGATCCTTGAGAGCGGTGAAAGTGCTGCTTTCATGCTCCATAGGGTGAATATCGATTTTCCTCCCTTTCCTCTTGACCCGTATTTGTCTTATTTTCCCCTCTTTCTATCCATCTCACTTTGTCCGTAATGTCAGTACCACTTGCTGCATCCTCGGAGCCGCAAAGGGCTTTACATCCCTTTTAACGGCGAGCGCGTGTGGAAAAAAAACCCTGTAAGGTTGCCCCCCCACCCCCCCCTTTTCAGGGTTTCTGAGAGAGTAGGTTGCCATTTAGAGAATGCTGAGGTGTGTGTATATGTTTATATGTGTGCGTGTGAGTGTGTGAGAAAGAGAGGAAAGAGAGAGAGTAGGTGTATGTTTGTGTGTGTGTGAGAGAGAGAGGACCAAGGGGGGTGAAGGTTGAGTGGAATAGTTGGCAATAGACTCACACACTGTGTGAGGCATTGTATGAGTGTGTCTGGTGCTGTGCAGTGAAATGGATTTGCTCAATCGGGCCTCACAGCAGGTGATGGCAGACAGAGCCTGTCCTGTCTGAAGGCTCTGAGTGTAGAGGGAGACACACACACACACACACACACACACACACTGGTGCTCAACCACATGTACACACACACACACACACACACCCATAAACAAAGGTACATAAGCATACACACACAAACACACACACACACACACACACACACACACACACACACACTTTAAGAAATGTGATGAGTATTACTAATTCCTTGCATACAATTGACTTTTGATGACTTCATTCATGCGTAAGACATGCTTCCTCAGGGTAACTGCAACGGTTGGAGGACGGCTTCCACACATGATATTAAGGGTACATGCAGTGCTAATATTAAGTGTTTATGCAGTGCTGCTGTTACAGTAGCTACAGGAGACCTGCTAGCAGACGAAGGCCCAATAACAGCTGGGATATGCCAGCAGAGAGCTCAGCAGTCAAAGGTATACATCAGAGTGGGTACGAACCAAGTGGTTTTGTGGTTTTGCTTTGTTAGCTTGTTCTGCCTATTAGCTTGCTAATGTGCTCCTTGCCTTGGTTAACCTGTTGTCAGAGGGTGATGGGGTGACTGTATTGTGTGCTTATGTGCATAAACTGCCTCACGTTTGCCTCAAGTCTGTGGGTAATCATGGTAAATACCTCATTATGCACGTGCTAATGCACATAGACAAATCACGATATGTTAACAATAAGAGATATCTCACTCTCAAACCAGGAAATTGGTTTATCATGTTTTTTCACACATCCATTAATCTCCCATCTAGCGGTGTAACGCAAACGCACGGGCCCCCCTGCAGGAAACCAAACGGGGCCCTTCCTCCGAGGTCCAGTTGGGTGGATAGATATAATGCACGTGTGATGCGCAGTGAGATTTGTCTGTCCTGAACACGGAACTTGCATTCTGGATGGACAATGGACAACGTGTGTTTCACAAGATCATATAGGCCTGAAATGACTTGCAGATGATAAAATAATTGTAAGATAAAACACTTCAAAGAGTAGGCTACACCTACCTCAAAAAGGCAAACTGTTGAATTGGATTGTTTCTCACTATTTATATGACAAATGTATTCCTTTTTAAATTTAATAGGCCCCTATGTACAGAAATAAAGCATCAAAAGCAGGGCTACAGCAAGGTGTAATGCATGATAATGTTCTGCTAAAAATTTCAAGAAGGACAACTGTAATGCTAAATTTAAATCTGTGGCTGCACGACTCACCGTTTGGCTTGCTGTTTGCCGTTCACTTAAAATCAACTTGCCTGAATGGCTGTTCCACTTGTTCTGTTCAGGTGTATAATTCATTTTCAAACTTTGATTTGTTAGGCTAGCCGGGGCCTTTTGGAGAGCGGGCCCCTCCGCCTCACTGGGCATTGCGGGGGTGAACTTTACGCCCCTGCTCACATCTCCTTGGACCTTCACTTCTCAGGGGTCAAGTGCAGCTCTTCACTCCAAGCCTTCCATTGAACTCTCCGGAATCTCTTAAAGACCTGACTCTTTCTGTAAAAACAAACAGTCCTCTCAGGTATACTTGCTGGGACCAACTTCAATATCAAACTGCACCCGACATGTTCCTGCCCTTTGTGTTTGATCAGATAGTCTTGATTACACTGCTTTAATACAACTAAACTTCAGGCTGCTTTAAAATAGAAGTAAACTGGTATCAGGTTTTCAGAGCAATATTTTCTTTTCGCAGACTCTTTATTTTTCAGTGCCGCAGACGTGTTTGCTCAACCACCAGACTGGCGGTAATCTTGAGCATTTAGTTATTTGATGCCAGTCAATTCAGCGCATGAAATATTAATCTGAACATTGATTTCAATCTGTCGGCCTGTCAGTGGAGGCCGCCCTTTACAGCTGCACGGCTGCTTTGTGTTGAAAAAGAGACTCTGGTCTCTGTTAGGTTTTTTTTCTCCTCACCACAGGAGCTGCAGCAGACATCCTTCACTTTCAAGCACCAGTAAACAGAATACCCTGACAAACACACACACACACACACACACACACTCACACACTCACACACACATAAAGCCTATAGCACTGCAAATAGTCCTTCTGTGGGATCAAACGGGAGTGTGTGGGGGTGATGTGTAGAAGTAAGCTCACCACCACCCCTGCCTCCATCAGCCCGCTCCAAACCCGACACCGCCCCCAGCCCTACCACAACCCCCTTTCCCTCTCCGAACAGCGGGACTCTCAGAACATGAGTCTCCTTTCAATAAGCAGAAAAAAAGAGGGGGTGAAGGAGGAGAAAAAATAGGAAGAAAGGGGAGGATAGAAAAAAATGAAAAAAGGACAAAGTTTTCATCACTTTCAAAAAGCTCTGTGTTTGTGTTATCCTCAGGTGTTTAAATAAATATTTATGCTTGATGGGAGACTGAGAGGCTCTCCCCGCTGCCACCATGTTCCAGCCTCCGCTCCTGAGCCTGATTGTCAGATCGTAAACAAACGTGCTTCGTCTCTCTGCTGGCTCTGAGCCAGGCCTATCTGCACCCGCCCTGCACCCACTCTGACAGGTCAACGGACCTCGTTCTGTGGAAGGACCCCCCTTCTCCGCTCCTCTATTGATAGAGGGAAGTGCATGTAGCGAGCCCTCTCTCCAGGTAATGGGTTGCACGGGGTGGGAGAGATCCGCTTCACCCGCATTTACTTTTTTTTTTTTTTCTCTCAACCTCTCATGTTTTTTTAAGAGCTCATAATGAAGGCCCTGTAGTGATGGACACATAGGGCGAGTGATAACAGTGTGGGCTGGTTCTGGTGGAGAGCTTGATTCTATGCCCCACTCTATGTACTGTGTGTTCTGTGGGGAAATACATCTGTAGATGTGCCGGCGCGATCGGAGGGATAAATTACACTAGGAGCACACAGTGGCTGCGCTGATCCAGACTCACGCTGAAATTACCATCTGGAGTCGGAGTTAACATTTGGCTCTTGCAGCAAATGCTGTCCTTCTGACTGACGTGAATGAAACTTTTGTTTCAAACCAATCAAGGCCATTCTTGTTGTTTACAATGAGGAAGAAGAGTAGGGATGTTTTCCATCATTGCATTTTGAAGGCAGCGATGGAAATGTCCTCCACATCTGTTTTCACAAAAACATCAGTGAAAACATCATTACTCTCTTGGCAATGACCAGTGACTCTTGCAGACAGATAATTGGACATTCAAGGTGCATTTTTCACCTTGAATGCCATCCAATTATAATAGCTTATGGATGCGTACATCCATAGATACATACATCCATCTTTGATGATATACCTCACAATGTTGTTATGTTCCTTGAATACTTTAGTAATTAAAAAAAGGATTAGTGCTTTCTCTCTCTGTCTCTGAGAAGAGGGTTGTGGCCTTGAGCCCCGCATAGTTCAATACCACTTGCCAAGCATTTTGTAATTCATCAGACAAGCCAGTAGGGGGCAATATGTACCTGTCATCGTCACTGGAACAGCGAGTTGAATTAACAAGCTTGCAGCCAGATTTCCAGTCTGTATTCAACAAGACGAGGTGCACGATGCCAAGTTAATTAGTGGCATTTCTAACTGAATGGAAAGTCCGTCCAAGACTGTGCCCACACAGGAGCGCAACCGATCATAATGAGAGAATGACAGCTGCTGCGTCGCATCCATGACTTGTGCCAATATGTGAATATGTGTTAGGGAGGAGATTTTCTCTCAGTCCTCTATATTTGATGTTAGTTAACCCCCCCCCCCCTCCAGTCCCAACACACACACACACCTCCATCCTACCACCCCAACACACCCTTACTCTGCCTCCAACTGTCGATGCGAGCGGACCCGCATTACAATTAACATTTTCTTTTCTTCTGGTTAATGATGTACCACTTCACAATGGTGCAACACCGATAAAGTGTCTCCTCAAATATGTGCTGTCATAGGGGTGACCAGGCAAGCAATTACAGTGACGCGTCCCTCTGCAAGTTGAACCAAGACTGGGGGCCAGATACTGTCGGCAGCCTGACTGGGCCACCTCGTTTCAGCTCCACCAGCTCATTCGCATGCTGGGCAGCCATGTCTGCCGCTGATCTCCTCCTCTCCTCCTCCAGTATATTTACTGTCAGCATTAATTGTGGAGGTTTCAGGCTATGCTGGAAAGCTTTTTTTTCTTGTTTTATGCAGGCTGTGCATAGAGTCAAGGCGGTGACATGGAAATACACAGATGGTATCAAATCAAAGGAAGACCACTCGACTCATCATGTCGGCCCTCGCCGACCCCGGCATAAAACATTCATTACGGTGATAAGACATCTTTTTAGACATCTCTCTTCATTGAGGCGTAATGACTTCATGCGTTGCATATTTCAGAGTGCAATTCGTTGGCAGTAAAGAGCCATCTAAATCACGGGAAGTATCTTTAGAGCTCGTCATTGGCAGGCAATGCATGGCCAGTGAACCAGCTTAATCGTATGTGTAAAAATCAGAGAGAACATAAAAAGCCAAGAGACAGGAATTGTGCTCAGAGCCTGCCCTGCACATCATGGTTCAGAGATTGCTTGTTATGAGAGAGACCTGCAGCATTAAGGGCTGTTGATGGGAAAACCAATATGCATTTTATTTTGCCTACGGAGTGGCCGCTTCTTTTATTTCCCTCTGTTTGTTTGGGACCCTGGAGCCCTTTGGTGCTCCGCTAGAGAGCCAACAACAACAATAAAAATGTGCCTATCTTTCATCAAACTGCTACCGATGGCATGTGTCCTTGGTCTACCAAACAGCCAGATGACTGCCTTAGCCAAAATACTGTGAATGATAAAACGTTACACACAGACTTTGTCAGACATTGGTTTCTGTCATTCTCCTAATTATCTCTAATGTGGCTCCCCGTCATCCACAGTCTCTCATTGAATGTCACTCAAACTTCCTGTGAGTGTGTGCCTGGATTGATACAAGCAGCCTCAGCCCTGAGATTTTGATCGCCGGAGGATTAGGAGCCCCGGTCGTCTCAAACAGGAAATTAATCAGACGCACGGATACAAATGATCCCCGGAGTGCACTTCGGAGCTGTTGATAGCCCTCATCTCCAGCCTGGTGGGTGCCATGGTAACCCTGCACCTGCTGGCTATGGAATGGAGTGTGGAACAGATCCATGTGCCGTCCAACTATGGATGAGGACGTGTAGAAATGGAAACAATTGCTAATGGCATTCTCCTGTGTTTTTATATATTCAGCTAAGTGTGCAATTGTAATCAGAATGATAATCATGCTTATGCATGTATGTGTGTGTGTGTGTGTGTGTGTGTGTGTGTGCGTACATGTGTGTGTCCAGGCATGTATACATGCATGCAAGTGTGTGTGTGCTTGTGTGTCCTTGTGTGTATGTGTGCATGTCCGTGTGTGTGTGTGTGTGTGTGTGCCTGTGTGCGTGTGTTCATGTGCGTGTGTGTGTGCGTAATCATTTGAATATCTGTGTGATTCTTTGAGAGCATCAGGTATTACCCACTCTTCCGCCTCCTGCCTCTGTCGCATTTGAAACATCTGCTCTCTGCTTGTGCATGCGCGGTTCAGAGAGAACCGTAGACGGCGTTCTCCTGAGCCGCCGCCTCGTTCTCCGTCCCTGTGAACACTCAGCAGCATCACATTATCTTTTTTTTTTCATCTTTTTACATCCCTCTCTTTTTTTTCTTTTTCTTTTTCTTCTCCTTCTTCACGTTCTCCCTGTGCTGCCACTTCTCCTCTCCTCTGAAGCATGCTGCTGGCACAGATATGTATATAAAGCGCTCGGGTCGTTTGTGTTTCTCCTCACGCCCAAGTTGGGGAAATGATCTGTCAGGTGGTATTAGCACTTAACCAGTCTGCTGCTGCTGGTTTAGAACGGGTTGGAAAATGTCCACAGGTGGCTTTGGTGGTCCAGTCTATGCTTCAGTCACATCAACTTCACGTTTTGCTACTTATGAGAGGCTACTGCAATGACAAATTGGATTAATAACCAGTCATTAATTATGCATCTCTCAGAGGGTGTAGTTTAAAATTCAGCATGATGTAAAGAAAAGACATGCCATGTAGTTGCAACGATAGAGGTTGAAGTAAGTATGAACAGGGCATTTGAAAATGCACATGTCAGCATCGCGTAAAAGATGAAGTGAATTACAGGAGACACTCGCCGCAAGCCCAAGAATTACGAAGGAGTGGAAGTGGTGGGAAAGATGAGATTTTCCGTAATCTAATCGGCTGTTAGACTTAACCATGGACAGTGAATCAAAACCTCTTTCCCGCAGTCGACTGTTTATACAGTATAAAAACGGAGTGCAGACTGTCTCGGCTAAGGGTCAGCAGTTCCTCAAAAACCAGAGCAGAGTTTGACGTCAGTCAGTGCCTGCTGCGGTCAACCTCGAGAGCTCTCAATTTTCTCCCAGGCGCGGGAGTGGTATTAGTTTTTCGGTTGTGATGGGAATATATTTCATTTGAAGCTGCCCGGTGCATCGGCAGCGGGCCACAGAGGTCTCCTCGCACAGAATCTTATTAAACTCCCAACCGAGTCCCAAGGTTAAGGTGCTTATGGCAAACATGTCCCTTGGGAGGCGCACAAGGGTCTTGTTTGCACCTGCATCCTGTTCATCGCTCTCAGGTTTCCCTCCTGGGATTTACCTGGGAAAAGAAGGATTCAGTTTTATATATACAGTGATATTAAAACTGAAATTCTAAACCCAAGCTGACTCCAGGAATCAAACTTTCATGCATTTCAAATTTACATTACAGCCACATGTATATATTTATATGTGTGTGTGTGTGTGTGTGTTTGCATGCATAGTTGCTTAAGTAGTAAAAGGTTAAAACAGAGCAACGTCAACATCTAAACACACACACACACATGACATACAGTAGGTGCACAGTCATGCAAGTTGGGGTGTAAAGGGGGATGATGATGTGAGGCTCATGAATAAGGCATGGTGTGTCGAGACCAGAGCGGCGCAAAGTCGCCTGTAGGACGGAGACCTGGCTAATTAAGGACATGTTGTGTCATCTCCTCGCCATGGCAGCGGTCCAGGGCACTGGCGCTAATTAATGAACATGACGTGTGTGAGCGCCGAACATAAGGTACTGGACAGTTCTCAGGCTGTCAGCAAGTTGCACCAGGAAGCACGGTATTGTTCATTGTGTTCACTGTATTAAATAGGTTAAGGCCTCATTCACACAGCAAACAGTGTGTGCAGCAGTGTGCAGCAGTTGCTGTGCCTGTGTGTGCTGTGTGCGCACCTGTGTGTTCACACCAGAATAAGTCTCCCACGTGCACCGGTTGTGAATGGTCTAACCTGTCAATGTGAATTCTGAACAAAAACGGATCAAAACCACATAAGCGCCACAAATGCACTGAATGTGGTGTGAATGAGGCATAAGTGTCTTGACTTCAGTTAAAACTGATCTGTCTGCAGATGAGCAGGAAAAATGATGCTTTGTTGTCCACAGATCCACAGAGACCAGGGCTAAAAATCTTGGGGTTGGAGTCTCTGGTCAGTGATCGTCCGCCGCTCTTCGAGAGGTTCCCTGCTTCCGGGGAATTCACAACAGTTTGCTCTTTTAACAAGCATGTCTGCTTGACCCACATAGACATGTAATGCCATTTGTACCATCCATTCCAAGGAGTGCTCCTGCTCGAAGGGCCCTTTCTGCCCTGTCATGTGGAGCTCAGGTCCGGCTGTTTGCTGGCCCCCCAGGAGCCCTGTGCTCTCGTACAGCTGGATGCTCAGTCAAGCGGCGGGTCCATCTGGGGTGATTGATTTTCCTTCCAGTGTGTGTAGAAAGAGCTGTGGCTGAACGGGGATTACATGGACTGACCCCCCCCCCCCCCCCCCCCCCAACAACGGGCGCACATACAAACAAACACACACACACACACACACACACACACACACACACACACACACACACACACACACACACACACACACACAGATAGAGCAGAACTACTACCACCCTGCACACCCCAATGCCTTTCTAGCATTGTCCCTTGGGATGTATGTCCCAAGTGCCCCACCGCCATGTTATTCTCCCCCCACCACAAACACACACCCCCCCCACACACACACACCCTCCCTGCCCTGTCTCTCTGCTCGTCTGATTCTCAGAGAATGTGACAGGAGCACATTAGGGTGGGAAAGGGTGACAGTGGTGGCAGACGCTTGCGGAGTGTTTACTCGTGACTCCCGTGTGTGTGTGTGTGTGAGTGTGTGTGTGTAGAGGAGGGTTGGTTGTCTGGGGACCGGTGGGTTGGAGGTGTTTGTGTGACAGTGCCCTTCCTTGTGAGAGCTGCTGCTTCTGAGGAGTGATGGAGACGTGTTGACAGATTCTCATCTGCCTTTGCGCACACACACACACACACACACCACACACACACACACACACACACACACACACACACACACACACGGGTAAGTACTAGCAAGCCCTGTGGGCCTGTGGGTTTAATTGAAGTGTAACGCAGCGTGTGTGCTCACCCCCGACTTAGTCACTGGAACACTCTCTCAGGCCATTTCTCCTGCTCATCACAGTGAGACTCTGACAGAGGTGTAGCAGCAGTTTAACAACACAGTCCAAGAATGAGCACAAGGAAGATGGAGGGAGAAAAAGAAATTAACATCAAATACAACCAAAATGGGCCAATCAAATGCCCCCATTTTCCTCTGAAATTTCTTTGATATTTTGTCCTTTTTTTGTTGCCACAGGACATGAGTCATGCTGCAGCCCTTCACCTGTCATTCACCACTGATGAAGAAACACCATTACCACAGTTTGGAGAGACCTCGATCCTTGCGAATGAGCTGATTTTTGCTCCCACGGTTCTTTCTGACATCAAAGACATCCTCACTATATCAGCCTATTTCACAGAGAAAAAAAACACATAACACACACACTGAGGCTAATCAAATGTGTGCTTTATCGAGCATAAAGTCTCCCTTGTCACCACCACAGCTATAATGGATCAAAATGGAGAGATTAACGACTGAATATAACACTAGCGGTGTTACTCAATAGCGGTTCTTTTCTTTCACACACCCCCCTGCCAACTTCATCCCCCAATGACTGGCCTCAAGGTGAACAGGCCCTCGTCTCTCTAAAGGACGCCCCGTGTGGAGGCTTGCAGCAGGGAGTGAGTGGCCTCGGAGACGATTAGAGATGGCCATGGGGGCTCCAGAGAGGGGACCTTCCCCTGTGTTTCGACTAATCCTGTGAATGGGTGAAGGAGTTAGAAATGCAATTATGGAGTCATTTTGTGCGGGGCCACCAGGTCGTTATTCTCCAAGCTCAATTCGAGGGGGCTGTCGGCGACGGCCTTTATTCTGGCAATTATCGATGTGTGAGCGTGTGTACCCTCTCTCTCTCTATCCTTCTCTCTCTCCCTTCATCTCATCCTTGCAAAGACTTCTGTGTTCTGTCTTTTTGTTTGTTCTGTCTTTTTCCTTCTCTCTCTCTCTCTCTCTCTCTCTTTCTGCCCTGTCAATCTGTCAGACACACACATTCATGCTTTGACTGTTTTTAATGTATAGGTGACTGACATCTATATTGTCGGGAGCAGACTTAAGCACCCTTCTTTTAATAGGCAGCTCTTAGCCACACAAATCCCCCCCCACCCTCCCAGCCAGCCACATTATCCTGGGAACCCAGCTGGTCTCGTCCCAGTCTGCTCTCTTATGCTCTCCACATTTCAACCACTACAGCAACAGCACTAAAGAACACAATAACTCCATTTATAGCCTGGAACCATCAATTCTCTTAACTCCAACCTGAGTCACTGTTAGTAAGCATTCCAAGTGGTGAATAAATTGCTTGGGGCTAAAATGTTTATTTCTGAATTGTATTATTTCATTATATTTCTACATGCTTATTAAAATGATATACAAAAACTTCACTACAAAGGTCTTTATTGTCCATCACAGGCTTTTATTTAGCAGTTTACTTTTTATGTTCAAATGGCTCTGCCTGTTTATGAAAGTTATTTTTGCCCTCTTATTGCCACGGATGTTCCTGCTATTCATGTAGAAACATCTATAAGTAGGCCTCTCCTGTCCTTAGTGGTGAAGTGGTCTGTGTGTGCTCAAAACAGAAGTGGTTATTAGCATCTGTACTCAGATCTGTGATACACTGTGACAAACACCAGTTAATGCCATGTAATGGTCAATGTTTGGTAACACTTTAGATTAGGGTACACATATTCACCATTAACTAGCAGCTTGTTACCATGCAGATTAATAACATACTAGCCATTTGTTAGTCATTACAAGTCACTTATCTATACATTATTCTACATGAGCTTATTCTTGCCATAGTAAACCATTAACTAGAATTTCTCCAATGTAAACTCCTAATTACTGCTTATTCATAGTAAGTAATCTAGTTGTTGTGTATGAATTATGATCTCAATATGCTTTGCTCAGAAACAGGCTTATAAGGTGATAGTACAACAGGAACAGTTATTCTAAAGAACAGTTATTCTCCATCAAAAAGATGTAATTAGGACTTATTACGACACTATTAGGCACTTGTAGTTGTGGGTTTTGTTCCTATGAATAGACCATCTTTTCTAAATATTATTGAAGGAGAATAACTGTTCCTGTTGTACTAATGCCTTATAAGCCCCATACTAACCAAAGCATACTAAGATCATGATTCACTTCCAACAATTAACTTGAAATAAACAGTAATTCGGAGTTTATACTGGAGAAATTCTTAGTTGATGGTCTATTGGTAGAATAATGCCATGCAGAATAAGGTATTAATAAGTGAATTGTAATGGCTAACAAATGGCTAGTATGTTACTAATTTGCTTGTTAATAATCTGTTAGTTAATGGTGAATATGTGTACCCTAACCTAAATTGTTGCATGTTAATAATCTGTTAGTTAATGGTGAATATGTTACCCATTGTTTTTCCTACACTGTAAAGGCAGATAGACCTGTTAATAACATACTCTTCTTTGAGCGTAACAGCTCTTGAAAATGACACGTTTTACAGCTTAGTGTGCATACAGTTATGCAGTTTCACAGCACACACACACACACACACACACACACACACACACACACACACACACACACACACACACACACACACGCTACAATGGGCACAGAAGTAGCCCGCGTAAATGCCGCATGCTTGATACACGTGAATGCTGCTGACACATCTCCCCTCTCCGCTGCCACGACGGGCATCTGGGTAATTAGCTCAGTGTCCCAGATGTTACAGCTGTTGGACGGGCAGTGAAAGGTGAACATGCGGGCAGGACATTCCACATGTCAGCTTCACATCTACAGGTCTAAACCAAAGGGACCAGGCATAGCCTGGATATGCCGGGCTATTGCAGACGCAGATGGGGCCGGAGGTGGAAGGCCAGGAGATGTTGATGGCTTGGAATGAAACGAGATGTCACCGCTCATCATCCTAAATGCTAACCAATCCCAGTGGCATCCGGGCTGGTGGCCGTCCAAAAGATCTTGATTTCTGCTCAGGACAGTAACAGAAGCAGCAGTCTGGCTGGCTGGATGAGAAACCAAAGAGGAGCAGGTTGAAGATCTGTGTCAGCGACCGGAGAAATGCAAAGCCTAGATGGCGCCACTGCACCAGGGTTTCTCTTGGGGCAGGTTTGTGTGTGTGTGTGTGTGTGTGTGTGTTAGTGGTGACACGTCTTCCTGGTGGTGTAAGGCAGGGCTGCTTGTCTTAAATACTTCATTTAAGCAGGACTTTTCAGAATAAATCACATGAATACTTCATGTGTGGGAGGCGGGAGGTGATGCAGTGAGACTCGGCATGCGTGCACACGCCGCCGCTCCTGACAGCCTACTGCCCTGCATCCCCACAACACACACACACACACACACACACACACACAAATTCATGCGAAGAAATAATATTAATTTGGATAGAGGTTAATTTGTTAATCTGTGATTATTTGTTGATTTGTAAGTATACATTAAACATAGGCGTAAAGATATATAGACATTTACATACAAATCACATAAATATTGCACACACGCACACATGCATACACACATACATACACACACACAGATGTGTGCTGTGAGATGCTAGGTGTTTTGTCATACAAATGCTGTTAGCTGCTGTAACAAGACACACATGCATGCATACACACACACACACACCACACACACACATACAAACACACTATCATGGACATGGTGGGGAGGATCTGTGATACAACACACTCAAGCTCTCTCGCTCATTCTCTCTCCCTCGCACACACACGAACACACACACACACACACGTCACACTCACTGGGGAGAGGTCCATCCCCACACAGCTTGAGATGAATAATCATTGGGGTTCATCTCCACTCCCGTCACGACCTGCCAAGGAAATTACATTCAGGTCACACACACAGATGGCCACTTTCGCCCCGCTTCTCTTCTGTGTGCATGCGTCTCTGCATGTGTGTGTGTCTGTGTGTGTGTGTGTGTGTGTGTCAGGTGGTGGGTGCTTGTGTGTGTATATGTGTGTGTATGTGTGTTTGTGCGTATGTGTCTGTGTGAATTCATGTACGTGCACACACGCATGTGTGTACACATAACATTACTTACACATGTTTACATTTAAATGTATGTGTACTCGTGTATTTTGCGTTAGACATGTGTGCATCTGCATTCCAATCAGAGAGCTGTCAGTCACCTGGTGTCTCTCTATTTCACACCCTGATTGCCTCCGGTCCCCAGGTCACACTCGTCTACCTCGATGTCTCTCTCATATCTGACCTGTCAACGTAGAAGACATACCTTTAAATATTTACACTAAACACTGGGCAAAGGCTGTTTACAATAGGCTGAAAAAGCCTACAGATGCAGAGAAAAAAAAAAGAAAAATACAATCATTGTTTGACCGCAAGAACAGATGTTGTTTTCTTTTTGGAATTCTTGAAACAGCCCGATCAAAAGATATGTCCAGAGAATTGGAAATGCTAATACCTGTTGACACGGAGAGTCAGATCAAATGGGATCACCGTTGTGTTGTATATTGATTGCCATTGGAAAGGTCTATACCAGGGGTGGCCAAACTAAGGCCTGGGGGAGATTTGCGGCCGCTGCTATTTTTCGTGCGGCCCGCCATGAAGTGTAATGTAATGCGAATGTAATGTGGCCCATTGTTACATTAATCTATCGTTATATATCTGTTGCACATCATAGTTTCAGTACTAGTGTGAGATGCTTGCCAATATTATAACAGCCAGCAGTAGCTCTTTCACTTGAGACTGGTTAAAAATTCGGCTCTTCATTTTGCACTGGCCCTTGGCAGTTTCGATTTATCAGGATGTAGCCACTCCGGCCACTCCTGGTCTATACAGATGATGCTGAAGCACCGCGGGGTTTCAAGTGTCTTCGGAAAGGGCTGGTTATCGTAGGTGTGCGGTGCCCGTCAAAGGCAAGCGGAGCGACGGTACAAACAGGTTGGCAGGCCCCCCCCCCCCCCCGCATCAGCATGCGGGCGCTGCCCTTTAGCCGGAGCGCGCCCAGAGACAGCGCTGGCAGACTCTGCCTCCGCCTCCCGCCCTCTCACTCCCGACGCTCTGCCCCCAGCAGCAAAAGGGCACGCTGTCATTCGCAGACATTCAGGGGAAATGTGAAGTCCACACACACACACACACACACACACACACACACACACAAATACACACACACACACACACATACAAATGCACACACACAAACAGACACGCTGATTCATGCAGACGTCCACATAGGCATAGGTTGTATCACATTCACACAGACACACACACATAATGTTGTCTTTGCTAAGAGATTAAAAATGCAAACCTTTTTTTTTTCTACAGTAATCCACCTGAAAAGCCACAAACTATAGATCTCTGCAGATACAGCTCTTCACACAGATGCTTTTGTACTCTCTACAAAATCACCTACACTCATCTAGAGATCCACAGATCCACAGAAACACACACACACACACACACACACACGCACACACACACACACATACACATACAAACATACACATGTCTGCTCGATGCATAATTTACACGCAGGCCGGTCTCCGTAATTGTCTTTTTCTCCCGCGCGAGCAGCAGCATCACGGCTGCATTTCTGCAAGGCTTGCTGTCCCCTCCTCTCTCCTCTCCTCTCTAGTCCCCCCCTCTTCTCTCCTCTCCTCTCCTCTCCTCTCCTCTCATCCCTTCCCTTCTCTCTCATCCATTCTTCCCTCCCTTCCTCTCCCCTCCCCTCTGGCTCCCCGCTCTCTTTCTCTCTCTTTCCTCTGGGACTCTGCGATGCTGGAGATTGGATCTCTGCGCCTCGGTCCTCAGAGAAGGAGGAGGGGGAGGGGGGATGCGGGGGGGGTGCGGAGGGGCTGACGGCAGTGCTGCTGTCGGCTTTTAGTGCTTCTCGTCACATCCACCCCCTCCTCCACCACCCTTTACCCTCCAGCCCCCGACCCCACCCAGCCCCCTAGTGAGACGCCTCAGCTCCCTAAACAACATGTACCCAACCTGTAAGAAATGCACACTCTCTCTCACATACACACACACACACACACACACACAGACACACGTTTCAACCACAAAGGTGACTAAGCCAATCACATTCAGCAGGTTGCCCATTTTTGGTTAAATATTTATACAGGAATGAGGAAGCGTCTCTTACCTACCCAGCCACCCACCCACACACACACCCACACACACATGCGCACACACACACACACACACACACACACACACACACACACACACACACACACTCATTTCCTCCATTTTCTCCCTTGTTCAGTGACTAAAAAGTGCTGCTTTCTTTACTGTCCTTAACATTCACAATTGATGGCACACGTACGTCTGCAGAGAGAGAGCAGTAGTAAAGGTAAACAGAAAGATGGCTACGTGAAGTCTGTGTGTGTGTGTGTGTGTGTGTGTGTGTGTGTGTGTGTGTGTGTGTGTGTGTGTGTGTGAATGCGTGTGTATAAATGTATGTGTACATATGTGTGTGTGTGTGTGTGTGTGTAAGTGCGTATGTGAGTGTGTGTTTTTTTATTCACCCAGAGGGGGAGTCCACTAGTCTCCTCCTCATCTCATGCTCACTCTCTCAGGAGCCAATCAGTTCTCTCCTGGCCACATTAGTGATGAAGCTCACCTCCACATCCACAGAAGGGCGTGGGAGCTTTGTTGCCCATGATGGATTGAATTTCAATACCATATATCTGAACCCATACTGAAAAAACAACAACAGCCCAAAACCAATACAACACAGAATACACATCTTCAGTCAACGCCTGCATATATAAAGACTTATGAGGGCATTCATCTGGATCTTTTGGCATACAAAACATTTTGTCTGATTATTTTTTTGACTCTCTTTTGTATTGTGGCAACACCCCACTGGCACTTAATTACTGTGCTTAATCAAATGAGTGGATATCTCCTCTGCAGGTTTAGGCGAGACACAGGACCCCCCCCCACCCCTTTGGCTGTTTACACATGATCTGAGACGTGCTGATTTAACACTATTTGTATGTATCTGTGATCTGCAGCACTTTTTATCAGGGGGCTCTTGCATACTGCCTGTGCTGTCTGGCTCATAGCGTGCATACTGTATTTCTAGTGTGTGTATGTGTCTGGGTCTGTGTGTGTGTGTGTGTGTGTGTGTTTGGGATGGGGGAGCTGTTTGATTCTGTTTGGGTTTGTATCTTGTCGTATTTTGTGCAGTATTTTTGTATCTCTGCATGGAGTTTGTGCTGCTGTGTGTGTGTGTGTGTGTGTGTGTGTGTGTGTGTATGTGTGTGTGTGTGTGTTTGTGTGTGTGTGCATGTGTGTCAGGGTGTGTGTATTCTACGTGCGCTGTGCATTTATACAGTGATTGATGGTATATGTAGTTAAATTGACATGTGTATGAATGTGTGTTTGTTTGTTACACTCTTTGATATGTACATGTGCACTGCTGTTTTATGTGTGCAAAGCAGCTGCTTGTACTTGCTGCCGGCATGGGTGGAGTGCGCTGATGCATCTGCCTTGTGAAGCTTCACCAGTCGCATGAAGGAGAGAAGATGAGGGGAGGAGAGAGAAGTGGAGAGGAGAGGAGAGGGGAAAGCAATGGAGAGGAGGAGGAAAAGAGGAGAGAAGAGAGGAGAAGTGAGAGGAGAACAGAAGGGAAGTAGAGAGGAAAACAGGAGCGCATTAAAGAGAAGAGGAGAGGGAAAGGGAGGGGCAAAAGCAGGAGGGGAGAGGAGGAAAGGAGAGGAGTGGGAAAGAGGAGAAGAGAGGAGTGCAGAGTGGAAGAGAGGAGGAGAGGAGTGGGGAGAAGAAGAGAGGAGGAGAGGAGTGGGAGAGGAGGGGAGTGCGGAGAGGAGTGGGAAAGAGGAGAGAAGGGGAGAGGAGTGTGGAGAGGAGAAGAGTAGAGTAGTGGGAGAGAGGAGGAGGGGAGGAGAGGAGTAGGAGAAAGGAAAGAAGAGGGGAGACAAGAGGAGAGGAGAGAGGGGTGGAGTGGGGAGAGGAGGAGAGGAGATGAGTGTGGAGAGCACTGCCGCTAATTGATTGTCCTCCTGAGCGTCTGCATGAGGTTTGTCGCCAGGAAATCCATCATATGCACAAACCTGGCACAAACCTGCCACTTCCCCTGTTGTCAGTGCCACAGTGCCAGAGCGGGCACAACTGTGGGCATGGCACGCTTCTGTCTCCACCTCGCAGGGTACGAGACAGAGAGAGCGACAGAGAGAGAGAGAGAGACAGACGTGGAGAGAGAGGGAGAGGGAGAAGGGGAGGAAGGGAGGGTGAGAGGACAGTGAAGGAGAAATGGATATGAAGCAAAAATGGAAAGATGAAGGGAAATGGAGAGGTGAAGGGAGAGAGAGAGAGAGAGAGAGAGAGAGAGGCAGAGCGAGAGATAGACAGATAAAGACGGGTGCTGCTCCCAGTCTTGACCTCCCCAAAGAGTGTAAAATCTCATGTATAAATAAGCAGTCTTCTACCACCTCTAATATCATCAGTCATTCTTTCACATGTTCCAGTGTGACTCCAGATAGAGCAGAAAGCAGTAATACTCCTCCCTCTGTCTATCTCACTCTCTCTCTCTCTCTCTATCCCACCTCTCACTCTCCCTTTCTCTGTCTATCCCAACCCTCTCTCTCTCTCTCTCTCCATCTCATACCCTCTGTCTGCCTGTCTTTCTCCCCGAAGGCATGTTCCTCTCTGTCCATGTCTGGTTCATTGTCTCACTTTCAGCCTCTTTCTGCCTGATTTCCTCCATAAGGCTGTGAGCTGATAACCCAGTGTTTGGGTTGGGGTGGGCTGCAGTGTGGTGGGGTGAAGGGGAGTGGGGGGGGGGTGGGGGTGGGGTGGCATTATTTGAAAAGCTTTTATGTCGATACATCCCACTTCCACTGTTAAATATTTCATGACTGCCTGATTTGATGTCTCCTCCCAACAAGGCAAGACAAGGGCACCTCTAACCACACAGTCCACTGTTCCTTTGCCAGGGCGCACCAAACCCGAGGACGTTCTATCAATCACCCGTGACAGTCTATGCCACTCATTAGGGCTGCCTTTCCAAAATGGCAGTGACTGATGGAGATCTTCCATATTGGGAGCGTATGGCATTTTTGGGCCAAGATGTGGCTCTTCTGGCTCTTAAAAGCAAATAAGGAGCCATGCTGTCATGCAGTGTGGAGCATTTCTGGATTGAGGAGTGTGCGCCAAGGACAAGAGGTTGTAGGTAACAGATGCAAGGTCTCTAAAAGCAGCTGTGGGTTGCTTCGGTTGCTGGAAAATAAAATGGATTCATAGACGAATTGCAGCAACAGTGATGCAATTCATTGAGCAACGTGAAAAACATGAGTGCCTCAAAAGTTTTTAAGCTCATCTGATGCATAATAATATTTTCCCTCAGAGTACATAAAACCACCCAATATAAAAAGAAAAGTGGTGAAACATTTGGATATTTCTTGATTAAAATATCAATATCAATTTTAAAGCTCTCTTTTATAGTCCACTGAGGCTATATTCTAGGTCTAGGATTGAATTTATTCTCGCTCGTTTGTTCTCTCCAAATGAAAAATGAAATTGTAACGTGTGCTGTTATTCTACTCTTGCTGATTTTCTACTTTTTCTCTCTCTTGTTCAGAGAGACGTATCACTACGAATCACCTTTAAATGTCAAACAAGACACGCCACATTCCCCGTGCTAATAGCCATTCCCCCTACGCCCCCACCCACCCACCCAACCTGCTCCTCACCCCTCTCCCTCTCCATCCGTTTCCTCATTTTACAATATTTATGGTTATGGCTAAAGTAAAAAGGAGGCTTGGAGCCTATGCATCACAGACGAAGCAAATTGTCCCCGGTCGGTTCCCTCTCATCCTGCCGACTCGGCAGAGAAGGAAAAGGTTAAAGATCTTTTTTCAGTCATTCATAGGGAAGCAGATTAGTAGTGGTAGTGGCGGCTGAAGGGGGGGCGGGGGGCGGAGGGGGGTCATTAATTACAGAAATGAACGGAAGCAACCTAGGGGACGGAGTGGCTCTCCTGAGACTGTCCTTCCAAGGGGAAGACCGGTCATTGAACAAGGTTGGTGGGGGTGAGAGGTAAGCCTATAGGTAGGTCTAGTAGGTATAGGTGTGTGTGTATGTGTGAGAGACAGAAACAGAGAGAGAGAGAGAGTGTGTGTGTATGTGTGTGTGTGTGCGCGTGTCTTTAGTGTGGCCTTGTGATTCTTTTCAGAAACATTCACTCCTAGCGAAACACCATTGCCTGTAGATACATTGAGAGTTCATGTTTTTTCGCTGCCTGTGTGTAAGGTGCTTTGAGTTATAAATATGCGCTATATAAATAAATACCTACTTACTTAAACCTGACTGATGTTGTGGCCTATGAGAGAGATGAAAGGATGAGAATAAGATGGTGTGTGTGAGAGAAAAGCTGTGTTGAGTCAAAATGGTCTTGAGAAAAAGCTTGTCAAATAGTCTTGAGAAAAGACTATTAAATGGTCTTAAGAAAAGACATGTTATAGTCTTGAGAAAAGACTATTACGTGGTCTTGAGAAAAGGCATGTCAAATAGTCTTGAGAAAAGGCTCGTCAAAATGGAATTGAGAAAAGGCATGTCAAATAGTCTTGAGAAAACGCTTGTCAAAATGGAATTGAGAAAAGAAGAGATTGAACAACTCTGGAGTCATTTTTCCTTTTTTATTGTGTGAAATTGCCAAGTTTATCCAAATGAAGAGATTCATATTCTGGACATGCAATGTGGCATAAATCACACAGTGAATAAAATGTTCTGAAAAAAGGCACTGGTTTAACATCATATTGGAGGTTCATAGGATGTGGGTCTGATTAGGTGTAGCTCTCTCAAGTTGCCTCTCAATTTAATCTGAATTACCAGTTGTTGCCTGTGATCAAAAGGGTGCTTGCTTCATCCGGCGCCAAACAAAAAATATCATGAAAAGGTGCACAGAAAGAGAGAGAGAGACAGAGAGAGAGGAGAAAGGGAACAAAACACATAAACACATGTCTATGCATCTTAAGCTAATGGCACAGGTAAATGGCAGTGCTCCATAGCAGGGACACCTTGCAGTGCGCAACACCATGCATATCAATCACTGGCTCATGCATAATATATCAGGGCAACTCCATGCAGAGAGAGTTACAAGCCGCTACTGTAAGTGCAGATGGGCCTGTATGGATTCTCAGGAGACGCAGACAACAACAGAAAAAAAGAAAATAGGCGTCTATCTGTACGGTTGCACACATTTGCGTGCTGTTTAACAAACACGGCAGAGCAATCTGAATATCAAAGCAGGGAGACTGCGACACCTGGTGATCCCCTCCTGTTTACGACACGGACCTTACGTCCAAATCCATCCGCATCAGGACAATAGCTGTGAATCCATGTTGTCACTCGCATAATTGATCTGATTCAGCTCATTTCAGCTTTAATAGTCAAATAATCAGTTTTTATCACCATATTCTCTGGCTGTCTGTATGCGCCTATGGTGGATAGAGATGAAAAAAAGCCTGCCATAGTTCAGAGAGGAAATAACCAGAGAGATGTTTGTGGGGGGAGGGAGATAAAGTACGATAAGGGAAAGAGGGAGGTGTGTGTGTCTCTGTGTGTGTGTGTGTGTGTGTGTGTGTGCGTGTGTGTGTACGTGTGTGCATACGTGTGTGTGTGCATGCATGTGTGCGTATGTGTGTACACATGGTAGCTAGGAGAAGATGAGTGGAGAATTCAATCTCTACCATGAATTTAGATGCACAATAAAAGGTGACAGGAGTCCGCAGTAAAAGCTTATCTTTTTAATATAAACAATAAGACCTCTGTGAGTCTCTCGGCTGTGTGTGTGTCTACATTTCAGGCATGGTTGGAGGTTTAAAGTGGGTGACACTTTGACTCAATAGTCTGCTGAAGGGCATCCATGTGTCTTCAGAAGTGTGCCGTCCTGATCACAGGGCCAGGGATGATACACCCAGACACACAAGCGCGCACACACACAGACACACACACACACACACACACACACACACAGGTCCAGTCAGAAGAGCTGCAAGGTCTCACATTGATCAGTGCAATAAATCACCTTTTTCCTTACACAGAGTGTATCGACAGGGCTACAGCACATTATGCATGATTGAAATAGCTAATAAAATGGGCCGAAGCTGCAGACAGCATCTCCAGGAGGCTGGAAAACCTTGTGATTGAGTTTGAGTGAGGTGCAATTGTTAGTTCAATTTTAGATCAATGGCGTTCCTTTGGCTTTCGTTTTTCTCATCTCTCTCTCTCTCCCTCTCATTCTCTCTCTCTCTCTCTCTTTCTCTGACTCATTCTCATTTTTGTTGAAGTCCATCAGGCGTGGAAGATGAATTACGTTGAAATTATTTCCAAATCTTTGCCCCAGCTTCCCTTGGCAACCATCAAGCCTCTTGATTTAGCTGACATGACAGCTTGAAGAGATTGGACACTTCAGAATAGATAGGGCCCTTTTATGTGATCGCAACCATATTCAAAGAGCATTTTGCTAATCCTTGAAGAAGAATTACACGTAGGCGTAAAAAAAGAAGAATACAAAACCGTAATCCATCTGATGTTTAAATGTCATAAAAGATATGATACAAGGGAATGTATTATACCGATTTATCTTTAATTCTCATTAATATACATGAGATATACATCTATGTTTTTCCATATTACAGAAATATTAAACGGTCAGACTTCCTTATGCTATACAAATGCTAAGGGTACAGTATAACAGTACATGTTAACCACATGTTGAGTATGGCATGTACAGATTTTTTAAAATCAGAGTATTAAAGTGCCATTGCCTGTTCATAGTTAATATTTCAGCGCCCTAAGCCTATGTAATGGTGTGGTTATAATGTAAAAAGGGGTTTGTCACATCAGGGGTTAGTGGTCCATTTTTATTTATTTATTTTTGAGGCCACATGTGTATTTTGGCTCTTGTTTGCAAGCAGGTATTGATTACGCAAAGGCCGGTTGCCATGGCAACGTCAGGTTTGCACTCCCATTCACACCGTAGCCGGAGGAGAACACAGGAAGCGACTGGAGCTGTCTGGGGAGAGTGCGATAAGTCAGACTAGTCTCAGACAAGTCTCTCTGCAGATGTCAATGCCAGGGGGAGGACAGGAAAATAGTAATTGTCCATTTGGGTGTCTGGGATGAGCTGCTTGATTCATTTGCATTACAAGCAAACAGTGGAGCTGCCTAAAGAGGAGAGGGGTCAGGGCTTGGGAGGACTGGAGTCTGTGTGTGTGTGTGTGTTTGGGGGGTTTGAAGAAGCTTAAGTAACAGCAACAGACCTGCATCTCACTCGCTGTAAGCAGCCACCCAGACAGGAGGCCATGAATAAATGAGAGAAATTGCACTTTAAGTTACGGGAAGCATTGAGCAGCATCAAATATGTACATGGATAAGCATCACATGCCCCCAGTCACGCAGGCTGAGTGAAAAAGAGCTGAGGGAAGGAGTGAAGGCTGCCAAACAAACAGGCTTTTACTGTAAGCCTGCATTGCACAAGAAGCATTTGTTTGCTGTTCTTTGTTTTCAGAACCTGAGATTAATCTGGCGAATTACAGCACATTTAACAAAATGGGCCCCAATTGCATGTTAAGGAGGTGAAGATAAAAAGGGCCTGCTGCTGTTCTGACCCACAGTCTCCGGCGGGCTCAACTCGCTCTCCTAATTGCCAGCCCAGGCGATTTTTCCTTTGGTGTTCCTCCCTGTCTGAAATGGTTGAGACAGACCACAGAGTGGCCAATTACACATACGCGTCTACAGCAAGCTTTTTGTTAAACCTCTGGGATCTGTGAGCGTGTTTTGTAAGGGAACTTTTGCACGGCTGTTTCTGGGTTTGACTCCTTCAGACCTCCGCATGTAATTCCACTCATGCAACGAGCCTTCACAGCACATTGCTGTTAATATGCTGCAATTTCTCTTCGGTAGGAAACATAATACTTATCATAATACCTAACAGCGTGTGTAATGGGCTTTCATTAGTGTTTTTCCTTGGAAGCACAGTTGGGCTTGATGCCTCTGTGGGCTACTGTTATAGCTCCAAACTAAAAAAAAAAAATACTCTCTTTTCATAACCGATCACCATTTAATTTTGCAGTTTCAATCTTAATAATAGAACACATTATTTCATGTATCTTTTCAGATTAAGTAATTGGACAGTTGCATGTTTAATGTGCCTACTGATTTGATGCATGTATGCATCAAAGAAACATCAGCAGGCAGTAGGCTGGGCGAGCTGTTGTATAACACCCGTTTTTCCATCCACGAGAGCATATGCCTGAGCTTTGCATCGTTTTGTGCCTCTGCTGCTCTACCATGCTGTCTCTGTGTGTCTGCATTTTGTCTTGCAAGTGTTTGCGCGTACTGGGGGGGTTCATGCATGAGCATACAAAGTGTGTCAACTCGTGTGTGTGTGTGTGTGTGTGTGTGTGTGTGTGTGTGTGTGTGTGTGTATTGTGTTGAGTTGGAGTTCGTGCTTACAATCTATGCATCTGATGTGGCGCTGTGGTTTGGAGCGTGTGCTTTTTCTGTCTAAGCGAATGTTTACACACATTTTTTGTTTGCGTGCATTGGTGGCATTCTCCAGATATGTTTGGATGGTGAGCGTGCACTTATGGGTGAAAGTGCAATGTTGCTCGCAGTCATGAGTGTCGGAGTAAGAGTGTGTGTGCTTGTGTATGAGTGTGTGTCTGCGTGTGTTAGTCTGGTAATTTGCCTGGGTTGTTTCATCAATTGGAGTGTGTGTTTGAGTGTGCTTATCTGTGTGTACTTCTGTGGCTTTGAATTTATTTATGGGTGTGTGATAACATTTCTCTGTGTGTGTGTGTGTGTGTGTGTGTGTGTGTGTGTGTGTGTAAAAGGTTTATTTTTTCTTTCAGGTGAGTGTGTGTGTGTGTGTTCGTGCTTGGGATCTTAGGTTTCCATTTGTGTATTTATATCTGCGTTAGTTAGTCTATGTGTGTATACGTATGAGGGTGTGGCTGTGTGATTGTGTGTGTGTTTGTCTGTGTCTGAGTATTGTTGAGTGTTGTCGCTGTGTGTGTGTGTGTGTGTGTGTGTGTGTGTGTGTGTGTGTTTGTATGCTTCTAGCCTCTGTGACCCGGGCGTGTTCGGGGGCCCGCTCGTGATGTGGAGAGAGCGTAGCCCATTGGCTGAGTGCTCCCGTCTCTCTTCCCTGAGCTGCACTTGTCAGCTCGGTTTTATCTCATACAAGCCCTCTTCAATATATGATGACATGATGGGTTTAGGGTGTGTGTGTGTGTGTGAATCTGTGTGGGTGGGTGGGTGTGCGTGTGTGTGTCTGTGTAGTTTGTTGGTGGGGGCACTGGAGGAAAGTGCACTTGAATGTTTTATGATGTGAAATGGAGGTGATGAGGACATGGGGGTGGTAATTGGAAGAGGGCGGCGGTCGGTTGAGGTGTGTGAAGAGTGGAGGTGAGAGTCACACTGAGTTTCCCTCCTCCCCTCTTTGCCAAGCGCTTGCTGGAACTGGGGGCCATTTTGTGTCAGCATTTCTGTTTCCTTTTGTTCTGGATTTTTGTCTTTACACCTCTCAGTATAATGGGTGGCAGTATAGGAGAGGAGTGGCACCGAGTGGCACTGAGGTGGAAGGAAGGGGGGTTATATGTATGTGTGTGTGTGTGTGTGTGTGTGTGTGTGTGTGTGTGTGTATTGGGGGGGGGGGGCAGGTTGGGCATGTAGATATGATTCAATTAGTGCTGATTAGGCATCACGGTTGTGTTGCTGGGTTTGCTGCTAACACAATTACAAGCAATCCATTGTGCAGGTTTGAACCACACACAACCACACACACACACACACACACACACACAAGAAATCAAAGCAACACACATGTACACACAAACACAGATGAAGCCTTTGTTTCTATATTAACATGTTACTGTACAGGTAGATGCTGTTGTCTTATGTTATGCAACATTGGAAGGCTTAGAGTAATATTAGCAGCATGTATATAGTAGGTTCTCATTTTACAGTCAGATCACAAATTTACGAAACTCCAGTTGAGGAAAGTCAGAGACGTGGGTCAGTTCCTTGAGCATTTTTAATACTCTGTGTCGCAATTCCCTGGATGAAATGGACACAAAAGCAAAGGTTTCCACAGCAAAAGCATTTTAATGAAAAACAAACTGGAATAAAACAAAAGGCCCCGTTGGCCAAAAGACTTCGTCTTTTATTTTCTTCTTTTGTCTTGACTTTTGTCTTCAACAAAACTTCAGTCACACAGGTCAACAAGTGTAGCATGGCTTAGAATTTGCAGGGAGTGCATGAGTCCTGGTTTTTAAATACAGGTGTAGATTGATCATGTGACCAGAGCGACGCAGCATCGGCAGGTGCCAGCAGTGACAGAATCATTGCCTGGCAGTCCTTAGTGTTCTCGTGAAGCCGGGCGCTGATTGACTGATTGGTTGGAGTGATGAGTGGATGATTGGTTGGAAGCAGGCAAGGGTGTTGCAGGGAAGGGTGTTACACTCTGCTTCAGACTATTGTCAAGATGCTCCACACAGTACCTTTCAGAATATATCATGGGAAATTATGAGATCGTGTCTGGTCTGACCAGTGAATAATGAATAAACACACTGCTAGTACTGAGTGGACCAATAGTATGTTAACTAAACAACTTGCAGTGTTTTATCCTGGCACATGCGCGCCACATTTATAGCTATCGTCCGGCTATCCAAAGGCACAGGCACTAAGGGGTGGTGGAGATCTCTTAGATTAGATTAGATTAGATTAGATTAGATTAGATTAGATTCAACTTTATTGTCATTACACATGTATGAATACAGAGTAACAAAATACAGTTTAGCATTTAATCAGAAGTGCAAATAGCAGAAAGTGCAATATGTACAGTATGTGCAGTATGCACACTTAAAAGCAGTTATAAACAGATAAGGGCAGTGTAAAAGTGGGAATAGATATGTACAGATTATGTAAAAATAAATTATGGTGGGAATAGTTACGTGCAGATTATTTACAAATAAGTTATGGGAGCAGTTATTTACAGATAGGGCAGTGCAAAAGATGGGTATAAATTAGTACTGCTTTACAGAAGAGCAATGTGCAGATGAAGTGTGTTAATATACAAATGTTCTATACTACTATACATAGGCAAATCTACAGATGTACAGATAAACAGATGTAGTATGGACAAAAATGCAGGTGTGTAGATATATTAATGTAATACATGTATATACAGATGTACAGATGTGTAGTTGAAGAAGAGGGCAATGTCTATAGACATATATACAGTAGTGAAGAGAAGCGCTGTGAACAGATTATGCCATGGTGTAGCATGAATAGGAAGGTTCAGCAGGGGACAGAGTTCAGTAGGGTGATAGCTGGTTTTAGTCGGAAGGGTCCTGAAGCACTTTCTGGAGGGGAGGAGCAGAAAGAGTCTATTAGCTGGATGAGAGGAGTCCGTGAGAATGCTGCCCGCCTGGTGTAAACATCTCTTCTTGTGGACATCCTCAATAGCGGGGAGTGGAGTCTCTGTGATGCGTTGGGCAGTTTTCACCACCTGCGGTCAGTGACAGAACAATTCCCATACCAGACTGTGACACAGTTGGTCACAGACTGCCTCAAAGCCTGAGAGGCTTACTGTAGATGCGCTCAAGCAAAGTACAGAATGTCTGAAAGGTTTACCATAGGTGTTAAAACGAAATACTCTAAAAACTTCCTATAAATATGCACATTTTACTTACCCCTGAACTGAACTGCCCAGGCATCAATAGCTGAAGGATTAAAGAGAGCTGTTGCTGAAATTGTACTGCTGCATATAGCCGTGTAAATTCAAGAGATTTACAGATATGTAGGTGAGGCCCAAAATGGACTGGATAGGTCAAGTGCGTATAGTGGTATGACAGTGTTGCTGTACTGTATGTGGAGAGAATGTTGAAACAGGTGTCATCCTGTTTGATAAAAAAGAACCCTTCCTGGCATGCAGTCGTAATAAAGATGTACGCTGGAGAATAATGGTGACTGACACGTTGGGTAATATTCATTGAGCCTTGCAATCTCATCTCATCCGTCAAAGCAAGTTTACATTAAATTGAAATTTAATTAAATTACAGCAAAACGACAGCATTTACCTGAGCGTTTTTTTTTCTTTTTTTTCATTAGACTGAATTGTCAGTTTTTGTTTGACATCGTGTTAATCCAGAGAAGACTTATGTTGAAAGGTAATCCAACTCTTTCTTGGCAGTATATGATTTGACCACTGCATATACAGTAGGTTTATACTGTATCTGTTTCTTGCAAGAAAACACATACCTTAATGCAGTACAGCAATCCCCTACATTTTCAGCTTAATTATACCCTCTATGTCTACTTCATTACACAAAACACACAAATATAATCAGCAATTAAAATAAACAGACTCAGCAGACTCATTCTGTTTTGATCTTTTGCTAAACTATGTTTATCTCCTGCAAACAAACTGTTTCTCTGATGACTGAGAAGAGATGAGTATCAGAGTTGCTGTGATTATTATATTATATATTATTGTAAAGAAATGTACAGCCCTGAGCAGGTTTTGATTAATTCTGACACTGATGACAGGTCAGTGAAATGAGGTCTTGATGGGTCGGGCACATTTTAGGCAGATGATTTCAGGTGTTCAGAGGGTCACAACAGCCTTGGTTGCTTTGTCCATGTCATACAGATCTCAAACTCCAAGTTTACCCAAGCTCTACTCTTGATCTTGATGGTCCAGATATGAGCTAGCAGAAGCTATGGCGAAGATGGAGCAACACAATATGTTACAATGGGCACGTGAATGGAAACGTGAATAGTTCCAGTCTGCATTAGTGGGAGTGTCACAAATGTCACAGTATAAACTTTTCAGTGATCTTCTGTATCAGTGCATGAGAGCCCGACTCTTGTCTGCATAAAGGGGACCCACCCCCCTTTTGAAAATAGGACATGAAACTTAACATACCTTTGTGCCTCTCACTCCACTTTTACCCTCTCTGGTGTAATCTTGTGGTCATCTTCATCCAGCTGTGCTCAGCTGGTCATCAGTTTCAACCAGAGCATTCATGCTAGCCCCATTAGCATGTCCTCTCACACAGGAAGTCCAGTAATGAGACCAGAAGCTGTCAGCCAGCAGGAGCAAAGGCAGCTGCTGGATCCCCAAGACTCATTGAGACAGTAGGGGACCGAATCTGTCAAGAGAGATGCCTTTAACTAGACACCTACCCTTCCCCGTTGCTTTCCCACCATATTACCTACTTTATAAATCCGCCTGTGCCTTTCTGAGTGCTGCTGGCTGACAGTGCTTAAGATTGGCATTATGCTCAGGATCCGCAGAGGATTGGACAGCAGTCTCTCTCTCTCTCTCTCTCTCTATCTATCTATCTGTGTGTGTGTGTGTGTGTGTGTGTGTGTGTGTGTGTGTGTGTGTGTGCAGTGTGCAGGTAGGCTTGTTACGGCTCTTTTGTGATGCAAAGGACGATGAGTGTTTCATGTGTGAGCTGGTAGATGATAATACGGCATGCAAATCCTCGGCCATGTGCACAGCCTTCACGTCTATTTTTGTTTGGGCGGGCGGGAAAATAACACTGAAAACGAAGGGCAAGCTCCTCGAAGACACTGAGGAAACGAGTCCCCATCGTAGCACACCCCCTTAGGATTTTGTTCTTATCGGGTCTTTGTCAGGACTGGCCTGGTATGTGACCGGATGACATCCTGAACTCTCGCCCTCGCCATTGTCTGTGACTGACAGTACCTCCACCCACAAAGCAACACTGTCAGTCATCGGCATCACCTTTGGGTTGGTACCAGTGTGATACGAACACCTCTTCATTACACGCGCTATCATGTCAATGCGGTACCATAATAAAATGACAGTCTCTTTTGGCAGCTCTTAATTAAATTCCTAAATTATGCCTCTAAATATAATCTATTTGTGGCTCACATAGCCACCTTTCTTCTAATTAAGTCAGCTTTGTGTTTTCTTTGTGGCCCCAAAAATATTCTGTCTGTCGTGGGCTTGAAGTCGGTCTATTTGTTACTGTTTCATCGAGCGAACCAAACATGCCAGCGTTCGCTGCCTGCTTGATTGATTTGCTCCTTCATGTCGCCATTTCTCCTTTTCATCTTTCCTGATTGAAAATGCAATATTCTGATACCTGCCTCCATCACCCATCCTTTTTTACATTTATATTAAAAAGGGTAAAATATCCGTGTTAGATTAGCAGTGAGAGAGGGAGAGAGAGTATGGCACTGCAAGTGTTTGTGTATGTATGTCTCTCTGTGTGTGCGTGTGTGTGTGTCCCTCTGTGTGTATGTGTGTGTGTGTGTGTGTGTGTGTGTGTGTGTGCTTGTAAGGATTGATTCAGTGTCGGAGGATCATTTTGGCTTCATGAAGGCGAGAAAATAAATCATGGGTGGACAGCTGAGATGGAGGTGCGTGTTTGTGTGTGTGTGTGAGTGTGTGCACGTGTGTGTGTGTGTGTGTGTGTGTGTGTGTGTGTGTATGTGTGAGTGTGTGCGTGTGTGTGTGTATTTGTGAGTGTGTGCGTGCATGTGTGTGTGTGTGTGTGTTTGTGTGTGTGTGTGTGTGTGGACAGCAGAGGTGTAGGTAGACTGTGTGGTGATGGAGAGGAGGCTAATGGGGAGTTCTCTAGCAGAGTGCTGCCTGACCTGGAGGGTCAAACCAATAATGAAAGCGTCCTGGCCTTTATCTGTTCAGTCTGCCCTTAAGACCTGTCTGAAACCCCTGTCTCTTTTCTCTCTCTCTCACTGTCTCTCTGACAGTCATTCTCATCGTCCGACACACACACACACACACACACAAAATCTAGCCCCCAGCCCCCCACTTCTCTGTCTGTCACATACACACACGGTGCACCCCTACATAGGTGAAGTGGCTCAAACATGCCTAATAGTTCAGACAAAGCACCTCGATTGACCCCCTCAGGTTACCCCACCTCCTTCTCACTGTCCCCCCCCCCCTCCTCCTTTGGTTCTTCCCATTTCTCACTCACTAGTCCCCCTCTCTGTTCTCTCTCCTTTCTTCTTCGCCATCATCATGTGCTGCTGCGCCTCTTTAGGGTATAAGACAAGTTCTCACCTCAAATTCAGGATATCTGAGTTTAAATGTATTATAGTCATCGCCAACCTCTCTCTCTCTCTCTCTCTCTCTCACTCTCTCTGTGTCTGTGTTGAGTGGCAGACTGGAGCATGTGTTGTTTACAGTAAGTGCCAGGGTGATCAGAGCTGCTTCCAGGCCCAGAGTATAATTCTCACTGAAGATCACCAGCTCAGTGTGCAGACAGATTTTGAAGGTCTTATTCATGTCCTAAGGGAACAAGTGGAGATTTTACATAGTCACTCTCCAGAACCCACAATGGCATTTGAGGATGGCAGAGAATGTATGACTGGATAAACAGTGTCTCTGTCTCCTTCGGAAAGTAAGAATATTTGATGGAAAGGGAATATTTGGAGTATTTGGGAAAGAGAGTTGATAGGATCTTGTGCTTTCCAGCAATTTCAGCAATACTTGTTCATGCTATTTGAAAGAACTAGTTGCAAACAATGCTTTAAAATGAACGTCCAAATAGAACATAGAACACAGGACACCAGAACACCAAACACCACCGCAACCCCACTGTTAACCTCTAACCAAATGAAAAGAGGAGTGCAGGGCGGGTGGTGGGCATCTGAGGGGTTTGGTAGTGAAAGTAAAACAGATTCCCTCCCTTTGTGGTCATGAACTATTTTGTGAAATTTATCACAGTTTTTTAGCCAGTCTCTTCTGCTCAATACCACATTTTGCTCCAGCACAGTCAGGGATCTCTCCATTAGCATAGGTTTCTGCTAACAGTTTTTTTAACTGGACAATTAGCGCACAGAGGGCTCTGGCATGACCAATATTTTTAAAGTTCACAAAAAGCATCTGCCCACGAGGAAAGACACATAAGGCAATTAAGGAATGTCTGTGCAATGGGCTGATATAGCCCAGCAAGAGTCCAGTAATAGTCCAGTCCAGGCTTGGGTAGTGTAATTAAAAAGAAAGGTAAAAAGTAGACTAGATGAGGTCCAGGCAGGAGAGTGTGTTCAGGGGGTGATGGTCATTGTCCAGTATAGATATCAGTCTACTCTGGGTCCTCTTTTCTGCTACTGATGTCAGTCACTACGTGTACACAAACATCTAAATTCAGTTATTGGCAAAAACGGAGCTAATAATTTCACTGGAGGATCTGAGTAATCTCACATACATGCATGGGAAGGAAATTGAATTATTGACCAAAGTGCTTTTGACTCCATGACAGTAGATGGAGTAGATAGTAGATATACTCCTGTTTGTGTTTCTACCACCCTAGTTGTGGATAATTCTTTTACCGTCTGGCTAATCCAAAGATGTCATGCTAAAATCACAAACTTCCAATGTAGGTTTGACGAGTATTACAATATCTGATATGAGCGAAGAGATGGCTAGTGCTTCAGCACTGTAGGTACATTTCGTACTATTTTTCATTGTTTTGCATACTTGCAGATACTTGCTGTGCATGTACACAAGCCAGTAGTTGTTGCCAGCAACTGTTGTTGTTATCAGAGCCTGTTTACTGATCTTGCTGTGTCTTGGTGATTTGAGGGGTGTTGTCAGTCCAATCTTAGCTGCTGCCTGCATGCCTGCCGAAAGAAATGTGATTCCGAGCGGAATATCTGGGCTTTCAGTTTGACTTCAGTCAGACTATATGCATTGTACATGCATGTATATGCATGTACATGTGTATATGCATTTTAAAAGTGCGATTTTACCTGGACTAAGGCAAAACTTCGATTTTCTCTTGGTGCATGTAAATGTACTGACTGACTCCAGTTTCATGCCAAAAACAGACCCAGCTTTTCTCATCGGCTTGTTTAGTCGTCCAGCGTCCCTCGTCCTTGTGCTGCACAAAAGAAAGTACAAGACACACCTGGTTCACATCCTTTTCTTAACATTAAATAACTACTTTAACCAATAAAAAAATGGGCCAATTAACCGATACAAACAATGGGCTGGACTAGATGCACAGAACTTTTTCTGCTTCAGGAAGCATCTACTTTATTGCGTTTCAAATGAGAGTGAAACTATTTTATTGCGGAGACATTCCTCTTCCGTATTAATCCACCAGGTTCGGCGATCTGAAGGCACTATCTGACATCTAATTTTCTATTATTACAAATGTTAGCAATGCGCATATCAAATTAAAAGTGTTGTTAACCTTGCTGTCTATGCAGACTACCATTTAGTTTAGGCAATATGCTTTCACAATGTAACAGTGGGCAAAATATGTGGAGGTAAATTATTATTTCACCATAGCAAATGGGCGTGTACTGCAGGGAGTAGCCTGGAGAGAACCCTCTTAGCTAGATGCATAAATATAAATATCCTAGTCCCCCTCCTCTGCAAGCCTTCATGTTACACATATGGGGCTTTGGTCTAGGAGCTGGTGAACATTCTAAATCTTTGAGCATGAGCAGATGTGTCTTTATCCCCCCTCAGAAAGTTCCCTCTTCTTTATGCGAACATCATCATCAGTGGTCCACATGCTGTACATGCAGATAAGTCTCTGCTCTTGTTTCTGCATCTGTCAACTCGCTGCACATGAATCGATGTGGGCAGTTGGCTGATTTTTATTTATTTATCGAATGTTTTTTTTTTTTTTTTTAATTCAGGAGTTAAACTTGCTATTAGCTTTGCAGTGGGAAGCATATGGCCCTCCAGATCTAATCTTAAATGGAATCACTTGGCAGCCAGGGAAAAGTGGCTGAGGGTGGTAGATTGGTTGCCGAGTACCTTTGACTGTTGCACAGTCTCCTGCAGGTGCATTTCAATGACCTCTGTGCACATGTGGAAACTATCCCACCGGTATTCTTTGCTCAGCAGCAAGCAATTACCTTGTTCGTGTGTCTGTAGTAGTGTGTGTGTGTGTGTGTGAGAGAGAGAGAGAGGTAGTGGGTGTGTTTGTTTGTGCAAATGTGTGTGTGTGTGTGTGCGAATGTGTCTGTATGTGTGTGTGTGTGTGTGTGTGTGAGTGAGCGAGGTGGGTGTGTTTGTGTTTGTGTGTGTGTGTGCAGCATAGGGGATGAGGTCAGTGAGCTGACGTGATCAATCAGAGACCCAGTCGGCCGGCGCGGTACACGGAATGAGCTCAGTGGGATTCATCTGTGGATCCGCCGGTGGCCGATCACACCTCTGAAACCAGGACCATGACCAGGGGCCTGTCATGCTGGGACTCAAAATGGAGGAACATGCATCTCCAGCTATGGAGGGACTGACCTATTTCCTGTCTCCTAAATGGAAGCCAGATCTATCTTTTCCTGTCTCAATTGGCCTACCAGTTTACATTCCTTTTTAAATATATCAATCAATCACATTTATATATATATATATATATATATACATATTTGATCTATTAGGGACCATGTTCTCAGAGGGGTTTCAGTTGAGCTAGTGTGTTTCCATCCCTGTGAGCCTACTGCAGCAGTGCAACAGTTTGAGAGAGGGGAGATGATGAATGTGCCGCATGCCCTTAGCCTGTGTGTCCATGTGCTTACAGTGTTTCCATACGGCACATGAAGGCTCAGTGCCCCTGGGGACAGGAGGAGAGGAGCAAAGGGCGTTGTTGCCCTCTGGCCCTCTGGGAGAGGTGACTGCTTGTGTGTGTGTGTGTGTGTGTGTGTGTCTCAAGAAAAAAGGGGAGGAGAAGG
Organism: Tenualosa ilisha; assembly: GCA_015244755.2. NCBI lineage: Eukaryota > Metazoa > Chordata > Actinopteri > Clupeiformes > Clupeidae > Tenualosa > Tenualosa ilisha. The sequence continues at coordinate 138,500 of PYXC01000993.1, read as the reverse complement.
CTTGACCCTGATTAAAAGTCGCTGACACACACCAGTGCTGTTGAAGTGTACAGACACCCAGCCTCACAAGCCATGTTAACACAGAGAGACACACACACACACATGCATGCACACAAAACACGAACACACAGTGCCACATTACATACATACATACATACTGTACATGCAAGCATACATACACAATAAACATACAGAAAGAGCATCAATCTTATTTCATTCTATACTAATCTGGGTAAGTACTATGGTTGGGGGTCGAATCTTACTGCTTTATACCATGTATGCCAGATACTTAACGACATGTGATGTATGTCATGACGTTTTATAGCCTCTGTAAACACTGGTCTGATCCCCCAGAGTAATTGGGAAAAATCCTTGCAAATCCTTGTAAAACCATCAACACAACTATAAAACCAGCACGGAATTACAAATAACAGCAACAGGAGTTTGATACATTGGTCTTCCTGGACGAGATCTGCAGTGATTGTGCAAGCACAGACATGTTTAGTGCCCAGTTTTAATTTTTTTTTATGTCCCTCAGCTCTATTTTTGGCTTTGGTGAAATACCAAAGTCCTTCTGTTCTTCTGTTCTTTGCTAATGCAGACCCTAGCGACTTGCTGAAAATGTTTTTCATTCTTCCAAAGAGAATTCAAATGACCAAATAATGGCTCTGCACAAAAAGTGAGCAAAGAGAAATCCAAATAGCCCTTAATTAAATGTAAAACTATTTTTTTTTTTTTTTTTTTTAGCAATTATATTCCATTATGGGAGCCGTGCAATTATCACTTGTTTCTCTCCCAATGGTTTTGACTTTCATGTGGAGACACAAAGACCTCTGTGCTTCTCTTGCAACACTGTGTGTGAGGTACAACCTCTCTATGAAGTCTGCTGTAGCTTCCATTCTGCTGGGGCTGAAACAGAAAAGACGAGGGATCCTGTGAGGATGAATTCTTAAAAATACAACAACAACAACAACAACAACAAAACAATTATGTCTGTCTGTTTCCACATGGGGAGGCAGTGATTTTAGATCTCTGGGAGGTTCTGGTCTGGGTCTCTTCAAAGATGGTGAAACGTGACTTTGCATGTGTGGTTGCTGGGTTAGACTTGTGTGTGTGTGCGTGCATGCGTGTGTGTGTGTGTTCGAGAAAAATCAGGCAAGTGTAGCTCATCCTTTGTAGATGCCTCTCCCCTATTATCAACATGCAGAGTTGTGGTGTGTGTGTGTGTGTGGATGGGTGGGGTTATTTTACTTTAGAGTGAAGCATTAAGTTCTGTTTATTTTTTGTTTGTTTTGTTTGAGAGGCCTTGTGCTGAATGGAAAGTCACACCCCCCTGTCATGCTTCACAGGCCTGACACACGCCATCAGACTCAACACTGCCTTACAACGAGCTCAGCTTAAAATCCCTCTCTCTCTGTTACACACACACCCATCACAATCAACACACCCCGTCATATTAAAAGCTCATACACAAAACACACGCACACACACATATACACACAAACTCAAGCAGATTCAACACCGGCCAGACACAGACAAGATTCTGAATGACCTCAGGACAACACCCAGGCACTCAACACGCTGACAGCAAAACCCAATTTATAGTTGCTGTTTCCACACAGTCTGCTTGGATCTCATAAAAAAAATAGTCTGTCAAATAATGTCAGTGTCAGTGGAGGAAGCAAACAGATACAAAAAGTGCATAAGAAAAAAAACTGTCTGCACAGGCCTATGGAAAGAATGTCAATAAAGTTAATAGTTAGAAATAGGTTCAAGCCAGTAAGTCTCTTTCCTATTCTGAGTTTGAAACTCTCAGGATTACTAATCAAGATTGTATTATTAGTGTAGGTACAAGGTAGTATGCTTGGTTGTGGCACCCTAATCAAGATTGTATTATTAGTGTAGGTTCAAGGCAGTATGCTTGGTTGTGGCGCCCTAATCAAGATTGTATTGTTAGTGTAGGTTCAAGGTAGTATGCTTGGTCATGGTGCCTAAATCAAGATTGTATTATCAAGATGCTGCTGTGAAAGCTACAGAATTGAAACTGCATAGAAGCAGATTCAAGATTTTAGACAGTCTTTATTATATCTCATTGTACTAGTGTAGGAGAGATTCTTGATTCTTGATTCAAGATTTTAGACAGTCTTTATTATATCTCATTGTACTAGTGTAGGAGAGATTCTTGATTCTTGATTCAAGATTTTAGACAGTCTTTATTATATCTCATTGTAGTGTAGGAGAGATTCTTGTGCTTTTACTCCTCAAAATAAAGTGATAAAATGATAAATAAATAGTATGTTAAGTGCAGAGGAAGAGAGAGAGAGAGTGTGTGTGAGGGAAAAATGGAAAGTGTAGTGAAAAAACTGAGGTACAGGTTTAGGGTGTCATTGTTTCAGTGTTCATAAGCCTTGTCACTTGGTGGAAAAAACTGTTCTGGAGTCTGGTGGTCCAAGCTTTAAGACTACAATATCAAATATGTATAAAAATATAACATATAAATACAATGTCACACTGAAAATAGCTACCACAAGAAAATAAGAGAAAGGCAGAAAATAAAACAAAATCCCCCCTTATCCTGGGCAGGTATAGACAGGAGGAGCCGGGGGTGGGCTTCCTGTATGAACTTGGTTATTTCTGCTGGTGTTATGCTATCCAGTTACCTAATACAGTACAGTGTGGCACTGTACAGTACATACCAGATACATAATATAGCGTAATTTCATCTGCTCAATAATTTTTTTTTTAATTATTTCTCGCAAAAACATCTACATCTTTAGACTGCCATCATCATCATCATCATTGTTGTACATCATAGCACAAGCCCACACAGAGCAGACATGTCATGACTTCTCCCTCTGCATTCATGTGTGGTTTGAATAAAAAGCAGTCTGAGGATGAATGCATGGCAAAAGCAGCACCACAGGTGTCAGTTTACAACTCTCATTCACATCCTTTATTTGCCTCCATGGTGAAATGTCATGTCAGCAGGTTCCTCTACTAAAAACACATTATGGAGGGAGTGTCATGGATAGTGGTCTTTTCAATAGAAGCGCACTGCAAAGATACAAAAAGTCAGGCAAGAGTAGCTGATTCTTTGTGTTTAAGGATGCCTCTCCCCTGTTATTAAAGTGCAGAGTTGTTGTGGTCAAGGAGGTCTGAAATTATGTTGTGTGGATGTTGTAGTGAAACATCTTGACAACACTGATCTGTGATAGAAGTGCTACTTGCCTACCTGGAGTATTGCGGGAGACTTTCACTCTCTGAAGAAAATGACTACTTCAGTTCCAAAGGCTTATAAAAGTTACCCTCTCTCTTTTTTATGATGTAGTTTCACCATAAATGACCTGGCAGCTATGCTACTCTCCGAGTAATCAAAAGCTCTTTTGAAAATGTCAAAGAGACCTTATCAGAGAATTCTCTAATAAGCACATCTCTTTCCCACTTGCTTTCTCGCTCTTTCTTTGTTCTCTCATTCTACTCTGTCATCTGCCTGTCAACTGATGACACATAGCTCGTTTGCTCACTCACTCTTCACACTCCAGCCTTAACACTCTTTGACTCTGCAGTACAGTGAAAGTATCTTCGTCTTTTTAATATATAGATCGCCTCGGTATATTATGCTGTTTTGTGCAGAACTAAATCCTTCATTTTCACTGACAATGCAGATTCACAAGGTGATCGTTTGTATGAACAACATGATTTGTGGCAAGACCTTTCTTTTTATCTTCTTTTAACTTTTATTTTTAAGTAAGTCTGTATCTTGTCATCCCCTGTATTGGTCTCTCATAATTCTCTCTTCTTATCTATCAAACACACAATCAGGAGTGAAAGTGGTTTCAAATTCTTGCCAGCAGGATACTATGGGCCCTGTGACAGAAATTATTTTGGGCCCCCCAAACATTGATTATAATACTAAAATTTTCTCGGGGCCCCTTGTCAATGGCAGCCCCCTCCTAAATCCCCCCCTAACAGCACCCCTGTTTGCCAGTGTGTGTTTTCATGTGAAACATTTGGTGAACAGCTTTTCCTTGTATATTGTAAGTGACTCATAGAGCTGCAGACATTGCCAGTACTGTTGAATGGCCAGAAGTGTGTGCATAGCGCGCTGAAAAATGTTTCATCATACATTCATTTACACCATTAGTTGTAGAGCTCTCATCAAGGCCTTTTATCCAAACCATTCCTGCTACATGTTTTCTTTGAACCCTCTTTGCCTTTCAACACTTTCAACACAGGATATGAGCCATACTGATCATGATCATGTTCCTTTTTAATGGTAACATCTAAATAAGACAATGAATTAGTATCATTGGTATCATTCCAAGCCATTTTGGATTACTCAGAAATGGCTGTACTGCAACCTTATAGGTGCTTTCTACCAATGAATCCGGTATGTTCTCGTGATTTCAACTGCTTACACACATTTTCAAAGCTCTGTGCCTTTTCCCCAAAACTTTACACACAAATTCATTCATTGCTCACACAAAATGACAAATGCCTCACGTCTCCTGCAGAACGACACATTGTTTTCTAACAACGTTTTCAATCAAATGGAAGCTTTTGTCTCACATTATAAACACTTTCATCGTAATATTACATTTATGTATATATCTTATGCACACTAATGCTCTAAACTTCTGTCTTTAAACAGTTTGTATAATCTGAAGGGAGAAGCTGAAAGTATGCTGTAAGCATGCAAGCAAATATATTTCCACATGAGAAAACAACAACAAAAAAAATGTCACTGATCAACACTCCTAACTTGACCTTTGGCCAATTCTTAGGCCTATATGGCAATGATCGGTGAGAAGTGAGTGTGAAGCACTCAAAGTGGCCTCACATTCAGTACGCTGATTTTTCTCGCCGTTACTACACACGTCTCTGAATCTTTTAGCCGTGTGGAGTATCAGATTTCATCGGCTTACTCTCACCCCTGCATACGCTACACCTTTGAAATGTAAAATGATCCTAGCATTTACTGTATATCATAGTGGAACAGAGAAAAAAGCTAAATCTTTATATATTCTGTTGCATCGACTAATCAAATGGGCGTTGTGGTTCTGCTATGACTGAAGGCCTTGGAGGCTGGAGTGAGGCTGAAGGTGTCAAGCTGCTCATTGGATAGACTTCTGCAGACTGGCATGACAGCAGAGGAGTGTGGAGCTCTGATCTCCGACTGCGAGTACATAGAGATGGGGATTTTCAGCCTTAGTGTAATGGCAATATGCTATCTCTCCTGAAGGGCTTGCAGGCTGTCAAGGATGTATAATAGCTCTGGGCTTAAGCTGTATTCTGAGTGTGTGTGTGTGTGTGTGTGTGTGTGTGTGTGTGTGTGTGTTTGTGAGAGAGAGAGAAAGAATATATATATGTAGAAAGAAGTTCTGTGTGTGTGTGAGAGAGAGAGACAGAGAGAAAGAGAAAGTGTGTGTATGTGTGTGTGTGTGTGTGTGTGTGTGTTTGTGAGAGAGAGAGAAAGAATATATATATGTAGAAAGAAGTGTGTGTGTGAGAGAGAGAGAGAGAGAGAGAGAGAGAAAAGTGTGTGTGTGTGTGTGTGTGTGTGTGTGTGTGTGTGAGAGAGAGAGAGACAGAGACAGAGAAAGAGAAAGTGTGTGTGTGTGTGTGTGTGTGTGTGTGTATGTGTGTATGTGTGTGTGTTTATGTGCATTATGTGCACATCTATATGTGTGTTTATTTAAGTTCACAGGAAGTGGCTAGACTCTTACAAGCCCTGTGAGACCAGTTCATTTACTACACCCAAACATTCATCCTGGCAGCCCATTTGAGATATGGGAACTGTGTGCTGGCAGCTTGTTGTGTTACTAAGAACCATTCACTTTACACAAGGTCCCTTCGCTGCCTTATAAATAATTGAGTGCTGACTAATGATCCTCAGCCTGCTGATTGATTTAAGTGTTTGTGTCCTTGGAAAGTGAATTCCCCCTGTGTCTGATGGAAATCTACAACTGTTCTCCAATCAGTTGAGTGGCAATGCAAAGCTTAATTGTACAGTCTACGTACGTGATGACTCTACTTGCTGGACTATCTGACTGGAAATGTTACAGAAAGGTCCCGTTGCTTGTTTTCATGTCAAGGATTTGGTGAAAAGAGGCCCACTTTCCTCCTTATGTTTTAGTTTCTCATAGAGCTGCAGGAATTGTTTGGGTTTGCACACACACACACACACAAAGCACACACGCACGCACGCACGCACGCATGCACGCACACTGCATTTCCACTCTACTCAGCACTCTGTGTGTACGTGTGTGTGGGTATATGTGTGCGTGTGTGTGTGTGTGTGTGTGAGAGAGAGAGAGAGAGAGAGCAGAAGACAGAGAGTGTAGGCTGCACTGATGTGATTAAAATGGACCCTGAGCACTCGTCTGCCCGGGCACCACTGTTGGCACATTAAGGGGGGAGATTAAAACAGCCATTACGGTGTCGATCATAAAGAGACACTTTTAATTGCGATTACCTCCGACAGTAACTTCACGCCGCAGCCCGGCCTATGGGGGTGAATTAGGGAAATGCTTCCGCCTGTTTCGCAACGCTAAATAAGCGACTTGGGAAGCGTTAGTGTCGAGTGCACACCGGCGAGCACTTTGTCTTTGCCATGCTGGCACGCGCTCAGTCCGTTCAGGGGGACTGTGTGACAATGTGACAATGAATTTTTTACTATGATGGATGCTAATGACTTTTGCTTAGCGTCCTCTGCTTTGACTGTCTTATCCGTGCGAAGCAAAACGGGGTGTGATCACAAGCAAAACAAATGCGTATCAATCATAAGGGTGACGTGAATCAATGAAAGAAACGATTTCTGGGTTCTGGAAAATGAAAACAAGCACAAGAGTTAAACGTCATGTTGTGTCTGTCAGTGATTAAAACAAAACAAACAAACCAAATACAGGCTCTGTGAAACAGCTAACATGTCACCTAACACTACTACTCAATACTAACCCACAACCAACAACCAACTGTTTTCTTTGTATATGTATGGATGTGCTTTATGCAAAGGCAGTCAAGTTGGACTGGATTAACTCTCCCTAAACTGGGAGGCCTGTTGAGCTTTGACCTTGCATGGTGGTCAGAGGTGGAAGGTCTTGTTCCTGACTGCCCTCCACTCTGTACACCTCTTTATCTCTCTATCAGTCAAGAGCCAGAAAGGTTTGGAGGAAGAAAATAGACCAAAACAAAAAGGCCCCTTGTGTTTTGTGAAATGCAGCTCTAGTTATTGGTTCTTCTAAAGCCCAGACCCATCCTCCCCTTCACATCCACCGAACCCCCCACCCCCACCCCTGTGAATACCCCCTTCCTGTTTGCCTCCTGTAAGGCTTCCTCTCCAGTGGGTGATGCGTGTGGTATTGGATACCAGGGGCCAATTAGGAAAACACATGGGGCCACTGTGTTTTTCCAAGAGATCTGTGTAGGGACAAAACGCAAATCCTTGTTCAGGGAACTGGAAAAAACAATAATAATAACGCAACAGAGATGGTGCTCCATTGTTTTTTTTTGGTTTGTTATAGACTGGTTTGCAGGGCTGCAGATTGGCTGTTTGGTATTTCATGGGCAATCGAAGAATGCATTTGAGCAACATTCATTTGGTAAACAGCTGTAGTAAATGTGTGTAATTGACAGAATTGGACCATTTTGTGGCCATTAGGATTCAAATGACTCAAAAATGTTGAGCTGTACCATCAGTCAGTTTGCCTTATGGAGCAAATACACATGCACCTCCCTCACTTTTTCAAACTGGAGAAACATTTAAATGCTCACTATTTTAAAATATACAGTTTCAGCATCGTACTTACACTGCATGTGCTGAAAGTAATGGCTGAAAAAATAGGAGAGTGAAAAATACGACAGCTTTGGGTGATGTTTACGATAACAGATTTTTTTTGACCTTTGAATCCACTCCGCATTACAGATCTTAAACATTCCAATTCGTCCCTATTATGGTGATGATTACGAAGGGAAATGTGCTTAGGGAGTCGACGAATGGACTTCTAGCTGTTGATTACCGGCTGTCAGACACTCTCATCTCGAAGCGTCTCCATGGCTACCTGATGTGGCCCCAGGGAGCTGCGTCTAGTGGAGAGCCAGAGAGACGTTGGTCTGGGAGTAGAAGGAGGGTGGACGTGGGGTGGGGGGTTGTTGGGGGTGGACTCAGGGGCTGAAGGTCCTCTGCTGGCCCAACCCCCAGCCACCCACACACCCACACACCCACACACACACACGCACATACACACACAACCCACAGCACCAGCTGTCCTGGGGAGGAGGGGCGTGGCAAATTACCGCCATTATTAAGGGGAGAATGGCCTGGCTGGAGTAATTATTTGTGGCCAGGAGACACAGGTGTTCACAAAGCCGAGTGGGCATGGTGTAAATCAGGGCTGACACAGCCAGAATAATGAGCCAGAGCAGAGCAGTGCAGAGAGGTGGGGGGAGATCTCTGATGTCAGTGCCAATCTGCCCCTCTCTTACCCCCCACTCATCACCCCCCACCCCCCATCCTACCACTTTCTGTGCCTTATGTTACATTTTCACTACCCCATCTCCAACCCCAGCTCCAGCCCGACTGACAGGCTCACAGAAACACTTTCCCCTCCCGCCATTTAACCTGAGCTACGTGCTAATATCCGTCGTGGGATTGGGAGAAAGTGTGGCACTCGTTTAACGTGAAATCCCTCTCTAATCGGCTACAGCCTAGCGGGAGTCGTGTGAGGTGTTTTGGCTGGATTGGATGGCAGGTTTTCTTTGGCGGTCGAGTCCAAGTGCTGTAAACCACGAGAGGAAAGTAAAAGGCGCTGTGGTGCATTTCACCACAGATTTATGACTCCACTGCCTCACACTGGATACATAAACCAGAGGATCACTTGCAAAGAAAGCACTGGGCAGGAATTCCCGTTCAGGCCGAGCTGATCTTAAATAATGTATACATGACAGAGCGGTCTGACAACACGCTGCGCTATCAACACGCTCCTGGCTAATATGCGTCATTACCCACACAGATTAATCTAATCATGTCTGATGGTGAGAAAGGTGCTGAGAAGCAGGTCATTCGGCAGGCACACAAACATACACCATTTGGCTGCAATAACACCCCCCCCCACCCAATACCCAATATGAAAAAGCACTGCACTAATACACTATGATAGACAGTAACAGAGAGGAAGCCGTGCAGGTCTTGAGTGTGGTGACCTTGACCTATGAACTCAAATGTACACATGGCAATAGGAACTGGGGAGAGAGTAGGACAAGGTCAGGGCTCTTGTCACCTGTTAGGCGTTCAGGTCATTCAGTCATTCATTCTTTCCTTCCGTCATTCTTTCTTTCTCTCTCTCTCTCCTCTTTTTTTTTCTCTTTCTACTCCCTCTTTCCGTCATCTATCTTCTCGATTATTTCCCTTCCAGCTCTTATATATTTGACAGGTTTTCTCCCAGCTTGCAGCTTGTTTTGGTCCACCTCTTGCACTGGACAGTATTGACAGTCTTTCAGCTGACAGTGATATATCCAGGGAGCCATTTTGTCCTATGGTATTTATGACCAATAAACCACAATAAAATATGACATAATATTTATACTTAAACACAAATCCCTGCCATACCATGCCACGTGTCATGCCAAGTAAAAAATTATTCATGGTGACAACTCGCAATATTTCCGGGAAAAAATTCTACAAAAGCTCTCAGTTATTGTGGTTGGTGGTCATTTCTTTGTCTCCTCAGGCAAACAAACGCTTAGCAGGTCTACTACAATAGATCAAATTGTGATGTGAACGAGAACAAAACCTGTGAGGCTACAATAAAAACAGCTCACAAAAGAAGGCCTAAATAAACCAGCCACCAACAGCAACTCTTACACAGCTTCCCCCGTCAGCTGTACAACCAATCCAGTTTCAACACTCAGTTGCCCCCCCCCACCTTCATGTAAAGAGCCTCGCCGACGGCTATTGATTCTGTAAAGGTCTGAAGAACGTGCAACGCCAGCATCTGCAAACTAAGAATCTGGCCGGCTGTATTGCTCAGGGTTTTCAGCTCGATTAGTCAGAGGAAACGGAAGAGACTGGGGCCCTTAATGGACAACTTCTGTGCATTTTTAATCGAATTTGCATTGGCCTGTGAGCTACACCCCCCTCCCACCCCAAGATTCAATTGTGGGAAGACGAGGAGGGAGACCAGTGGTGTGTTTTTAAAAGCCGTGGCATGAGGAGGCGGCAGTCGTTCATGACACGCTGCAACACGAGTGCAGAGTGCCTCACCTGCTCTCCTGGGTTTGTGCATCTTAAACATGCCCACATGCAAACACTGATGTGTGGACACACACACAAAAACAAACATGAGCACAAACGCACAAAATAAAATTGTGTTTAGAGAGAGCATCGTTGTTGTAGATGCTTCAAGCCAGGCTGAGATATTCTCGTCGTGTGGCATTGGCTATTTATTTGTAATATGCTACACCATTCTGCTAACCAAGGTTATCCAGCAGGGGCAAGCAATCACCAGGGAAGCTGAGGAGAGCACTTTGTTCAATCTCTCCTTCTCCATCTTAACTAATATAGACACTGGGCTTTACACGCAACGAAGAATACCAATGAGTGATCCCAGTATAGGCTTCTCCTGTCCTCCTTTCTGTCTTCCCTCTGTTCCTCGGTTTTTTCTCTTTGTTCACTTCTCTCTTCTTCTTTGCTTTCTTTTTGTCTCGGGGAAACAAAAACAAAATACCCCGACTGCCACCGCACAATTTGTTCATTCATTCCACAGATAGTCATCTTGTGAAGCAGAGGGAAATGTATGTTATCTTCACCCTATCCCCACCCAAGCCCCTACCCACAGCCACGCCAGGCGTCCCCGGCCCCCTCTGCCCGAGCGTCCAGTTAATTGGCATATTATTGTGTGTTTCCACAGCAGATAAAAGATTGTTTGCAGTGGGGTTTCTTTTTTCTTCCCCCCCCCCCCCCCAGTCGCCCCCTCTCTTTTGCTGAGGTCTTCCGAATGTTCATTGACACACGGCAGCTAATTTGGTGCTCAGTTTTGCTAATTCTCCATCTGATAACCAGCCTATTAGGTAATTCCCCCTCTCTGGGTGGTATTATCGCCCCCTCCTCATCATGCCCTGTCTCGGATTGAATGGAGACAAGCCATTACTGTGTTGATTCAAGCTGGCCGCCCATGGCTTTATGCAGAATTAATAGGCCTTTCATGTTTTTCCAAGTCTGTGTGGCATATAAAAGAAATAGGAAGGTTTCTTCAGCATTATGGAGCCTATTCATAAAGTTTTTTTGTGTTTCAACAAAATCCAGTCTCAGTTATAAACACATGGTGGAACTTTTCATCTCTGATTCAAATGGATTTACGTAAAACACAAATTTAGTTGATATAATATGGTATGGCCCCTTAGTAGAAAGGGCATCACAATAACAAGACTGTAATGAAATATAAAATGTGCAGCGCTGTGACCAAGGAAACTCTCTTACACACACACACACACACACACACACAGAGAGAGAGAGAGAGGGAGAGAGAGACTAAGAGAGTGAGTGTGTCTGGTAAGCATTAAAATATATCTTGTCAAACCACACTGAAGCTCACCTTAGCTTGTGTGTGGCGTCTGGCTGACGGATCTGTGTCTTTGCTGGTATTAGAAACAGACCTGGATAATTGGGTCCATGAGAGAGTGTGGGGATGTGATGGTCCAGGTCAGTACAAGGAAGGAATTCTAAACTTTATCCTCTCAAACTCTCAAACAAACAAAGGCTCTGTGTGTTTACTCTCTCTGTCTGCAAAAACATATTGTATTTCTAATAGAATCAGCCATTACCTTTCTTTTCTCTGACAGGTAATTTGTAATGTGCTTTCTTCAAACTGTATGGTCTCTTATAGTTTGAACATGTTATACAATAGGCCTATAAAAATCATCAACTCTTCTGTATTATGAGTTCTGCAGAAAATATTCACGCCTGTTTTTAAATGCCAAGCAAATGCCGTTTACCTCTTAAACGCGTCAAGAATATGAATAATTTCCATTGTTCATAATTTGACCAGAGATGGCAGACGAGCTCAACTCAGCGGGCACCACAAGAGCGTCCCGTTCATCTCCACAATCAACTCCGTAGTGGAGCAGGAATCCCTCCCAGGCAAATCCACTCCAGGTTTTAAAGCGCCCTTCTTTAGATCAATGAATTCGCATAACCAACTCCGTACTCACACTGAACCAGTGGACAGCTCCCGTGCCGACTGGGTCCCGCACAACCGCCTGCAAGTCTGTACAGCGTTATCACTTACGTTATGCTTGGAGCTTTTGTAAAGATGGAGAACCAACGTGTTTGATAGTTGCCTCGTATCTTGGAGACTACCGGTCTGTTTACGTTTTCTCAAGCAAACTTCGGTTGTTTTGGTGATCTCTGTCCATTCTCTTGGAGCTTATGAATTGAATTTTGCGGCGTGAGAGCCGGGGTTTCTATGATTTTGGGACAGGCGCTCTATCGCTGAAGCTAAATCATGGAGAGTGCCGTTGGATGTACTGTTCTGAAAAGACTTTTATCAGTTACAATCTGCTTTTTCTTTATCGCTGGCAGCAGCAGGACATTCGGTAAGTCTTTCCAAATACATCACTTAAGCATTTGTTCTGTGTTTTACGCATATAGTACATGGAAGCGACACCACCGAAAAGTGCAGGCTGTGTGAATTTCAATTGAGGTTTAGAAGTAGTAGCGGTAACCCATTTGGTTCTCACTTTCAGTTGATAGGGATATTGGGATCTTGAAGGCATTGCCGGGGTCAACATAATTCTCAGTCACTGGTCACCTTTTTCTGCAGACCCTGAATGACTCAGGGGTTCACTGAAGCTTGCAACCTATTCCAATAAGTGCGTGTTGCGTGTTGAATTGTTAAATTTGGTACACTACCTTCTTTGGTTTTGTTTTATTCGCTATAGATTACCCTGGCGGGTGGTGGACTAAATGGCACTGGTCGTAGCCTATTTTCGTTACCTCAATATTTCTGTTGCATTTAGGCTGTTTGAGTCGTTGCGATTAAAATGATGGCTCAGAAGCAGTTAGGGTACAGTAAATGTAATAGGCGTTGGTTACTGACAATTTTGACATAACCAATATTTTGTATCAGAACTGTTTTTCTTCAATGCCAACTTCAGTCATACAGCCTGTGTAGTCTAAAGAACTGGAAAAAATAGGATATGCCATATCTTTATAGTAACCTTCCTGTAAGTAAGCCTGATCTGATGGTATGGTGCATCAAACAAAAACCTTTACTCATAGTCATTACCCTGCTGCTGTAAAAAAGGATAGATTGCCAGTGTATGCACTATGCGTCCACCACTGGTCCACTCGATTTTCTTGGCTTCGTGAAAAGTATGTACTACATCTTGCTGACCTCCTTCGCTGTCATACAGCAGATGCCGATTCGTTTATGCCTATATCAGATCACACACTTTGCAATAAGTTTAGCAAGTGATATTGGGGGGAAAGCGCTGGAAATGTTGCTCTGCAGTTTAAACAGCTGTGCAGGTGTCTGTAAACGTATGAATGCTCGTGTTGCTTTTCGTAAAGACTCCCAATTGTGAAGCACCAACATTATGTTGTTTCGACGCATTCTAATTTGCCCAGCATGACGCATTCATTGAGATAAAATAGTAAATTCATTTGGATATTAAACTTGGCACACAAGCATGCGTTTTTCGAATATTTTCGAAACATCTGCTAAGCAGACATGTGTATGACAAGAAAATGAGGCAGTTAGGCTCCCCTTTTAGCTGTAACTGAACGCTGCTCCTCGAGATCTCGACGCTCGGGAGCGGCACCGGGCATTGCATTCAACATCCAAATGTGTTTTTAGTGGAGTCATACTACGAACTCAGCCAGTTGCCGTTCACTGTTAAACTGCAAGATTCTTATTATTGCCCAAACAGCTTCAGGCTGAATTCCAGCACCTGCCTGGCACTCTATGTTTGCACAATGTATTTCGACCGAAGTGCCACAAGAGGTGCACTCTACCACCACGTTCACGCGGCAGGAGCAGGGAGGCTCCACTGGCCCCATCCTCATTACTGAAGGACAAAAATCTATCATGTTGGTGACGCGATGACGTTTCTATTTCCAGAAAAACTACTTCTTCTATACTCATAGAGATCATCCAAGACATGACATGGCTGAGATTTGCAAAGTCTTTATCATTTGCTTGATCATTATCAATTTGCGCTATAATAAACATGGAGTAGGTTATATATTATATATATATATATTATTCATGATGATAGCATTATTGTAAGTTACATCACAGCAATATTTTTACATAGCATTTGGGAATACTATTGTTCAGTCTCAACCCTGTGGAATGGCCAGCCATTTTGGACCTCAGTATAGAGATGAAGTCATTTTTCCTGGTGAAACTATGACATGAACAAGGTGTCAACTGTGTGTCAACAGCAATGTTGCAAAGAGGTTGATCACTGACTTACACTTAAGTCCAGTTACTTTAGAGAACCACATTCAGTTCAATCAAGTGAAACACATAATCAGTTAATTTAATCTGTAAACTCTATAGTTTAATCTGACTGTGCTCCTCCTTTCTGCAAAGACTATCTAACTTGAAGGAGAACCTCACATGTGAAAGTGAAGTATGTTTAAATCGTCTCTCTCTTCCTTGCCAACACAATTAAGATGAGATCCCATCCACAACTGTCTCTTTCAGACAGTTGACTCTGGAACACATTTGTCCAGGATGTGGCACATGCTAGATCAGGGGCACGTTCCCCTACACTACAGAATGCGCTCCTCTTCCTGGAGTTACATTTTATCCTTCTGACGTCTGTTTCCCTTACTTAGTTAGCAACTATGCTTTTGGGAAACAGGCCCCTGGTCTATTGCTAGGGTAACAATGCATTTATAAATGTACTACAGAGTTCATTGTAGACCCAAAGCTTTTCAAATATTTTTTTGTGTGCCCATGTTATTTCTTCACCAATATGTATCCTGTCATCCTAAAAATTCTCAGCACCTATGAAATAGCGAACAGCAAAGAAAATAATGGGCTATCAAGACAATCTTTGATCATTCATTCTATTAGCTTATTTTCCCCCATTTATTTAATCTGGCTGTACCCCAGACGCCTAAGGCAAATTTTTTGTAGGTCTCTCTAAATTTAAAATATCACTGAATTATACATGCACTTTCCAGAACATATGTGACTTTACCCTCTTAATGAGGTCATGAGTTCAAATAGTTTCCGAGAAATGCTCTGTTCCAGCAATGGCTGTAAGACTTCAGTGGAGAAGGTTCTCTCCAGTTTACAGTAGTCCAGGCTGATGCTATGTAAAATTGATGGATTGTGTTAAAACTTTGGCTTGTATTTTAGATAACCACTGAAATAGCTTTTTCGTCATAGAAAAATGGTGCCTGTGTAACAGCACCAGAAAATATGTATTGTTTTCCTTGATATTGTTTTTTTTCTTTTTGTTGGTTGTAGAACAGTAAAGCAGAAAGCACAGCATCCATAGCATTAAGAAGGTAATAATTCACATTTAAGCTATAAGCTTAGAGTAGGGCTCTCATGGAAGGTTCATGGAAGAATCAGCAGATTTAAATTCCATTTATGGAATCCCGTTTTCTCTCTCATTTTTGCTCCATCTCTCTTTCCCTGCAGCTTGTTAGTTTGTTCTTAATTACATTTAAATTTATTTAGCAGAGGCCTTTATCCAAAGCCACCTACAAAAAGAGGATAAACATTCAAGCTACAGCACAATCTTAAGAGTGCAACTTGCTAACATGAAACAGGAAGTGAAAAGTGCAGGAGTGTGATAAAAGTGAAGGGGGGTGTGCATTCCAGGTAGTCAGACGTTTTAAGCCAGGAGATATTCTTGGAGGAGCTGGGTCTTCAAGAATTTCTTGAAGGTGGAGAGGGTATCTGTTGTTATGGTAGCACTTGGAAGGTCATTCACCAGCATGGAGAAATAGATCTTAGTGTGTCTTGATTGACCTGTGCGAGGTCTCATACCATGTGCTGTCTGTGACATGGGAATCACTCAAGCGTTTTGAACCTGCCTTTTTTGAAGTCCGGTCTTTATTAGCAGGTTTCATAATAATGCTAATTTAGGAAATAATAATATTTAGACCCAAGTCATCATCTGGGGCCTGTTTATATTTATGCACTGCCTCCCCTCAAGACTTGGCGTTTTGTCAAAACAGTTCACAGTCTTCACAAATTAATGCATGCCGTTTGAAGTGGTGTGGATTTTCTCCTCGCTGATGAACACACACACAGTGCGGAGACTAGCAGTGTGAGAGAGGCCACCGTGAATGCTAATACGACAGGCACAGAGCCTCACAGAATGCCACCAGGTAGCTTTCACCTCCGAGCCCCGCAACATGGTTAACACGGCGGTCAACACACTCTTCTTAATTACTAAGCAAGCCTGCCACTTGTGCCGGAGCGTGTTATCTTAATTTAGGACAGATTTACAAGTCGGGGGTGCCCACCCCTCTGTTCTAATTTTATCTGAGGTAAACGAATGTGTTTACTGTCTGCACCCTGTACACTCTGGGATTGGACTGTCGCCATCTTTGTGCTGTTGTGTTGGCTAGGTGCTGTAAACATAGGTGCTGTTGCCATTCAGTATAATTACTGAAAAAATTGTGTGTTCATTGAGTCATCGTGCCGGCCTCTTGTGACAAGATTGGTTTGCACTGAGACTGCTGAGTACATCTGTCTTTGCAATATGTTCAAAACCCAATGTTTCCATCCCATTACCCAACAGACACTTGGCCATATTGGCAGTAGCATCTCGTCTTGAAAACTGGGACTCCAGCAGAAGTAATTAGACTGGCATGGATGGTGTTGTGCATACAATGAGAGGCATAACAGATCTGATTTTGCCTATAGTCACTTTAATCACTGATGTACCCCTCAGACTTTTAAAACTGCTTCAGACTGACACAAATGACTTCTGCACCATCCACCACCAACACTCCATTCACTTTCCTTTCATACAACCTAAGCCTGTAAGAACTCACTTAATGCTTGATTCATGCTATTATTGAATTGAGCTGATTGACTTTTATCCTTTCTGTTTCTGACTGAGTCTTTAAAACACGTGCAAATCTAGAATCTCTCAGCATAGGGGCTTCACCCCTGGGGAGAATGAACAATATTTCCCCCTTTTAGGCAGGATTGGGTTGGATCGGTTCCTCTGTCCTTGCCCTCGCCTTTGTGCCGTGGTTTGTAACCAGACGGGGCCAGACAGAGAGAGATGGGCTCTAGGTGGGGTCTGCACTAGGTGCAAAATATGTGATCAGTGAGAAGTGCACCACTAGGAGATGTGTTGCATTATGTACGTCGTACATTCACTCATTCAACTCTTGGCGTGCAGTAGAGTTGTGTGTGTGTGTGTGTGTGTGTGTGTGTGTGTGTGTGTGTGTGTGTGTGCAGCGCACGATTGTACGTCTGCTACAAGGTTTTCCAGCACAAAGATTTATCTAATGGTAGGAAAGTCGCTCAGTTTGAAGCGATTAGTCGTCACTGACTCACCCTTGTTGCCATGCTATTAGGATGTTAATGGCAACATGTTCATACGCTTCCGCCATGATTCAGCTGTGCTCTTATTCTGCATGACCTACAAAGAGAGAGAGAGAGAGAGAGAGAAAAAGAGAAAAAACTAAATTTGCGTGTCATCACTTAGGGTAGCTTTTAAACTCGACTTAGCAGTGACTCTCAACAAGATTAAAAGAGGAAATCAGTGATTAGCACCTGCCTGCCTGCCTGCCTGCTTGCTTGCCTGTGTATGCCTAAAACCTGCGCTGGTTCATCAGTTCAGTGGTCAGTGAGCTGATTTGTCATTTTGGAAGGACAGTCGTTTGCTTTGGTGTTGAGCGTAGAACGCTTCATACATGTAGGTCACGTCATCGTCATTCTCATCGTCCAAACCGACCTTACCATAGTCATGTTGGCAGACACACCTTGTCGCCGTCTGTGTTGTGTGAGTATTCTGTGTGCTTCCAGGATGCTTAAGTGTATGTCAAGACAGCACACTGACAATCATTGCCTGTTTTTACGAGAGCATTGGGTAGTCAGGCACTGTCACATTAGGAAAACACATAATGGGAGGATAACCTGTGACGTGTGTGTCTGTGTGTGTGTGTGTCTATATATATATATAGCCCGTTTATTTGCTGGAAACATTGTTTGACGTTTGCCTCACCAGGCTCCGGGCTGCTAATAAACATCTGAGCGCTACATCATGAGGCACATCAGTGCTGACATGACCATAGGGTGTGCCATTTTTCTCCTTATTAGCTGAAATTAGAGGCAGTCCCGGCGCTGGTAGAGGAGAGAGGGTGCTAATTGAAGATGACATGAGGAGCTTTGCGCTTTTGTGGACTGCACTGTACTGAACAGCAGTACCAGGCTACAAAGGGACAGTGGCCAAACAGACCAAAGCGACCAAAGAGAGCCGTCTCTTCACGTTTTAAGGTGATAATGTGATTAGATTAGTGTGTGTGTGTGTGTGTGTGTGTGCGCATGTGTGTGTTTACAGGGAGTAGGCTGAAAGTAGTGTTTTAGGGATGCTGGGGAAGTTATAAAGGTTGAAAAATAGCTGGAGAAAAAGGCACACCATAGAACTTTCAAACTGTTTTCTTCAAGAAGGAGACATTAGTGATTCTGGAGAAAGTATTTCAACAGGGCTAAGTAGAATTTGTCAAAATCTCACCCTGTCACTCCCTGAGGTGCAAAGCTTTTGAAAGCACTTGAGGATTCACAGCAAATTAATTCAGACAGGCTGTTCCCT
Source organism: Tenualosa ilisha (assembly GCA_015244755.2). NCBI lineage: Eukaryota > Metazoa > Chordata > Actinopteri > Clupeiformes > Clupeidae > Tenualosa > Tenualosa ilisha. The sequence goes on along the minus strand of PYXC01000993.1, from coordinate 119,702 downwards.
TTCAGAGAAAGTAAGAGGCTCTAACCAGACTATTGTTTTCAGAAACACCACAGTCTATAGCCACATGTGCTTCCTCTTGCATATGCTCAAGTGGAGAAACATCCTGACAGTGGCATCGTGCCTCTGCCATCTCTGTTGTCTCAGACGGCGTCACGGCAACTCATAGTTCTGCTCACGAGTCATTCGGGATCAGTCCCACTTCTGCCTCTTCGCCTTCTTTTTTACTGTTTTCGGTGAGACACCTCACGTATGAGGCACGACAGCAACCCAGAGATATTGTTTCCATTTCTTCTTTTCTTTTCTTTCTTTCTTCCTTTCTTTCTGTCTTTTTCTTCACTTGACTTGGCAGGGGAAAATGTTTCCCGTCACATCCTAGTATCATAGGGGTTAGAGGCTATGAGAGTTTCATTTTGCGTGAGGCTTGGAGATCCACACTGACAGTCTCTCTGCCAGAGGAATGTTCTTTAGTGCCACTAATCTGAACTCCCAACCTCTCTTCCTCCCAGGCTTCTTTTATTGCTGTAGATTTGACAGCATGTACAGTTTTAGTCAAATCCTGTGCCTTAGTTTATGCCCTTATGACATTGTGGAACATCTGGCAGAAGCAGGCTGTTTGTGTAGATCTTTTTTTGTTTTGTTTCACATCATGAGTTGGTGAAGGCACCATAAAGCAGATTGTTTGACAATCATATTCCTCCATAGTGCAGTATTGACGTGGCTGCCTGTCATGATTTGGTTAAGCAGTTAGCTCAGCTTAGCTGCGGTAGAGAGGGGTGCACGTGGTACATGTGTATGGGATTGCAGTGAGAGATGTTCTGTCCCACAGCTTTGCTTTTGAGGGTTTGATGTCAAGCAATCTCTCTTGTGTGACACAGATTTCAAATCTGCTTTGTAAGCAAGCGCAGTTTTGATTTAATTTTTTTTTCCCCCTATCTTTTGTCGGGAGCTTATCAGAGGCATGCATGTGTGTGCACACAACACACACACACACACACCACACACAAACAAACACACATAATCACATAATCACACAGCATTTGTCAAATAGACATTTGACCATCAGATACAGCAGAATATGTTTTGTGTGCGAAGTATACAAGCAACCTGAGACCATTTTCTCCTTTGCATTGAAGGCTGATATTCACCAGTGCTGGCTTTTATCTCCAGGCTGTTTGATCTGTGGTGCATTATGTTCCTGTTTGACATGGATGCCATCAGGGTGCATTTTTTAAAATGCATCAACATTGTCTCAATAAATACCTCTTCTTTATCAGTTCTTACTGTATATTGTGATATCAGTAGCCATGCATTATCAGTCAGTAACCACCTAATCAGTGTTCCTAGTAATTCATTACAGTGATGCCTTACAAACGATCTTAAAACAGTGATTTTTTGGCACGATTTTTAAAACTATTAACTCTTGTAGCCAATCTATTCACAAGCCTGCCAAACTAAAAGCCCAATCAGTGCTTTACACTCAGTTTGAAATTTTGTAACACAATTTTGTTCAACTGTAAACACTGCACAGCCCACTTTTTGTAAAACTGTAAACACAACTCACTGCATAGTACCGAGTTTGCAATTTTATAGCACACTTGTAGAAAAACCATATACTTCTGTGTTTCTACTCACACTATTCTGAGAATTGCCTTCCTACATTGGCACATCAAAGCACTTTTTGAGAATTACTTTACTCAACATTCAAACTTTAGCACTGCAAAATGGCAGGTAAAGATTTGTCTGGATTAAGGTTTTGGTCACTTGCACTGTTGACAGCCTGTCTGTTATACAGTGTAGGCCCAAACTGAAATACATGTAAACAGTTTGCAGATTTGGATACCTGCGCATATGGGTTGTATGAACTGTTGCGTACAAGAGCATGAACAGTTTAGCAAAAAGTGTGTTTGCATAGAGTGCAAAAAGTGTTTTGCTTGTTGGGTGGAAGGTTATGTGTTTTGTGTGTAGAGTTTTGCAAAAATAGCCAAAAAGTTTCAAGAATTGTACCTAAGCAATCAGAAAAAAATGTAATAACCAATCAACAGCAGATGTGTAGGAGCTGTGACACAGCACAGTGTGTCCCAGTTCTGCAGTCTGACTAGGCTGAATGCCATGACACTGTGCACGATATTCACCCTCATCCTGGGTTTATCGTGACATTGTTCCACCTGATATTTTTTCCTACCTACTTTACTAGTCCTCAGATGCACTATGATTAAAAGTAGCACATGTTCAATGGTCTAATTGCAGAGCCAAGTTGCTCCCAAGAGCCATGGTCTGGTGGTCTTTGGGGTGAGTTAAAAAAGAAAAGAATATAGAAAGGGGAAAGAGAGGAAAAGAAAATGCAGGGGACAGTCATGACCTGCCATCATGATTTTCTCCCCTGTGTGCAGAAAAGAGAAAAGGGGGTGGTGGTGGTGATGGGGAGGCGGGAAGGGGGGGGGGGGTGTGGGTGCGTGTTGGCCTCCATTGAGAGGAGTATCACGTCACGAGCGGCTGATATCTAATCTGGTGTTGAAGAAGGGGTGGGGTGGTGGGGTGGAGAGGAGAGGAGGAGGAGGGGTTGCAGATGAAACCTCTTGTAGAGATGCTGCGGGTCCAGTAACCGTCACCAGCCATAACCACCACCACTGCCTTCGCCTCCGCCTCTGCTCCTGAATAGGGTGGGAGTGAGATTGGCTGTCCTGGCCCTGGCAACAGCCCATTGATGATGTACAGCCTCAGGCGAGTGAGATTATGCTCTCATTGATTTCAGCGGGAGGCAGCGGGGAGGCCTGATGGCTTCTGGGCCACGCAGGCGGCCCCACCTTCAGGCGGTGTTGATTGGGACGGGATGAGTGGAGGAGTAGGGGGGGGGAGGAGGGGGTGGCGTTGGATGGAGGGGGGTTGGGAACTGATGGCAGCATAAAGTATGGGCTTTTTTTTAAAAACATGCCACACAGCTGTGAGGTTGGGGGAAAGTGGTGACTGTGGAAAAGAGAAAAAGAGAGGAGAGAATGAGAGAGAGAGAGAGCAAAAGAAAGGAGGAGAAAAGGATGAAGAAGAGAAGGAGAGTGAGAGTTAAAAGTGGGAGAGAGAACGAATGAAAGGAGGAGAAGTGAGAGGTTAAGAGAGAGTGTGTGAGAGAGAAAAAGAGAGAAGGGGAGAAGAAGAGTAGGAGAGTGAGAGTTAAGAGGTAGAAATGAGATGATGAGATGGGAGGGAGGAAGAGAGGAGAGCGAGAAGGAGGAAGGGAAGCAGAATCAGTAAGTGAGTGCGAGGAAAGGGGGATGAAAGAGATGGTGAAGACCGTAAGAGAGGCAAGAGAGCACAGGCAGCTCTCAATTAACATGCTTTGCTCATGCGAAGCCTCCATCTCATGACTTTCTTCATCAGGAAATTGCCAAGGAGCACCCAGGCAGGCACTGCGACGTCAGGCACAAAATGGGGCTTTGGGGGGGCAGAAATTCTTCCCTGGAAACAATCAAGGATATACACTCACTTACTCACATACACACACACACACACACACACTCCCTTCCTTTCCTTTCTTCTGCTTAGCAAGAGCAGGTTGTAAAAGACGGGCAGAGACACTGCCTGACCATCAGTCTCTTCTCTCCTCAAGGCTGCAGGAGGGAGAGAGGGAGAGAAAAGAGAGAGAGAGAGAGAGAGAGAGAGAGAGAGGAGAGAGAATCTTTTTCCCCCTTGATACATCTGTTGAGGCTCCTCTTTTTGTGGTGAGATGGGGCGGCATTGATGTGAGAGATTCTCTATATTTATTTTTCCTCCAGACCTCATCCATCCACAAAATCACAACAGCTGCCAAAAGAGAAGATTGAAACAAACATATGGTTCCCCCAGAGCCATCACCTTAGGAGTGGTGTTATCTCTGCGTGTTTGTGTTTGTGTGTGGGTGTGTGTGTGTGTGTGTGTGTGTGTCACTTTACTCTCTCCTTCTCTCTCTAGCATAAACATAGATATAGAAACATACACACACTCAAGCAACCACACACACACACACACACACACACACACACACACACAACATACACAACATACACACACACCCACATTCAACACTAATCATCTATCGTCCATTTTGCATCATCTCCACAGAAGACACAGAACGCATGCCACACTTTACCATTCTTGCGCATCAAGTGTAGGCTTCACAGACCTGTTAACATGTCATTCAATCCCAGTAAGTCATCTCTCTCTCTTTCTCTCTCTCTCTCTCTCTCTCTCTCTCTTGTCTGTCTGTCTCTCTGTCAGCCTGTCAAACCTGAACACAGCAAAGCCCAGCTGGGCCCTGTCTGCTCCTCCACTCGTTTACTCACCTTTACTGTGTGAACTCAGACCTTGTATTTTCTTGGACACCTAGCAGCTATTCTCTAATGGGGGCCCCATGCTGAAAAAGCCTCTCAGTAAAGTGAGGCGCTCAGAAAGGTTTTCTGATGGGCTGTCATTTAGCTTGTAGGCATTTTGTCTAGGATGTCAGGGAATAAGAGCGCTGAGGCAGAGGGAGAGAGAGACAGGTAGGTGAAAAAGAAGAAGAAAGTGTGTGTATAGTTGTAGTATTTGTCAGATAACTTTGCTTATGGCAAGCCTCCATCTTCTAAAATGTCCTCAAGGCATGCCTGAAATGAAATGAAATAAGGGGGTGGTGTTCAGATGTAATTCCACAGTGGGAATGATCATAATGGAGCCATCAGTGTCTAAGGGGACATCAAAGGTGAGTAGCATTGTATTTGTATGAACAGAAAAACAGAAGTCTGACTGACAGAACATAAATACTAAAAAGTATTAAAAATATTTCAAAGCAAAGGAATTGGCTTGTTGTTTTATACGTTCATAAACATTTTCTGGAAAGATGTGGTTTCCACAGGGGTTTTTGTCACCCATTTTGCCTTATGACTTTCCTACAGGGCTGATTTAGGAAATCTACCTTGTGTACTTTTTAAAGTGCACTTTTAACATCACCCTGCTGACACTTTTGTGAATTTCAGCTTGTTGCCCTGTTGTGAAAAAGGTTCTTGTTATTTTGCAGAGTCTAAACTCTGGTGCCTGTGGGGTTAGTCTTACAGGTGGCTGTGTTCTTGATGGTCAGGACATGCAGCAGGTCATTGTGTACTTACATGACTCATAAGTTCAAAAAGAGAAAGCTTAGGCTTGGTAAGGCCAAGAAAGTTGGAGAGTTGAAGAGTTGTACAACAGTGATTTGCACAGCCATTGTTACAGAGAGTTGTAGTGGTTCTGATGGCTTCCATTACTATGGCTTTGTTCACCTTTCTTACATTCATATTTTCACTGTGGTATTTTGTGTGAGATGTACTAATCCTGCACACAATACATTAGTACAGTGCAGTAAGGTTTTAGGGTTTTACCCTTGGGAATATTTAAAGAGCTTTCCTGTCCATTTTGATTTTATAGAAAACGTGATCATTCCCCAGGCTTTTAATGCTTTGGGTGTTTAGGGTCACTGCGCTGGATAGGGTTTTGGTTCTGGTCTCTTGTGACACGTGGAATTTCCTGGACTTTTAAACCTCCATTTGGGAAGTGACATTAAATGTATTTAGATGTCCGAAAATGAAGTTCAGCTAGCAACCTACAGCCCCTTTGTGTCTTAACAATGACTGCACAGACGAGTAGAGTACAAAGATATGGGAAGGATGAGGGGAAGCGAGGTGTGAGAGGTGAAAAATGAGTGTGTGTGTGTGTGTGTGTGTGTGTGTGTGTGTGTGTTCATGGGGGGATGAGGAGGGCAGAGAATAAGAGACAGACTGCGCACATGTGACCTGGGAGAAATGAAAGGCAAGCTGATGACATGAGACGGTGAAAAGAGCCGTGTGTTCAAAGGGTCAGCCCTCATTTCCATCACAATCACCACTCACCACTCCATCTGTCAGGCCTGGAACACATCAGCCCTTGTGTGTGCTTTCTGTGTGTGTGTGTGTGTGTGTGTGTGTGTAGTTGTGCTCTAAAATGGTCATACATGTGGTCATTTTAAGGAGTGGATGTAGACTGATTACATGTGTTGAGTGTGTGTGTGTCTCAGAATTATACGTGTGTATTCCCTAGTGCATGTGGCCTTTTAAGAAAGTGTAGATAGAAACAGGAGATTGTGTGTGAGTCTACTGAGTGCGAACATGAGTGTCTGTTGTGTGTCTGTGTCTGTCAAGAGTGTGTGTGTGTGTGTATGTGTGTATGTTTTTTCCTGTGCCATCAGATCATGTGGTTATTTATAAAGTGGTGTGTGTGGGTGCTAGCAGCAGATGCATTATGTGTGTGCTGAGCATGGGTGTGTGTGTTAGCTGCGTTACCATTAGAGTGTGTCTGTCTGTGTGTGTGTTTGTCTGCGGGGGTGGACCAGCTTGGCGTAAGCCTCCTCCTTTGCTCTGTGATGGAGGGTCGGGCCTGAGTGCTCCTTCATCAGTGCTAGCCTAGCGCTCGGCAGAATGCTAATACGCGCGTGTCCATGATTAACAGCCTGTCGGCCGCGCAAGGTTCATCTCACTGCTGCGGGAACTTCATGCTGTCAAATTTAGTCATGCGCCACTGGCAGAGAAATAGCAGGCGCTGTGCAGTCTGTGTGTGTGTGTGTGTGTGTGTGTGTGTGTGGTGTGTGTGTGTGTGTGTGTGTGTGTGAAATTGGGAGTGAAAGAGAGGGAGGATGAGAGACTACGTTAGTGGGAGTGTGTATGTGTGTGTGTGTGTGTGTGTGTGTGCGTGCATCCTGATTCCCATAATATCAAATACCCAATCACTAAACAAGCCAGAATGCTTTCTTGGACTGAGCCCAGCGTACATATTTTATTAGAGGAGAAGTGGAGTTATTGTTGCTCCCCCTCCCACTGGTACAGAAGCAGGATGGGCACAGTCTAATCATAGCGAGTAGTCATAGTGCTGTTCAATCCATGGCAATGTCCTCAATGCAAAAAAAAGAGATAATCGCTGACTGCATTGCTTTTTCCAGCTCGGTGACCCACGAGTATGCAAACAGGCCACATTACTGCAAAAAAATACACACAAACACCCTTGTGTGAGCATCCTAACCTCATTAGCCTCCCGGAGACCGAAAACCACTCCGTTTGACCTACATCTAGCCAAATTTGTTTCCGTATCATTTTCCCAGTGTTTTCCGCTAATAACCCGCACGGCGGAAAGGGTGATTTTCGTTGAGCGTTTATTTCACACTCGGGTGGCTTAGCACCGTGGCACTGGGGGTC
>PYXC01000993.1:62500-105000 GCA_015244755.2 Tenualosa ilisha | reverse complement strand
ATCAAAGGCAAGTGTGCGTATGAGTTTATAATCCTGTCTGTTTTGAAGATTGAACACTGGCGCAGATAATCTGACCGGCTAACCGCCGACTCACAAGACGGCCCTGGGGTCAGGCCTATTGATCTGGGGAGAGGACTGTAGATGAGTTAAGTCGTCGGCCCTTAGATCGTCTCATCCTCGACTTGATTTGTAGTGAGCAGTTAGTAGAGTTATTGATTCGTTCACTCAGCCTCTCTGGGATTCACTTTGGATGATTACGGTTTTTGAAGATGAACAAACTCCTCATTCCCCACCAGCCTCACAATCAACCACCCCCCCTCTACACACACACACACAAATACACACCCACACACACACACACATAAACACATACTCCCCTACCCTCAAATACTATCAGAATTTATCCACCAGGGAGACAATTAGTTCTGAAAATTTTTTCTGTAGTCACTTTCACTGTCTGCTTCACCATTCAACGACATGATAGTACTTTACCAGCACTGTGGTTCTTGCTTTCTTGTTTGGTCTTCAGCATCGACCCAGACGGCTGGGAGGCAGTGGTTAATGAAAGAGCAAACATGGCCCACAACAGTAAACATTCGCTGCAGAGGCCAAACAAGTTATATTTTTATAACAGAGATACTGATATGCACAGCAGCAGTAGTGGCAGTCGTGCTAGTAGCTGGGTCTTTCTTAAGCAGGAGAGGTAGAGTTAGAGGAGTTTATAATGAACAAGCTGGAAGGAGTGTCTTCAGTTTCATCCCCCTCCCGCCCTCTCCATCCCCCTCCCCCCCCATCGCTTATTCATCCATGGCATGCGCCGTGACAGGCCTTGGTCATTAATGGCTTGATGTGGGATTAAACATGTCGCTCTAATAAGATGCCGGCACAGGCACCGAGGCCACTTCACGGGAACGTAATTAACCCGCGGGCCGACAGGGCGAACGAGGCACTTTCTTCTGGCTTCTGTTGCTAGCGCAAGGGAAGACAAAATGGAAATGAACCAACTTCTTGACCTAGTGTTTGACAAAGCGATAGTCTCAAGCCACAAACTAGTGTCAGCCTCGGTTTTGTCTTCACCAGGATGGTAATGCAGGGCGCTGTTAAAAAGAAAGATATATCACCTCTCTTAATGACATCTCTAAAATGTTATGCCTGCTTTTACCACCATCCATTTTCATTGGTTATACCCTAGGGACATGAATAAGCAGACCCATGCATACAGGGCTTGAGTAACCCAACCAGATATAACCAGGTGTCTGAGCCATGAGGCACAATAAGTGGGCCTTATGTTGCCACGACAACTGAGTGTGTCACCGACAGGCTGTTGCTCTGGGACATAACATAAACATAATACGTTAGTACATAAGTACAATACATACATTACATACATACATACATACATACATACATTGATGACAATAACATAATCAATGGTCTACTAAATTGATGCTGGTCTGGCCAGTACCAATGAACACATACGTGTGTGTGTGTGTGTGTGTGTGTGTGTGTGTGTGCGTGAGCGGGCACGCTTATGTTTATGTTTGTATTGTCTCCAGTCTGCATATTTTAAAGTTCTGAAAGTGTTCCTACAAGTAAGCATATTTGAAGCTGGCTTTTTAATACTCATTTGTATACTGTAGGCTTGTGACTCTGTGAAGTTCTCCAGGCCTCAGGGTCTCTGTGTGAATGTGTCCCACCCTCATTTATCACCCCTGGCCTAGCCAACAGGCCACCCAGCCCCGTGCCACTGCATTGATTGCTGTTGCTGGGAGACAAAGAGGCTTGTTTGTCCTCTCTGGCGTGACCAGGAGTCACCTGCCGTCCGGTTAATCCGCCAGCCATTACCCGGTCCACGGGCGACTTTCAGGTTCCGTCGGCATGAATAAAGAGGACAGCTCAGCTCTGAGAGCAAACAGAAATGGCACAATGCCCAGCAGCACAACTGCTTGCCAAGCCCACTCCAAAAATACGAACAGGGATAGAAAAAGAAGTCTTCAAAGTAGTATTCACTCAGTGCCTGTGTGAGTGTGTGTGTATGTGTGTGTGTGTGTGTGTGTGTGTGTGTGTGTGTGTGAGAGAGAGAGAGAGAAAAAGAGTGGTGTGTGTGTGTAAATTGAGGTGAATCATTGTTTACAGGAAGAGCGAGAGAGAGATGCAGAAAGAGAGATCTAAAATACACTGACTCTAGCATCCATCTTGTTTTAGACTAGGAAATATTTAGGTAGTATTTTTGCACTGTTGATGTAAAAAAAAACAAAAAAAAAAACCCTTAGTAATCATTTCGACAGCTTTTTTCAGATGACCTGCACGAGAGCAATTTCATAAATGAGCACTTTGGTCCAGAGCGGGAGCAGGGTCAGTTAATCATTGGTACAAAGACATGTCCTGCGTCATGAGTAGCGAGTTCAAAATGCCTCCATCGAATTGACAGCCATTAGGTGTGTGAGGGTGACTCAGGCCTGCCTATTGAGCGGCAGGCTTATGTTAGATGGCTGATTGAGGACAGGGAGGGACATGCTTTTGAGAGTCAAAATAAATACGATGCATCTTTCGGTCGTCCTTGTAAGGGTGAGCGGAGGTGCGAATCTTATCTGTGTGAATGTCATTTAATCATCCACCTAATTAGTGAGTGGGTTTTGATGGAGGGAGGGGTGGGTTTTGATGGAGGGAGGGGTGGGTTTTGAGGGAGGGAGGGTGGTTTGAGGGAGGGAGGGTGGGTGGGTTAATCTTGTTTGCTTTTGAGGCTTACTGATATGAAGGATGTTTGACAAGGTATGTTTTAGCGTAACTGTGTTATGTGTGTGTATCTGTGTGCGCACTTGTGTGTGTGTGTGTGTGTGTGCTTTCTTGTTTTATTTATGCCTTAGAGTAGGTCAGGGAAGCTTTTTGCCACTGGCGACATACACACCAGACACACACACATACATACACACACACACACACACACTCACACACATACAAACACACATACATATGTACACAAAAATGTGTGCTCCACACACACATACTGTGTACACAGTATATATACACACACACACACACACACATTTTACGTGGGTCAGTTGAATGTAGCTCCCTGGGTGTCTAGAGGCAGATGGTCTAACCTGTCTGAATTACAATGACTCAGTCTCTCCCAAGCCACTGTGTGTGTGTGTGTGTGTGTTGTGTGTGTGTGTGTGTGTGTGTGTGTGTGTATGTGTGTGTCTTTCAGTGCTCTTGCCGCAAAAGCTGACCCATATATAATTTCTCTTAGCCTTTCCCCAACTAGCATCTCAGGGATGGGGGGGGGTGTCTAACTACATTAGCATCCATGTTGGCATACCAATCCAAGTGTGTGACCATAGATGAGTTGTACACATCAGTGATGCGTCTGTAAGTTTAGAAATGACCCGTGATCATCTGACACTTTTAACCAACTGAACACCAAATGAGACTCGAACGGCTGCGATGTAGCAATAAGTAAAAAAGCTCTCGATTAGTCATCACCTATGTTCCATTAGCAGCAAAAACAAAGTATTCAAAAATATTATGGGGCCATTTCACAGGGGCTACAGGTGTCCTTAGTTTCAGTCTTGGACTAGACGTTGGCTTATAGGGATGCGAAGGCTTACCCGTGCCGCGTCATGTTTGTCTGTCTGTTTTGAGGCTACTTCATACTTGTAGATGGTAGGTTACATAAAACAAAGCAAGTAGGTTATATAAAAAAAGCCTGCACCTGTGTCATTTTCATTAAGGCTACTCTTTCCTCAAATTCTTCCCAAATTTAGTTTTTTCTGTGTTTTTTTTCTTTTTCAATTCCCCGTCTTCAATTTTTCTCCGACCTTTCCTCTCTCATGTCACGCACGCATTTACCATGTGTGGAAAGTTAGAGGGCTGCATCTTTGCGTCAGACACTCAACCAATTATATATCTGAGCATATATGATAGCCTTTGGCATTCTGTAGGCTAAAAATATTTGTGTTTAAATATAAATTTAAAGGGCAATGATTTGTTTTACCGGCTCGACCGAACCTCACTCCAATATCATTAAACTTATTTTTGTATGACTTGAAATCACTGGTGACCGCATGTGACCGCGACGGACCATTCAATTTGGATCAGCCTGCGCATCACTGGTACCCATTGATTAGTCTTTCTAAGCACCAGCCGAACTCTTGAGCTTTTGCCAACAGTTGGCGACACCAACAACACATCCCACCATCCCACACAAACACACCCACCTTGTCGCTCACACACATGTACACATGCACACACACACAAACAGACACACCACACACACACAAACACCTTCTCTGATGCCACTGGTAATATTTACTAAGTGTGCTCGACACCAGTGTGCTGACATTTGTTTTGGAGTGGGCGGTGTGATGTTGCCCGCCGGCTGGCAACCCTGGTGGCTGTGATGGAGTGGCCAAAGCCGGGCTGTGACACAGGAGGCGGGGGTGGAGGGGATGGGATGGATGGGACAGACGAGGTGTGTGGGGGAGTATGGCTGACGCTCAAAGCTCCGTTATTAGAGAGTGCCTTTGAAGCCGAGCAGCCAGGAGACAGGGTGTTCTTTCTTATTGGCTTGGCGACTGGCTTTCGAAGCCGTGTATTTCCAAGTGAATGTGACTCAGGGAAAAATAAGCCCAGCCAGGAGAGGAGGAGGCAGAAGCTTTTTTGTTGTTTTTTTTTTTGGGAGTTCACACCTCACAGCATCTCCTTTGAATTTGTTCCTTTCATGTGCCGATCGGTTGCCGTGACGCGGCCCCCAGAAAACCCTTGCTGTGCCACTGGTTGCTCGATGTGCACCACACATATTAATGGCACCCGCCTTGTAAAAACATAAAGCTAAATTAATTCACTTTGAAGCATTCTCTTTCTCTCTCTCTTCCCTCGCTCTCTCATGCTAGCTTCTATCTAGCCTCCAGCAGTGTGCTTTTGCTGTGCTTGTTTGATGGCTTTCGCCGCTTCAGATGTGTGTGTGATATTTTACAATGAGCTGGAGTGTACACACTCCTCATTTGTGCTGACAAGGGGCAGTTTTCCAAGGATTTACTTTCATAGCTCAGACATGAAGAAATTGGACTATGAAATAGTGTGGAGAATGTGCTGTGGATCTCGTTTAATGCATTACAAATCCGAGGGAAGACTTTGTTCACAAGGTCTGGACTGAAGAAAAGTACAGTAATTTCCCGAATATAAGCTGCAGCATGTATCATGACCTCACCCTTGTATTAACCTCACCCATATATTAACCTCAGTTTACTAAATATTATCTCGTGAATCACAATCACATCAAGTTGAATGATGAAAAGAAATGCAGTCCTGTATGTAGCCCTCAGCCATGTATTAACCTCATAGATGAAGAAATTTTGCAAAATCAATGTATTAAAAGTGGTTAATAATCTGGAAACTACAGTAGCAGGTTTGTGACAGTCTTTATTTTCAGTCCTACACCGAAAAAAAAACCAACTGAACTACTATGGATTGAAATGATGACTGTGTTCAAGCTGTCATGAGCCCTGAATGGAAGCAGCCATGGGTCTGAAACTTTGCAACACCAGAGCAGTTTCGAATGATCGATAAGTCTGACTGCTCTTGGCTCAGTCTCTCCTCCAGCACCTCAGGGTACAGCATGGCTTCTGTGTGCTGCTGTTTGCAGGCATCTTAAATAAGGGAAATAAATTATAAATGGCATTGCACATCTGCATATGTGCAGTAAATGCATACGACCCAAAATAATTCAGGCCATTGCATTAGGTTTGAGTCATGAGCTTGGAAATGTTTTTTTTTTTTTTAAATCATTCCAACTGCATGAACCCCTAAGCCCCGAAGTTGACTTCATTATGTTGACTGACATTTTGCCAAACAAGCAAATAGTCTTCCCTAACAATCATTTAAAACCACCACCACACACTGCCTTTTGTCTGATTTCTCTGAGAGCACTTAATTACTTGCCTAAAACGGTGCTTGTTATTCGCAGCTCGCTATATTGAGCAAACGCACATCAGCCTCATGAGCCATTGAGCTCCAGCAGTGCCGGGGGATTCTATCTACATCCTCCAGTCGATGCCCGCCTTAGCTCCCTTAACCAAATCCCCCACAGAGCGTTCTACCACATTCCATTGTTTTCCCGTTCATTAAAATGCATTCAAGAAGTGCTGTCTTCTCCTTTTTAAATTATTTAGATATGTTTTGTTTTTTTTCTCTCATGTTTGTGTGAGTTAAGGATGGAAAAAGTGGTGGATCTGTATATTTTAGGCGTGTTTGGGAGTGTGGCGTGACGAAAGGTTATCTGCTGAGGATTCATCCTTCCTCACAGATGTGAGAGCTTAACCCCCTGCTGTCTGGTCCTTAATAATGCGTCTTTGCCATAGTGTGGAGTTTTCTTGATGAATCCTTTCTTAACCCGAGAGTGCTGATGATGGCTTTAGGGAGAAAAAAAAAAAGGTTAAAAAAAAAACAAGAAGTCTTTTTTAATGTCTGTCTGGAGCTTGTCTTGAATGTTTGTGTGTGTGTTTCTGTGTGTGTGTGTGTGTGTGTGTGTGTACAAAACCAGACACAAGCGAATAGTAGAGCACAAAGCCTCACACAAGGTGGAGGAGAGGATGGAGAATCTGAAGAGAAGAATGAGGAATGAACAGAGGAATGGATGGAGGGATAGAGGAGCCGAGAGGAGAAGGGCACAGGACCATCACGACTGCGTGTTTGTTCTCTTTCTCCCTCTGGCCGAGCTGCTGAAAGCTGACCTTGTGTGCTCCTCACTCGCTTTGCCTCGCAGCCAATGATGGAAGCACACATACGCACAGTTCATCTGTAGTCAGACACAAACACAAACATGTACAAATGTGCGTACACACACACACACACACACACACACACACACACTCTTGCTCATCTGCAAGGCCCTATAGAGAGCTCTGAGGCCACATGAGGCAGCCCTAACACTTCAGGACTTCAGGAGAGAGAGGGGAGAAGAGAGAGAAGAGCGGGAGATAGGGAGAGTCAGTGCTGGGTCAAAGCCTTAGGCTCAGTGTTGTCAGAGCACAAAACATCTTTGTGAATGTGTGTGTGTGTGTATATGGGAAGTAAGAGTGTGTGTGTGTGTGTGTGTGTGTGTTTGTTTGTAGGGGGTTGGGTAAAGTCATTTTTATCCCTACCACATAATTAGCTTGAATTATCATGTCCCCAAAAACACTGTGAGGGGAGAGGTCATGTTAGTGTTTGTAGTGTTTGTCATGGCCATTGTGTAAGAGCGCAGGAACAAGAGGGCAACCACTCTACACTGACCCCCGCAGTTCAACGCAAAGTATCAATCAGACATGGATGACAACCTGAAGTCACCAGATGTGAAGTGATACTGACGTTAATCTGAGAAAACAGCTCGAGGGCAGGGAGATGGAGAGGGAGAGGAAGCACCACACACACACACACACACACACACAAAGAGTGTCTACAGTCACCAAGGGCAAGCATTTGTCCTTGGTGTTGACGGCAGCACTGAGATAATGGTGTCAATGGATCCCAAGCAATGCTGCCAACACACTACTTGTCTGCTTAAAATGCCTCACAGGGGCAAAGTGATCAGATAGAAATGATACTGGCAGGCCCATGAGTCAAAGTAAGTCGAAGCGAGCATCCCCACCTACTTTGGATGTCTGACCAGGCTTAGAATGCAGGGCGCATCCATGCACGGACGACATTGCGAATTCCGTGAAGTCCCTCTGTTGGCTTCCAAGAATAAAGAACATCATCTGTCTATCACGGAACCGCACTTTTGCCGTTCCCAGTCCCAGAGAACTAGATGTGATTAGCGTCTGACCAGGCCTGAAAATAACCCAGGAAGCACAATTAATCCTGAAAAGGCTAATATGGATGTCACTCTGGCAATGAATGGAGGCCTCTTGGGCAGGAGCTCAGCAGGGAGAGAAGCAGTGCTTGTGCTTGGGAGAGATTTCCTCCACCGCAGCCTCCCCTTTCACCTCCCCTCATCGGATGAATTAATGAGTTTTGCTTGACAGCCATTTTTTAATGGATTATGTGTATTTCCTCATGGTAGAGTCAATTAACATGAAATAGAAATTCTTCCACATGTCGTATTACACCCCATAATTTTGCAGGTCAATTTCCATCAAGATATATTACACATATTACACCTGGTGTATTTGACCAAAATTCGAATCTTATACAGTCACACGTAGGTGTGATATATTTACCGTATCCTGTGTTCTTGCTCTGCTCACCAATGCTTTGTTTCTTATCAGCGTATCAGTGGCACATTTCCAAGTGTTGGCACAGTTTCATCGCTGTGGTCTGTGAAACGGCTGCTGCAAGTGTACCTTACAAGCAAATAATTAGCTCCCACACTGACACTGTCGCTGTGCTGTCCTTGCCACCCAGTCTGTCACAGCCTCCCTCTACACCAATCAACACACTATTTCTAAGCTACAAGTATTCATTATATGCACCGAGATGTATCAGCGAGATGTCTTCTGGAATGTTCTCAGAGCTGGAGCAGGAAAGCGGCTGAAGTGAGCCAGTCTGCAGCCACACACACACACACACACACCCCACCCCTCGCTCGCTCGCCTGTGTTCTGTGGGCTCTGAGCTGTGACATGGAGCCCATTAAGATGCATGGCACACTTTCCTCCGGCTCGGTCGCTCTCGCGCTGAGCACTTCACTGAGAGCCCCAATCATGATAGAACATTCTGGATTGTTGGTGAGAGAGAGGGTTGTGTGTTTGCATGTGGTATGTGTGTGTGTGTGTGTGCATGTGCGTGTGGTGTGTGTGTGTGTGTGTGTGTGCATGTGGTGTTTGTGTGTGCATGTGGTGTGTGTAATTGTGTGTGTGTGTGTGTGTGTGTGTGTTTGGGTGCTGCTGACTGGAAGCTGCTGTTCTGTAGAGTGTGAAGGTCAGGCTGATTCTGCCTTACTACCCTCCACGCCACCCCATCCCACCCAATGATCCTAATAGCATGATATAGGAGGAGTAGGCGAGTGTGTGTGTGTGTGTGTGTGTGTGTGTGTGAGATGGCAGGAAAAAAAAAAACTCACACAAACCAGATGCTTGGTAGATGTGTGGGTGTGCCCAAGCTAAATATGTGCACACCACAAGGTCCCTGTTAAATTATGGGTGGTGTCATAAAGAGCAACTTTTAACTTACTCCCCCCCTTTTTTCCTCCTCTTCTCTCTCTCTCTCTCTCTCTTTATCTCTTTCTCTCTCTCTCTGTCACTTTATATATAATGTTCTTGAGCTGCAGGGAGTACCTTGCTTTTTATTCTCACTGTGATTGCAATTCTGAAGCCCATCACATACAGATGTGTGCATAAATACCCATGCCTGTTCCCACAGAAGTGAAAACAAGTTAATTATGCATATTTATGGAAATGAATGCACAGGAGATACAGACTGCAGACTGGATGTGCGGGACAGTAATTGATATAACAGATCGTTGGGACTGACGTCTCAAGGAGAGAGCAGGGGAGGCAGAAGTCAAACGCATACCTGGATCTTTTAGACACTAAGTCTTTTTTTTTTTCAAGGTAGTCCTCTAATAGGTAGGAAAAGCTTTGGTCTCCATGGAAACAGAAGGGCCTGTCCCCCCATTTCTGAGCTGTGCTGACATCGAATGTCGAGAGGCGACACACCTCAGAGGACCCACCAATGACTTTAAACCATCTACGCCCCCCCCCCCCCCCCCCCCATATATTTATGTGTCTACGGCACATAAATATATAAATATTTGTTTCAGCAGAGCTGTGTTCCGCGTTACAAGTCCCCCCTCACAATAAGGCAGACTTCTGTCAGCCCTGGTCTTGCCAAGAGGCTGTGATTACAGGGTCTGTGCTCAATTAAAAAATGAGGCCTGCCTCTCTTTCTCTCTCTCTCTCTCTATCTCTCCATCTCTCCACCATTTCTTTTGTCGTCTTTTCCAAAAATTCAACAGCATATGTTTGTCCTGTGGGCACAGCACTGCAGATGTTGTCAATGTCACTCTAAGTTTACACAAACAAATAATGTCACAGCTCATTAGCTCCCACACTTCTCTCTCTCTCTCTCTCTCTCTGCCTCTCTCTCTCTTCCTCTTTGTCTTTCCCTCTTCCTTTCCTCCTCTCCCTTTTTCTCTCAGAAGGGCTGTTCCAAAGGAAAGAAATATAAAGTCAGCCACCAAAACCTCAGTCGTGGAAATCACAACATTTCAAAACACGGTCCTCCCCTGTACAGTAACCTATAATAATAATAGTGAATAATACCCTCAGTAAATAATAAACACATCTCAACAGGAGCTTCTCAAGAACAAGCCCAGCAATCAATCTGCCAGGCACATGTGCACTTCTGAGCAGACGACGGAAGCTGCATATCAGCTGGGTTGAGGCAGGAACAGGCATATCACGCGTCTATCCATTATGTGGGTGACAGCTGCGTGTACACCTGTGTAATGCTTTTGAAGCTTTCGGCCGGCAACCTTAAATCGATCACTTTTCTCCACGTCTCCCACTGAAACGCCTCGTCCTCAAGGTGGAGGTGAATTATTATCTGAAGCTACTCCCAGCCTGTTGTCCGTGAGACTTCCATCTCTGACAAGACTGATAGTCAAAGTAGACTGAGTCAAAGGCATGATGTGGAGCAGTGGTAGCTTTTTCATCTATTGTAACAGCAAGTTCCTGTACAGATGCTGGTATCTCTGCATAAAATCGACGTTAAATTCCCAAGTTTGCAAATGAGGAGCCGTACGGGTCTCGGACAGATTAGCCATACTGTCTCAGTCTAGATTGAGCTGCAGCCGCTCTCTAACCCTGTTTACATATGTAAAAACAACCTGAGACAAAAGAACTTTTCAAGGGGTTGGAGGTCTTTTGCCAAAGAAAAATATTCATGTTCAGCTCAGTTTGAATAATAAGAGGAACCCAGGCAATCAGCTTTTCTTTTGGCGATTGGATGAAATGAAACCATAGACTGAATCAAGAGGGAGAAAAGCCTTTCATTTGGACAGGGAAGAAGTTTTCTTTGGCTACAATGACAAATGAATGATATCACTGTCACTGGGAAGCCGGGCTAATTTTCACTCCACTACTGTAATCACTGAAAGCCGATTCCTTTCTGTATGTGTGTATACTGTGTCTATGTGTTTGTGTGTGTGCACACAATGTGTTAAGTGCATATGTATGCGAATGGGTGTGAACAGGAATGAGTTTGTTTCTGTACTTTCATACAGTGTGTGTGTGTGTGTGTGTGTATGTGTGTGTATCTTTGTGTGTAACTCTGAATCAATGTGGATGCCCCTGGTGTCTAAGGCCACAACTGCAGCATTTTGGGAACACAGGCATCCTGCTGGGATGATGATGAGGAAGAGAGATGGGCGATTACACCGTCATTACAGCCAGAGCTGTATCTCTCTCTCCCTCCCTCGCTCTCTCTATCCACCTCTCCCTCTTTCTCTCTTTCTCTCCCTCTCTCTTTCTCTCTCTCTCTGTTTGTCTACCATCCCCACCTCCATCACTGCCAGCAAGCACCACTCCTCTTTGTGTTGTTCCAAAAGCAACACCCAATTTGCATTCCAGGGAGGAGAGACAGAGAGAAAAAAATCTTTTTGGACTTATTTAAATTCAGAGGCATGCCTTCATGGGTAGAGCGAATGGGATTGTCTGTGTGTGTGTGTGTGTGTGTGTTTGTCTGTGTGTTTGTGGTGAGTGTGTGTGTGTGTATCTGTGTGTGTGCGTGTGTTTGTATGTATGTGTTTTTGTCTGTGTGTGTGTGTGTGTGTGTGTTTGTCTGTGTGTTTGTGGTGAGTGTGTGTGTGTGTATCTGTGTGTGTGCGTGTGTTTGTATGTATGTGTATTTGTCTGTGTGTGTGTGTGTGTGTGTGGGGAGGAAGGAGGCTCAGGCTGCTAATGGAATTTAAAGCGGATGTGGTTTATTACTCTTGCGTAGCACTGAGAAACCCATTTTTATGCCAGCCACACGCTAAAAATGATCTACCCCCTTCAAACAACCCCCCAGCCACTGTCAGCCCAGGTCACCTCCCACAGCCATCTAACCCCAGCACAGACACACACCAACACACGCACGCACACACACTTCCCCACCCCGACACCCATGTGATCTAATCGATCCAGTCAATAGTGTTGTGGAGCAGCACAGACAAACTGCCTCAGCTCAAAGCACCACCGCAACCACAAAAACACTCATCCACCCTTGCCTTCTTCCTCAGCCTCCACCCTAACCTCACATGGGTGAGAGAGTTCACCTATGGTTGCATGGAGCCCAGTGGCTTCCTTCTAACCTGTGATTATTTCACAGTGGCAGAGTGGCAGATGGGTGGTGGGGGGCGGGGCATGAGCTATGAAAGTGCTGTCATCATTGCGGGCACAGCTCTCTTCTTCTCTCTCAGTCTTTGGTCTTTCACTCTCTCCTCTCATCTCTCTCCCTCTCTTTCTCTCTCTCTCTCGCTTGTTCTCTAGCAGTTGCTCCGTCTTTTCGGAACAGAGGAGCAATTCTTCATGTCATCCGTATCTGTAGCACTGCTGTTGCTAGGTGTCCTTATCAAAGGAAGCTGATGGAGAAATTACAGCACATTTCCACATGGAAAGAAATAGCTGATTGCAATCAATAATCAATCAGGAGAAGGCTGACAAGGCTCGTCTATCAGCCTGTGAAACGACAAGACAAGCCTTGGATGAGCCTTGCCTCTGGGCAACACACCCAGGACTGCGCTGCCTTTTTGGGTTTGGTTTTGCATGACTCAGGGACATCCTCGCACCATCAAAGTGACGAGACTAACTCCAGTGCTGCAATAAGGTACATTTCTGTTAAGGGCACAGCAGGTGACTGACAGCTTCATACCATTTCCCCTTAGGCTGAACTGTAAAACCCTGTCTTAAAGACGCATTCAGCCCCTCAGTAATTGTCACACCTGAAAAGCACCATTCAGCTCAGAGGAAAGGTCAATGACATGTCAGGCTATTCAAAACTGCTCTCATTCTCACTCTTTTTCTTTCCAGCTTGTCCTTTAGGCAGCATTTCCCATTGTTAATATGAGTGAACCTTGAGGAGGCATAACTGCATAGGTTTGAAATAAACAGCGCCTTAGTATCTCTCTTTAGTGCCTTAGAGACTCTTCTCTTGTGAGTCACATGTGTATTGAATCAAGAACTTCAGGCAGTAATTTTCTGCAGGTAGCCTAACTCTTTGAAAATTCTTGGAAAATGGATGTCGTAATTCTCAGAAATCATCAGTGATAGTCATAGTAGCAACAGCCATAATAGTTTTTCGCTAACTTACTTTCTTTCACTAACTGTGCTTTGCTTTGATTTTTGTACAGCACACTGAACTTCCTTTGTGTATGAAATGCACTATATGACTAATAAATCAAGCACTGTTTAAAAAGATTGACAACAGATCTAAAACTAAAGTGTGTCAGGTTTTTCTAGTTTCATGAATGCACTGAAAGCAAAATTTTTTTTTTCCTCAGTGATAGACCTTTACAGGCACCACCACATAAGACATCTACGGATGTTATGATCCAGGAACACAGCATCATGGCTTTGTTTTGGTTTTTTTTGCACTCTACAAATCGTCACTTGTTACTTTGTCTTGGCAATCTTTAAATCAGCTGTCGGGTGCCAATAGCAGACTGTTTTAGCTCCATTTGAAAGGGGTGACACTTGCGTGTCTGAAGTGGCTGAAGGTAAATAGCAATCAGGACCAGACAGGATCAAGTGTTATTTGCTCACCTCAAGCTCTTACACTGCCCTACACTGATCAAACTGTCAGCCATAATGGCCTCCAGCATCCCAGGCTTATGTGTTATGTGGGCAGTTTATGGTGTCGCTTTTAGAGGGGACTTCGCTGCATTTTTTGAAGGCTCAAAAAGGAAGAGACAGAAAGGAGAGAGAACGAGAGAGAGAGAAAGAGGGTGAGGACAGAGAGAATAAAAGAAAGTAGGATGGAAAGAGAGAGAGAGGGAGTGAGACTATTTGAAAGCACAATCTCTTTTGCTGTTCTTCAGCTGTATTCTAGATGGAATGCCCCCGCTCCCAGGCTAGGGGAGAGTGATACAGACACATTAGCGCACCCCCGTCCCTGTCCCCTTTACTCCATCCCCACCCCCTCGGCCCGCAGCCAGCCTGCTTCAGAATACAGATGCGCTTGCCGACCGCTCCTGGCAACACCTCTTTATTGCTTAACCCTGTCACGTAAAAAAAGTGCACACACACTGCAAAGCAAACATCGCTCACGTACACAGCGGCGGGCAGCAGGGACCTACCGTGCGACGCTCATGCAATGCGGGACACTTTGCCCCCCGACAACTTGATGCTTTTTTCCCCACTTCCTCCATTAGCAGCCAATCATTACTTGGCACCTCCACAGTGGCTGTCCGTCAAGCTGCCTGCCAGCCCGACTAATTAAAGAACTACTCATTAGGGACAGGTAGAGGACTCTGTTTTTAACCTAATTGGGTGGAGCGCCGGGACTCGTTAGCGCAGCATGAGGATCGCTTTGACTTTGCTGCATGCTATAACACTGTTAGCTCGCGCAGAAGCACACTGAGGTTCAGATGTTAGATGTAGGGTAGTCACTCTGTGTATTCATTGAGAAATCTGGGTTGAGTAAGAGAATGTACTGAGTTGAGGCGCTATGCTATTATTAGCATAACAGTGTTAGGTTTAATATCATTCAGGCCATATTTGTAATAACTCGAGGCAGAGGAAGAAGTGTTTACGGGTGGGAAATAGATGTGAGCGTCTGTGTGTGGGCCATGCTGGTTGACATTGTTATTACTTTTGAATGGAAAAACCTGGAGGCTAGCAAAGGCTAAAATCAGATTGCAAAAATGACAGGGCATGAATAGATTACCTGAGTACAGCAAAAACAATGAATACAAGTGGG
This sequence comes from Tenualosa ilisha, assembly GCA_015244755.2. Taxonomy (NCBI): domain Eukaryota; kingdom Metazoa; phylum Chordata; class Actinopteri; order Clupeiformes; family Clupeidae; genus Tenualosa; species Tenualosa ilisha. The sequence continues at coordinate 90,121 of PYXC01000993.1, read as the reverse complement.
GAAAGAGGCAATGTGCTCTTCGCTGCACATTGAGTTTTGGATTAGATTGCAGCTCCCCGACAGCCACCTGTATATTATTATGTATGGTATGTACACCCAGATTCTGACAAAATGATTTGGTTGCTAGCAAAAAGCACATATTCGTTTTCGAACCAAGAGACCATGGAGAAGCGAATAGAGGTTATGCCATAACCCAAATTACTCAAAACTGGATTTCGAGAAAACATTCATTCCTGAGAAATGAGAAGTGAACCAGAGAGACATACAGAAAAGTAGTGAAGAAAGAATAAAGCAGTATAGGTCCCATCTATCTGTCTATCCTGCATCCAGGTACCCCATAACCTCATGACATATCAGATTGGCCTCATGGAGACGGTTTTGTTGGAGAAACCAGTGATTTTGTCAAATTACACCCCATGAAGTTCCCTTGACCATTTGCTGAAGGGCCACCTGGAGCGTCTCATTTTTCGTCTCTCCGCAATCAGCCTCCTCTTACTTGGGTGTTGCTAATGAGACTTTTCGTCTACAGTTGGAGCCACACTAGCAAACTCCTGCTAATGGTCCCCCTCCTAATCCAATCAGCACGCTCTGATTACAGGTGCGCCTACACCATACTAAGTGGCCCATCAGCGGAGAGCTCTGATAAGAGGCAGCCAGGATGTTTGCTGAAGCCCCTTCCACGTGGCCAGCCCGGACAGACACTGGAGTGGATGTGGCTAATCAACTTAGTGTATGATCTGCCCTAATCATCCCTGCCATTATGTGTTCTGGAGTAGGCAGACATCTTTTTCTTTCACTGCATGTCATTTTGTGCTCTTCATCTGGCAGCAGATAAAAGACCATTTAGTGGCATTAAGGCTTAAAGGAGGATAGGATGTTTTTATTTTAAAATCAAAGCAAAGTGTGGTCAATACAGCATTAATGTAACCAATAACCATTGCAGTTGAAGAGAGGAAAAAAGTCAACAAAATGAAACGACTGAGAGATAAAGAGTGAGAGAGACTGCAGTAGAAAGAGTGGTGGTTCTGTTCTAGAGGGGTCTTTTCTCCCTCAAGGTCACCGAGTTGATGGGGCTCGTGGGTGTGCCATGCTGGGCGTAAGCCTGCGGAGCTGGCATGGGCACTAGCCACCTGCTCACAGGGGAAGGCGATTCTGGCCGTTTGATCTGCCAAGGGGACTGACCACCACCACTTGGTCGACGATTGGTGCCAACCAGTGCTGCTGGAAACGATGGAGGCTTTTCTTTTGCCTCTCTCCCCCTCTCCATCACCCTCTTTTTGTTTCTCTCTCTCCCTCTCCCCCTTTCCACTGCTCTCTCTTTGTCCCTCTCTTTCTCTCTCTCTTCCACTCTCTCCACCACCCTGTCCTTGTCTCTCTATTTCTCTCTCCTCCCCTTCTCTCTCTTCACGTTTGCTGGTTCTCCCGCCTTCACTGACTGACACTCGGAGTCTGGGCAGTGTTCCGAGTTGGTGCACCCGTGTTTGGCCTTGGCATGAAGTGCCACATATGTTTCGGAACCCGGTCGCCTTAATCTGCCACTATTTGGGTCGTCTCATGGTAACCCCTCCAAGCGCCAGTGGCCACGGTCTGATTCCCTCCCGCATGTCTGAAGAGTCACCTTTCGAAGGCTGTTCTTTTTGTTTGTGACAGAGGATGGTAGCGGTATAAAGCTTCTCAGTAGCTTTCTTGTGAACTAAACTTACCTTCACCCTAAAGCAATCAAAGTGTATTTATACCCCTGGTCAGCTAAAAGCTTACACTTATAACTGTATGAACAAAAAGCTTCCCTCTTTCTTCAACACTGTTGAGGTGTTCTCTATAAATACAGGTCTGCAAAATGTTAAAATATTTAATATATCGTTGGTGAACCTTACATATGTGATTTGACTTTTGTTTGACTTCTAAGTGACTCTCTTGAACGATTTCTCTCTGTCAAGTGAAAAATAATCATTGACAAGGATAGAACAGTGCTCTCTGTCAAGGTCTTGTACAATGTTGTAAGTGAATCAAAAATATGTCTCAACCAGGACCTGAACATGACGTGGTCACATAAAAACACTCCATAAATTCATGTTTATAGCTCTGGCAGCTTCATTTGAGCCTCTCAAACGAGCTTTTGTCTTCTGTATTTCCTTCAGTGATACTGTTGTAGCATTTCGGGGTGCATGGCACTTTGGCAAAAAAAAAAAAACCCTTGAATCCCTCCCCAGAGACAAACAAAGACCCCTTTAGACGCCTCTGCTCGTCTTGAGCTCGGTTCTCAGAAGCCGTCATCTGGTTCGGCCTTGCAGCGTGGAAATAAAGGATTACCCTCGGACACACCATTATTCCCGTGATGGGTCTCATACATCAAGCCAAGGGGTGGACGATGGATAGTGAGGAGGGTGGGGATAGTCGGTGCTCTTGGGATAAAAAAAAAGAAAAAAACTGAAAAAAATACTGGGTGAGACTGGGTCTCCACTCTTGTGAGGCTGTATCCCCACCCAAACACATAAACCACGCTTCAGGGTGGCGGCCATTTTCATTTTTGTGCTTGGGTTATCTCCACCCCAGAATAATGGAGGTAGCCGTATTTATTTATTTATTTTTCCTTCTCTTTTCCCGAAATTGCGGTCAGCACCAAGGGATGTAGATAATCAGAGGTTACATGATCCCAGGGGCCTCCCATGAAGGGATTAAACACAAGTCGTGCCGAACATGTTAGTCAGGTCGAGGTTATCCTCTTAAATTATATGGCAGAGGAGGAGGGAAAAACCATGCCTGCAAATTGTGTCCAATTTGCTGGCAGAAAGCCAGGGAGAAATTATTCAGACAATGATTCCTTTATTGAACGGGCGAGGAGAATGTAGATTGTTTTTTTGTTTTGGAGCGACATCTCAGGCACCCCCCCGCCCCCCCCCCAAAGGTGTCTATTTCTTGGCTGCTTTCTGAGAGGAAGAGCTGAATAAGGGAGCATACTGTATGTGTGTGTGTGTATGTGTTGTGTGTGTGTGTGTGCTGCCTTTGCGTTCAGAGATTCCTTTCCTTCTATTACCAGTCAGATCAGTGACTGGATTGAAGTGGACCGTGTTGATCTCTTTGCTTTCATTATGAGGTAGACGTGACTCAGAGCTGCTCTTTGAAATCGCAATGGAAAGCTGAGAGACTAAGAGAAGCGAGATGTCAGAGGAAAAGAGAGTGATGAGGTAGAAGGATAAAAGAGGTGGGGAGGGAGAGAGGGAGAAAGAAAAGAGGGGAATCAGGCAGATTGATAGATTGATGGCTATGGAGCTCCTTTTCTTAATGGCTGCAAGCATTTTCTCTTGTCTAGTCACCCTTAGCATTGATATTAGCCAGACCATTACCACAATGTGTTTGTGTGTGTTTGCAATATTTGTGTGTGTGTGTGTGTGTGTGTGTGTTGTCTAGCCAGGGTGATGTAATTACACTGGACATAGATTTGTAGGTTGATTCAAGCACTGTCCTGACACTGCAATTAACATTGTCAGGCACCAGGGTTTATAAATTGCGCACACAGATGAATGAATGAATGAATGAACGAATGAATGTCTGACTGCTATCTTCCCAGTACCAGCTATTTTTTCCTCCATTAAATAAGTAGAGAGGCATAGAAGCAAACTTAATGCACAAGTCAACTCAAAATACACAAACATGCACACACACACACACACACACACACAGAGGATGTTTTTGTTTGCAGCTCTGAGAATGTGCTGTTTCACTCAGCCCTAATTCCAGGCTCTGAAAGGCTCTCTTCGGGAGCTTTCTCCTATCGATTGTTGTGCTGAGGTAACTAGCACTTTTGTATTAGTGTCTGCCATTCACAGCTGTCTGCATATTACCCCCATCACAACGCGTGTGTCTATGTGTGTGTGTGTGTGTGCGTACGTGCATGTACGTATGTGACTGTGTGTGTGTGTGTGTGTGCACACGCGTGCATGTGTGTATGTGACTGTGTGTGTGTGTGTGACTGTGTGTGTGTATGTGTCTGTGTCTGTGCGTGCATGTGCAACTGTGTGTAGGTGTGTGTGTGCGTGCGCTACTAGCCAAGCCCTGCCTTCTGCATTTGCCACCCTTTGAGTTGGTTACTAGAGGAAACGTTGAAATTGCCACACCAGGATTCTATATGACCCCGCCATGTGCTTCTTCTATTCTTATTCCTTCATATTTAGACTTTTTTCTTTCTCTTTGATACATGCAGTTTCCTGCCTCTCAGGCCCCCCGCAGTGTGAGCCCACCACAGTCTATAAATAACGGCCTCTGCATCTGTGAACTGCTCCGTCTCTCTGGTCTCTTCTCACGTCAGATGCATTACTGTGAGAATACCTGGCATAAGCATTTTCCATCAAGAGAGAGAAGGCCTCCATCTGTCTGTGCACATACTGCTGATCTTACGATACAGTCAGTCTCAGATCCTTCACCTTTAGATTGAGAACTCTGTAATTGCCTGAAAGTGAACAATTTGCTTTACTTTTATGTAGGTATAGCATATGGATACAAAGTGTATGTCTGAACAAAAACAATCTGCTGTAATTAAAACCTGTGAATTTGTTCCAGAGTTCAGTAATTTGCAGCCCACTCTTTGCTTATTGTAATGTTTTTTTAACATTGCCAGATGTTTCTAAATCTCTCAACCACAATAAAAACATTAATTTCTCTATGTTGTGATACCTACATCTGACAGATGTAGACTGTTTCACGCTACAATGTCATGTGACAGCCTGTGATTAGATAAAAAATCACCGCACACTGATTCTGCTCCCAAAGTTTATTCCACACAACGTTTCGACCAGTGCGGCCTTCTTCAGGTGTAGAGTGTGTGGCTGTATGTGACAGCCTGTGACAGCACAGAGATGGCCTCTGCTGAGGTGGGGGTGTGGTGTTAGAAAGGTTCTCCAGGCTTATTTAGAACTGGAACAAATTAGAGACCAAATTACACAGAGCTACAGCTTTAGCCTCCCATAGGTTACAGCTCGTGCCAAGCACATGAAAAAGAAGCGCACTTCTTTCCCTGTTGTTCTTTTTAGTACTTACAATTTAGCATACTGTATCTAGATACTTTTTTTTGAGCCTGTGAAGAAGTGTGCACTATGCTGAATTCAGTACAGCTTACAGGTTATTGGCGCAGGGACAGTAGGACACGATATGCAAAGAACCAAGCTAACCAAGCACAAGCTTTTAGGTTAGTATCAGAAAGTAGACTCAAGGGTGTAGTTTGTAGTATGGAATCAGGAATGGTCTAATGGGGTCTCAGAATCCTGTCTCACATCCATAGGAACCTGCACAGTTGCCACAGATGCTTACTGACACAGGTTCAGTTCAAGGCCATGTCCTATCATTTGTGTTTGATTTGCTAAATATTGATGCCCCTGCGCAATGGTACCTAACTGTTTGCTGTGTGTGTATTTATGTGTTTATTTGTTAGGGTGGGGTAGGAGGAAATTAGGATGGGGACGTAGTTGATGAGCACAGCGTAAATAGGCGGTTGGCTGGCCGGCCTGTTGGCTGTGTTCCTGCGTTGGCCCGTCTGGTCGGGGGGTGCAAATGTGAAACACAGTGGGAGATGCTGCAAAAGCCCCTCTACCCCACAACCACCCTCAAACCCCCCCCCTCCACACTCACACACACACACACACACACATCTCCACCTATCAACAGTAGTGCTTGGACACAGGCCCATCCCTCCACCCCACCCCACCACTCCTCCGTCTCTCTTTCTCTCTCTCTCTTTGGTTCCCTCTCTTTTTCTCTCCTCTTTTCTTGGCCCAGAAATGTGGCCGAGACTTGCTGCTGTCCTCCAAGCACTGCAGGGAGGAGAAACAGAAGCGGGGGGAGGAAGAGGAGGGAGGAAGGGAAAAAAAGTGGTCTTCCAGTGCTTGCACTTCTGCTGAATAGTCAGCAATAGCCTGCCTGCTGAGGTAGAGAGCAGAGGGGGGAGAAATCTTTGAGTCTGATTAGGCCATAAGTCTATCTGAGCTACTATAGTGAGACTGGTCATTAAATACATACACTCCCCCTAACAGCTTTATGAAAGTGAATGCAACTTCGACATTATTCCTTGGGTTGATTGGGGTCAGCCAGACCCCCCCACCCACCCACCCACCCACCCAACTCCACACACCTCTGCTTGTCAACGTTGAGGAAAGGGTCTCGATGCAGAGTCCCGTGGGCTTGATGAGTTTGTGTTCGTACACGCGGCGGAGACCTAGTCATTCATCACTCCTGGCCTCTGACTGAGTGGACGGGCGGGCGTCTGGCTGGCTGGCTGGCTGGCGAGGTCATGTGACAAGCGGTGGGGGAATAGCTTCTGTCACGGCGGCCAGTTTTAACTGGCAGTATGGCCGGCACAGGTGAAGGCGAGGTGACGGTATTTGCCTTGACGGGAGTGGGGTTTTTTTGCCCCCCCCCCCCCCCCCCCCCCCCACCCTCGTCTTGGCCTGCATTCATATCACGGTCTGCCCCGGTGCCGGCGCCTGAGAGAGGCTTGCATTTATATGGAAAGCGGGCCAGGGGGTCCAGTGGGTTCCACGCTAATAGGTTTTTTAAAATGCCCACTTTCACTGGAGGCCCAGACTGACCTGTCTTTCTACAACTCATGGTCCGACACACACACACACACATTTTAAAATTTACATCTAGAAAGCCACGTGCACACAACTCTGTTTCAAATGCTGTTTTAAACACACACACACACACACATTTATTTCCATTCTGTCTCACACACACGTACACACAATGCACATCCCTTTAGCCCTTCACCCAACTGATGAAATGAAACACGTGCATCTTTTAATTAAACTTTCAAACAGAGTGTCCCCCTCCGAGGCGAAAAATAATCTGGTGAGATCACAGGCAGTTATCAGCACTGGCTGCTTGGAGACCTGCACTGGATGCCTCCAGCCGCGTGACTGCTGCTTTTATTTCAGAGAGACAAGCCTAACTTCAAGGCCAGGTTTTGAAACGCTGTTGGCTTGAGGTGGCCTTTTTTTTTCTTTTAACAGATTATTCAAGCCTTTTTTGGACTGTCAGTGGGACCCTGATTGTGCCTTTGTGCAGATTGGGGACACAATCAAATACCCAATCACGGGTCAGAAAATCAGGGTATGTGTTGTTTTATTGCAATGGGTTATTAAGTGTTGGGAAAAAATCAGATTTTGGAATGTCTTATTCTTGAGTTCCTTGAGAGAACTTCAAATCGATATGTTCTGCAGGCCAATCTCTTTCTTTCTGTGTTTTTCTTATTCTGTCTCTTTAAGCAGTTGCTGAAGGCAGATGAAAGTGCAGATATTTTTGATATTTTATACCGAATTGCATCAGGCACATCAGCTCTTGGTTCAAATTTGTGGACAGACAGAAAGTCTGTCTGCTTAGGTTTCCATTTACTAGTTTGCAGTGAAATGTCACCCGGTAGTTCTGACGGGAAGGATTCAGCAAGTGTTGCAGTGGGTGTAAAGTAGCCGAGGCCATTTTGGTACACGGTTCCTGGTTAACAAATAAACCATTTCACAGTCCACTAACCGTTTCACTCCCAAATTAACTCCCGTGGTTGACAGAAAATGTTTGGCCTGTCCTAACCAAGCTGAACTAAAAAGATTAGAAGTGTTATCGGGATTCTAAAGTTCAGCCATGGCATTAGGTCCACTTGTGTAGAATATTAATAACCTCCCTCCTCCCAAAAAATCCCTCCACCAATCTCAAATATACAGCTTCCCTATATTCCACCCAAGTGGACCGTCTCCGTGGGGATATTGTACTCCATCCGACGCTGTTGTTGTCCAATTAACAGGCCTCCAAATTACAAACTGAAGTGGCATTTTGAAAATGACTAGATAGACAGCAGTGACGACCGCGGCAGGTCTCAAGGAACGCTGGAATGTTATTGTCCTTCACCTGCCTCATCGCCATGGCAATTAGGACAGCCCAGTGAGGCTGATTGATATCACGTCGGGATTCCAGGGGAAATCCAATTCGCCAGCTGATGACAAACGACCGCACATCCGTTCAGTCAATCACAGCTGCCCGCTCCCCCAATGACTCCTGCAGCTCCCAATCCGATTGGCCTGTTTGGAAATTTGCACTGTATGATCTGTCCGACGATGCACATTGAATGTCAGTCCTTAATGTATTACTCCTGTGGAACCGGTGTTCTCTGAGAGCTTGGGATGCCATTTCTCCCTAATGAGTGCCAGAGATGACACTGGGTGGCTCCGGACTGCTTTGCTCGGATCGGCAATTATGCAGTGTTGCCTAGTGACGTGCGGCTAAACCAAATTAATGGCCTCGACTGCAGTGATGTCTTTCACTGTGTCCGATGGAGATGGTGACATTGGTCCATCCATCAAAACAGGCCATCCTTGTGGTAATTTAGTGCTCTTGAAAGATTTGCTCGTCCAGTTTCAGTGGCGAACCATTGGCTCCTTTTGATGCTTGACAAAGAACATTTAAGATGCACCAAGTTGAGCTGACGGAGATGAAGGAGAGTTATAATTGATTGGTGTGTGCCACAATGCTTCATCAGAACAAAGCCTGCTGTGACATCGCCATTTATGTCACTCTACTCGAGAGACAACCTTTTTTTTTTTTTTCTAGATAAAAATCTCCTGAAAGATGAGAGTCGTAACAGAGCACAGTGAGCCTTTGCAGGGATTGTTCAAAAGCTCATCCCTCCAAATTTAGCTATTGGATTTAAAAGGAAGGTCAATTGCTTGTGTGTATGTGTGTGTGTTTTAGTGGAAGTGTCTGGTGGGCAATGGTGTCTCATGTTCTTTCTTTCAGTCTTTTTTTATATAGCTTTTGCTTTTATGTTGTTATAAAAGCATGTTTTATATGTGTTATACAACTATACACTCTGGTCTGTATTGAATGCTGCAACAGTGGGGATTAACAGAAAACCAGAAATCCAACCTGGATACGCGCGTGTGTGTGTGTGTGTGTGTGTATGTCCATTAATCTACATTTGATGTATTTATCCCCTGCCCCAGTTATAAAAAGGTGAAAGGTGAGGTTTGAGGTTCAAACTCCTGGTCTCCCTACTCACCCAAGCCTCTGCTGGATTTGCCAGGATTTGTTGGACAGGATGTGCTGTGTTTGCCTCAAAAGAGCACAACAGAGTCAAGCCCTGGCTGGGACCACATGTATAATGAGATTTTGTGTGACAACTTCAGTGTTGGAGGCAGATGCCACAGATCTCTATGTATTCCGTCATGTCTCAGTAAGAGCAACGGACTCTGGTGGCAAGTCTGGTCACACACAAAGCAGTGTAAAAACCATGGAACATACTCATGGTGATTAGGATGAAATCTTCCTGCTGATCTCTTCTTATTCTCTTAAGTCTTCTTGGGATATCTGTTTGGAAGTCTGCACATATTATTCAATCATACATGCAGTTCAGTTGTAATCTGCAGCAGGATGTGAAGGTGGGTGCAGTATTAACATTGTGGGCAGCTTTGTTTCAGATATAGTGTTCCTGTGTTCCTTTGATCAAGGGATTAACTTCAGGCCTTCGTGAGATTGTAGGTGTGCGTGACCTCTTCACTGAGTCGAGAGAGCGTCGACAACTAAAGCCACCGCAGGGCTCAAGGCTACACAGGGCAGCGACCCTGTTGGCACGAGAAAAGCATGTTTACACAGGCAAGGCCCCTGCCCAGGACAATGGCACATGCAGGACAAGGAAATGCACATTACACCCCACAGATCCTTCAGTGGAGCTCACATTGAAACGTCACTGTCATTTTTAGCAAAGCCGGCGAAGGAGGGCATTTCTGACACAGTGTCGGTGCAGATACTTGGGTTACAATGATGGAGGTGTCAGTTTTCGGAAGCAACGCTGTATTTACTCATTAACGTGGCTCCTCCCGGGGCCTTGACCATAACGTACACCTAGGCTTGTTTCTGTGGAGCTTGGCACGCTCTCTGATTTTCCTGTGATCCCTCGCAGGCAGTACTTCACGAGAACCTGACAGGACTTGACGCATCATGTCGGTTCTTGTCAGATGGAAGCATCTACTGTAGGTTTAGATGGCCTCGCTCCGCAATGCGCGGTGAACTGGGGCGAGTGCGGGCCGTGTTTGGTGCGAACAAACAAGCGCTATTTAGCAAACTGGCACAGCCCACGTCAGGAAGACACATGTTCTTTGACAGTGTGATGTCATATGTCACAGGGATTGACACAAACATGTCGTGACAGCGACAGCACAGTGTTTTTGGGTGTGTGTATGTGTGTGTGTGTTATGCAGGAAGATGCTCTCACACATCTTTACAACATAACAGGTCGTGTTCCCCAGAATGCATCTGAAAGCTTTCACACAAGTTTCTGAGACTTAAAAAAGGAGTGTGTATGGACCAGAGGGTGGTGTAGCTAAGCATGGCCATGGATTTCTGCACTGGGTAAGGACTCATGCTGTGTCACCACATCGCACCACACTGCACTGCGCAAAATATGTCACAGTCATCAGTACCGGAACCACTTTTGAAATGGGGATGCAAGAATGAAGAGGTTCTTTTTAAGGTTGTTTGAGGTTGTTGAGGGGGTTTTGCACAATTAAAGTGAACGGTCTGAATATGCAACTAGAAAACATGTTCTCAAATCAGTTAGACTGTGAAGACCATGCAGGTGCGTATTGGAAGCAGGATCAAGAGATTTAGCCTATCAGAGGATTGGGGTTCCTCCCCCGAGAAAATGTTTAATATTGTGCCAGATAAATTCTGCCTATAGATTCAGACAAAAATATTAATAATAATTGAATGCAAGAAAACAATGTTCTCTTGTGTTATTTTACATCATGACCAGAGTAGGCCTAGCCTAATCATATATTTTTATAATTATAACCTAATTGGTCAGCCTTAGAAATGTCTTTGCATACATGTAGCCTACTGGAACAGAATGAACATGTGAGACTGGATGAAGCAGTCTCCCTCCCTCTCATACTGACTCAACACAAGATATTCATTGTGGGTGTAGCCTATGTGCGGCTAAATTTCCTAACCTGGAACAGCTGAGAAAGTAACTGCCGATGCAAAATGTCCTGTCGAGGACATCATTTTTTTTTGACAGCCAAAAGTGGGGGATGTATATGCGTCCCTGCATTCCTGCTTATGGTGCCTATGGTCACAATGTCATAGACATGTGTGTATAGCTTCACATGCAGACTCACTGTACCTCCTTCCACTGCCACACACACACACACACACACACACACACACACACACACACACACACACACACAATCACACACTTGATTAATTCCAGTCCCCAGCAATCACCTTAGGGCAGTTTGTCTGTGTGTCTGTGTGTGTGTCAGTGTGTGTGGATCTGTACGCATGTGTGTGTATGTCTGTCTGTGTGTCTGTGCGTGTGTGTGAGTGTGCGTGGCTTGAGAAGGACAGGAATGACACATAAGTACAGGCTGCATTCTGACATGACTGACATTATTTCACTGCCACAAATCCTCTGCTTAAAGACAAGGGCTAGATTGTCTGTGGGTGTATTTTTTAAATCATCCTCCTTTTTTACTGAGGAAGGTTTATTTTTAATGCCCAACAGCTTTTGTCTCACAGCGGTGGGATAAAAATGTCATCACATAACAACAATAAAGAAGGTTAAGGCACCGCAGGCGTCCACTCCATGTTGTTAGCACATGAAGGCTATATTTTGCTAAATGCTTTGGTAATTAACAGGGCAGAGAACAGATGTAGAAAGACTCTGATATGCTTTGTAAATGATTTTTCGCTGCTTTGTAAAGTCGTCACGTTTCATGAAAGGGAGGGTAAGAGAGGAAGGAGGGAGATTTGTGAAATGCGATTATCTCACTTATTTATGCATCTGTCAATGTGTTCAAACCAGAACGTTCCAGCACATTTACAGAACGCGACATGTGTGTATGTGTGTGAGTGCATGTGTGGTTTGTGTCATAGTGTACAGTTGAATGACGTCTTGTGGTCAATATGGCAAACATGATTGGGTCGGAATGGCAATTCTGCCGTCACGCGCCATAGGAGGCCATGGGGCCGACGGGCCACGAGACCTCCTTCTGATCAGACGGCAAGCGCTTTATTCTCAGTGGACGCAGAGGAGCGTAAACCCATTGGTTTAGCATCGATCAGCACTCCAGTTAGGGGCTGAAGTCCTGCTGTGTCATCAGACACCAAACACACACACACACATACACGCACACACACGCACACACACACACATATACACTCACACACAGGCCCTGAAGGAGTTACGCACGACCCTGCCTTCCTTAATCAATAGGCAGGCCTCAAGTAGAGTGGAGCGGTGCTGAGCAGAGTGAGGGGCCCTGTCATTTTTTTGTGATTCTCTCCCTACAGAAAGAGAGAGAGAGAGAGAGAGTGAGGGGCCCTGTCATTCCCCTGTGACTCTCTCCCCACAAAGATAGAAAGCAAGAAAGAAAGAGAAGAAGAGAGAGAGAGAAAGTGTGTGTGTTTGTGTGTGTGTGTGCGTGTGTGTGTGTGAGGGGCCCTGTCATTTCTCTGTGATTCTTTCCCCACAAAATTACAGAGAGAGAGAGAGAGATGGAGAGGGGTGACGCGTGCTGCCAGCATGCCTCATATTTCAGCGCAATTAGTCTGCTGTGACTCAACAGCTTCTGCAAAAGGAAGATATGCGGCAGGGTTGTTTTTTTACCATGCCAGATTAATGTGTGTGTGTTCTGTGTGTATGTGCGTTTTATGTGAGTGGGTAATTTTGTGTGTGTGTGTGTGTGTGTGTATGTGTTTGTGTGTGTGTGTGCGTGTGTATGTGTTTGTGCGTGTGTGTGTGTGTGTGTGTGTGTGTGCTGTGCTTGCATATGACAGAAAGAGATAACACTGAAAACCCATTTGATTGCGCAAGTAGGCTCTTGTGTCAATATGTGTGACTCTCTGTACATGGGTGTTCATGCGTGCGTGTGTGTGTACATTTTCAACTGGATTTATTACACTGCTTGCTATTGATTAGTTTCCTCTCCTCTGCCAGGGAGATTTCTGCAGTCCTGTCCCCTCCCTAACCAAGCATTTAGCCCACTGTGCAACAGCCACAGTGCATACAACAGACCTACCATTAACATTAAGTCATTATGGAGAATTTCATCCACACTGTCCTCCAATACATTGAATTTTGCCATTGCACAAAAGACATCATAGACTCCAGGGACATAAAAGTGACCTTTGCATTGTTGGTACTTGTTGGTGTTAAATATGCATACACCAATATCTTCCAGAGCTTAACATTAGTAATAAGTTCTTAGGAAGTAAGTAAATAAATAATAAATACTAATGGCCCCTATATTGTTGAATATGAATTTTCTTCTTGTTTTCCATGTGTACCACAGTGCAACTGGTGCAGAATTAATAGAAGTGATAATATATTGCATAGGCAGTGGAGAGGACTCTACAGAGTAAATGATTGCAGCCATAATGCATAGAGCCGTCATGGATGTCCATGGTGCACAGAAACACATCACCGCAGAGCCAGTATGGTGGTCCATGTGCTGCAGTTGCATCCTAGCACCAGGCATCAGGCCCTGCGCACGTCCTTTAGGTCACCTCTGTGCAGCAGAGCCATTTATTTCCTTTCATTAGGACGTGTAATTTGATGTATGTGCTGGTAGTGGCCTTACTGAGAGCTCCATTACGAGCAGCAAGCATGCAGACGCTCCATAAGACACTCATAAACACCCACACACACACACACTCACACACACACATACACTCACACACACACACACATACACATGCATACACACTTACACACACACACACTCATACACACACACACACATTTAGGGGTGTGAGGGGAGACCCAGGGGTTTGGCCATCACAAAATTTGTGGGAGGGATTGAGAAAATCAGATGGAATAGGTTATTTCGAGGGCTCTGATTCCAACAGACCACCCGCTGTTGGCTGTTTTGAGCCCCGCCGCCACAGTCGGATATTTGCTGAGTTCATCCCCTCCTTCTAAAAGCCATGACTGGAAGCAAGACACGTCCCTCGGAGCGCCGTACAGCCACGAAAGGGAATGATTTAATGAAACGGCCTCTGTTCTCGTGGCTACATTCTTTCACAAAGCCTTTTTAAGAATAACACATGACTCTTCCACATCTCCTTAAAAAGAGAAGCTGGCTTGCATGCTTGTGTTTGGTGCTTAATGATGTCAGTGTAAGTCAATGAGGCTAAATGGGAGCGTCGAAAGAGGCTAGCATGTGGTTGCTGAGCTTAACCGTTACGCTGATTGTAGATCTTCCAGAGGACACATTGACTGGCATGTCATTCCCACACATTCATCCTGTCCATCCATCCATTTGTCCTGCGCTGGAGGACGACCTTGCAGTGCCCGTCCTGGAAAACGACCCGCCGACTTGTTTGCTTTTAATCACAGCTCCCGGAAGCGTACGCATAAACACACCCTCGGCCATCCACCCCCACACAAACACACACACACAGATAAACGCACACACACACACACACACCCACACTCACAAAAGCATAGCGATTGCTGTGGCTAAGTCACAGTGGAGCCTTAGGAGGCCTTTGAGTGCTGCTTGCTGGGGGGGCCTGAGCAGAGAGAGGCCCTGTTGTGGGTGGGTGGATAGACTGAGGGGCTGTTGGAGACGGGGGTTGGGAGATAGAGGCGGATGGGGCAGGGGTTGGGGTGGAGGAGTGGAGGTGGAGAGGGAACCCATCACTAGCCTGACGGCACAGTTGCCGCAGAGCCTTTCAATCACTTACTGCTTTCAGCACCCCCAACACATATGCACTCTCCCTCACACACACACACACACACACACACACAGCAACTCAACCTGGGGCTGTGTGGGGTTAGCTGGCTGACCCCTGAACTTATGCTTGGGCTGGAGGGGAAATGATCATTAATATTCATGTTGACACCCCAGCTTTGCTTAAAGAAGCTGAGCACGCTCACTCACTCATTCACTCTCTCACTCTCTCTCCCACTCTCCACAGTGTTACTAAGGGCAACACCAGCCCTTTCTCACCCACTCTGCTCGACTCTGCACTATGCTTGAGTGAATGCACATATCCCCCCGATCCAACTGCAGGCCTAGAGCACACACACACACACACACACTCACACACACACACACACACACACACACACACTCTGCAAAGCTCCCTCATGTACCGTATAAACTGACACAGAAATACAGTTGCGCACACAAATAGAAACAAACGCTTATGCTCAAGTGCATGTATGTAGATATGCGTAATGAACATTTGACCATGCCCGTGGACAAGTCAACTCGGAGAAGGTCACAGGTTTCACCGTGAAGCCCTGAAAATGTAGATCTTGCTTTTATTAAGCAACTTAAGATTTCTATTTGCATGTGCATTTGCATAAATACCATTAAGTGCTCTTATTCCCTGCATATTACACGTAATTGTCTTCCCCCTGACCTTTGGGTTGTCCTGAAAAACATCCAGAGAGAGACTGGATGGATGGAGGGGGAGGCGTTTGATTAAAGAGCAAGAAGCTGAGAGTCTCACTCAAAACACGGGACTGTGAAGGTCCTCATCAGAGGTGTAATTTCTCTAATGCCCGTGTTATTTATGCACATTAATAGCAGCAAATCATTGATAAACATCGGGTGAAATGGAGATAACCTTGGAGCAGTGTCATTGCTAGTAATGTTTTTAAGGGTGGGCGGGAGAAATAATTACAGGAATGATGTGTCTTTCCCAGCCTTGCAATGAAGTGTTCTATCAAAATAACTAATCAGTGTATTCCAGTGAAGAGCCAGCAAATCTGTTTTTCAACAGATCCGCCATTTTGTCCGTGTGTCGTTGACAACACTGAATGCATCTTATGTTGCTGTTATGTGTTTGAGGCTTTTGTACAATGCAAGGTCTCTGTTGTATTAATGTGGATATGTGGAGCCCGGATTGTTACCAGAGTACATTCCCCTCTGCCTTGTTAGATGTTCATATTCACTCATAATTATAAACACAAATACACTGGAAAAAGTAAAAGGGCAGATATCTATTTTTGCTTCATATTTTTCAAATATTTGAAGCAATTTCCTACTACTGGGGAATAGAGGCTGCTTTCCAAACATCTTTCTCAGTTTTCAAAAAGCATCTAGGGTAAATTTTGTAAGATCATGCAAATCAGTCTGAAGGAGCTGTTCTATTAGTTTCTAGGTTTCTACTGATTTTATTTTATAATAAATGGCTGTTTTTTGTATGAGAAGAATGTTGGCAGTATTGATCTGGACCCCCACCACACCCCCAGACTGTGCTGATAAGCCTTCCGATTGTTGCTGTTCTTTGTTTATCTCTACCTAATGCCAAGTCTCTTGAAAAATTACAGGGGCAAATTCAAGGATTTTATTCTAGCTGTTTTTTTTAATAGGGGAAGCCGCACTACCATTTTTTCTGCCTCATCTCAGATCATGGGAGCTTTAGTCAGAGAGTGTCAAAGAAACCCAATGAAGTTTTTTCCTCATAAACAAACATGGACGCTAGTTGTCTTTGCGTCATGTCTATTCAAACATCTTCACCCATGCTGTCTCATATCAGTGTCTAAACTGGAGAAAGAAGCTGCCCCCCCCCCATCCTTTTCTGTTTATCCTCTCAGAGCTCAGAGCTCCAGCACAGCTCAGCCTGGGCCCGCTCTCTGTCAAGTGGAACGAGCAAATAAACAAACTAGGCAGACTGTTTACGTGTGATTGTTTACGTGCGAGAAATCATTTCGAGCCGTGACAGATGCTGTCAGGAAATGAGCAACAGCTCAGCCAACAGCAGACCGGCATGATGCCACCTAATTTATGCGTCTTTTTTTTTTTTTAAGTCTTTTTAACTCCCGGTGGATAACTGCTGTGGCGAACACGCTGTGACCTGTGACCAATCGCGATGGCCCCCGTGGTTTCTCCAACTGCTGCAGTGACATGGAGGGGGAAGAGGAGGGGGAGGAGTTGTTGGGGGTGGGGGTGTTAGCAGGGTGTTGGTGGGGGTAAGGGTGGGTTGGTTGTGGGGGTGGGTTGATTGTGGCGACAGGGGTGGTGACTGGACAATAGCCGTGGCAGATTGGTCCTTTATTTTGCCTGGGCTGCACAGGAGGAGTAGGGTTGTTGGGGAGCGAGATGGTGCTGAATGAATGGATCTCTTTGTAGGTCATCAGTCAGAGGCAGAGAAATCCCTCCCAACCCCTGCCACTTCACAAACCTAACCCCACACCTACCCCCTCCGCAAAACAAGAGAGACTCCAGAAAACTAACATAGGAAATGAAGAGGCTGACAAGAGTGGAGGTCAGCCTGCCTCTTGACCCTCTCTGGAGGGTGCCGAGACCCCTGGCCTGGGGGTCTGGACAGGAGGAAGAGGAGGGTAAGGCTGAAGGGTAGTAAGGTTTTGTCACAGCGCAGATTGCTTTAGTCTGTCTATAATGGCTCGTAACACTTCCCCACAATCGACAAAGCACTTTTGTTTTCTGTTTACTGTGAACACGAGTTTTAGATTATAGTTGTATTGCAATCTGTGACATATACAGGAAAGCTCAAAGCTATTTCGGTTGCTGTGGAAAGAGAAAATAAAAAAGACTCAATCTTGAATTACGTGAAAAGCTTTGACTGAGCCGCAGCATATAAGCGTTAATGCCGATGGCTCTGTTTGATCTGCCAAACAAAGCCTCTGCACACGTCCAGCAAATAAAACACGGGGGGGGAAAAAAAGAGGCCAGCATAAAGATGCTGTGGCTGAAAATCCCTCCATGACTGCAAGTACCTTATTGCTGTGGTGAGTTGAAAAGAGACAGTGAGGCTTTAGGAAGCATAACCAAAAAAAAAAAGCCCTTTAATGCCCCGACTGGAAAGTGGAACATGAGCGTTATTATTTCTGTGTTCTCGGACTGCAGACGGACGAGTCCCACACAGATCTGATCCAGATATGGGCCTCGTGTTCTGCTGCTCTCTTTGCTTTTTTTCTTGACCGAATTTGTGTTGTTTTTGGTCAGATCCCATGACCTGATTTGCCTTCACTTGGTTTGGGAGATTTGTCTTCACTTGGTTTGAGTCATTTTGGGTGAGCTGTCCTGTGGAGCGAATTGTCTCCTCTGATTTTATACTTAGAACAGAAACCCGAGAGCCATGCTTTTCTTTCATCCGTGTTTTTGTCCTCTCTGATGAAAACAGGCAACTCCAGACAAACTAGGTAAACACCGTCATTAAAGCATCATCTGAGCTGCATTAGAGTCGGCCCTAAGATGTTGACACAAGAGCACCAAAACCACTTAGGCTGTCTAGCCAGTCGCTGCACCCCATAGAACATTAACACCACCATGGAAGACAGGAGAAACAAAACACTGAAAGGTATATGGGCCAGAGGCCCCTTTCACCTGCACCATAAATTAATCCATTATTCTTTGGGCTGCTCTTTAAAATCAATTTAGGCCCCTTTCCATCCTTTCATTTCAGGGTGGATGGGGGTTGTGTTGAGGTTGCTGGTGGGTAGATAGATATATGTGTGTGTGTGTTTTGTCTGTATATGGGGTGGGGGTTGTGTTGGGTGGGGTTGTTGGTGGGTAGATGGATATGTGTGTGTTTGTGTGTTTGTGTTTTGTCTGCATGTGGGAGGGGGGGGGGGGGGGGGTGTTGGGTGGGTTGGTGGTGGGTACATGGATATGTGTGTGTGTGTGTGTGTGTGTGTGTGTGTGTTTTGTCTGTGTGTGGGGTGGGGTTGTGGTTAGAGAGACTTTTATAGTTTCCGTACAGTTACAGTTTCCTGCCCCCGCCGACAAACTCTCATTCCAGCATGACTGCTGCTGCAGCCGGCGCTGCCTAGGATAGTTTGTCTCGCCATGGCGACAGCCGAAATTGAAAAATCAACGTGGCATGGCCACATGGCTGTGGGGTCGGTGGCAAATGGCACAAAAAAATGGAAAAGAGAGAGAGGAGGGTGTGGTTGTGTTGGGGGGTGGGGGGACAGAAAGAGGAGGTGTCTGTATTCAAGCTGAAGCAGACGACGGTGATGGCGTTCCGCGGGCCAGTGCGAGGTTTGGTGGAAAGGAAAGCCAACTAGTGCAGCCATAAATCACTTCCTCTGCTGGAGCGACTGCAGCTGTGGCTGCCTTTTTAATATTTGTCAAACAAAGTATGAGCAAAGTGACATTTAAAAGACCTGTGTACCCATGCATGCATACAGTACATATAGTAAATAAATGTGTGAGTGAGTGAGAGTGTGTGTGTGTGTGTGTGTGTGTGTGTGTGTGCTGTGCATCATCTCGGTGAGGAGATGATTGAAGCGGTCCGCATTCCATGCCGTTCTGTCATGTCAACTCTCTGGTTGGGGGATGAAGTAGAGAAATGGGGGCTTTAGACATATTTGTTTATGTATGAGTATGCGTGTCAGTACATAATGCGGGAGATCTACAGTAGATGAGCCTGTGGAAGAAGCAAAATGTCTGTCGGCATATTAGAATGCAGAGCATAGCCCTCGAGCAGTTCAACATAAGCTCTTTATAACCGACCTATTAAAGCGTCACGAATGAAATGAAAGTGTGTATCACACACACACACACTCACGCATACACACACACACACACACACACTGTTGCATAGATGTGAAGCCATAGGTTAATAGCAACAAAACTAGAAGAGCACTGGGAGAGCGCAGACTTCCGCCAGGGCAGTATAGGGTCGCAGACGACATACAAAATTCAGATGGTGTTCCGGAACACCACCAAAACTGAATCATCTGTTCCTTGGCCCACCTTGTCAAAAAATTTCATCCAAGTCTGTGCAGTACTTTTTGAGTTATTTTGTAGACAGACAGACAGACAAATGCCGGCGAACACATTGCGGAGCTAATAAGAAAAGTGACCATAAAAAAAGGGGTTCACGGTGTTCCAGCCAAAGACTCCGCTCTGGGCGCTGGGGTTTATGAAGCACTGAAAATCTGGTGTCAGGTCATGACACAGGAAGCACTTCCTTGAAACTGCTGTGAGGGTAACTAATCTCTGCCTAAACACTTGTACTGCCCCCTTGCACTTATGTATGTAATATTCTGTATGTATTGATGAAGAGTGAGTGCTCCGTCCATATGCATTAACAGCAAACATAAAATACGAAGCACGATCGAAGCAGCTAAATGATTAATCTTAGCACGGGGGTGAGGGGGTGTCATGTTTAGCACATTGACCCGTTGCATATCAGGACGGCTCGATAAGGCTGGACCCCTCCAAGCGGAATATATCTGAGGGTCGATCGCTTTCGATGCCATTGATCGCAGCCTTGCCTTATTTGGACCTGTGGGTGTGTGTGTATGTGTGTGTGTGTGTGTGTGTTTGGCGGGTGGGGGGGAAGGGGCTGGGAGACTGAGCCTGTGCTTCGTTAGATGGACTGATTACCTTTTGTCAGGGATGAGGCAAGCAGACCCAGAGCCCCTGTGGAGAGTCAGAGGAGGGGGAGGATAGGGGAGACCATGCCTGAGCTCCAGTCCTTTGACCCAAACAACTTCCAGATGAACCAGAAATCTAGAGAGGTCTCTCTCATATAAGACTCCATTATGAATGTGACCAGACTTCTTTTTTATCTTTTTTGTTTGGAAACATGTGCTGGTTTGCCTTTGGCACTCTCTCTTAGTCCAGTCTGGCTTGATATATGTAGGCGTCATCTGTTTTGATTTGCAGTCAGCCAATCGTTGGAGTTTCTTTTTTTGGCTGTGGAATAATTGAAGCCCATCCATCCACTTGTTTGTCATTCAGCAACGTCCATTCATCCATCCATCCATCCATCTGTCCATCAGTTGGCCAAGTCAATCAATCTGTTTCGCTTGAAGGATGAAAGAACAGTCTTGCAGTTGCATTACTCCTTCTCCAGAACGAAAGGTTTAAGCCACCATGTCTGGGAAGTATGACAATGCACCAGAGGGCTTTAGCAAGACCCCATGATGCTAATTACAGCTACAGACTAATGACAAATAAAAGGACAGAACATGGAGAGAGAGAGAGAGAGAGAGAGAGAGAGAGAGAGAGGACCCTGCCATTAAGGAGATGCAGTGGGAGAGGGGATGGGGGAACAAAGGAGGCCCTCCTGCCTCCTCCACCATCACCACTGCCACCATCTTGCAGGTGAGATTGGTGTGTGTGTGTGTGTGTGTGTGTGTGTGAGGGAGGGGGGTTGCTGAGGGGACAGGGGGTGCAAGTGAAAATAGGCCTATAGATTACAGTGCTGCTGCCCCTGACCACTTGATGCATGCAGCCACGTCAGAAATCAAGGTCACTTCCCCACTCACTTTATCTCCATGCACATACACACACACACACACACACACACACACACACACACACACACACACACACAGATCCCCCCCACAAGGCCTTGTTCTTATGCCAGAAGGCATCAGGGAGAAGACAGGGAGAATTTAATGGGAGAAATGGATTTGTTGGTGAGAGAGCGAGAGGGAGAAAGAGAGAGCGAGAAAGAGAGAAGGAAAGAAAGAGATTTTGAAAAACAAAGAAACAGATAGAGGGGGTGATTGGTGCTTGTGTTGCTTGGGAAGCAAGACTCGGGCTATTTTCAGCGGAGATTCGGTCTCCCTGGAATCAACCAAGCAAAAGATTGCATTTTTCCCCCCCTTTTGTCTGCAAGCATGCTCTCTTCCAGTGTTAGTTATTTTAGCTGCATGCATGCAGTAATTGCTTAGTTTAACCTGCGGCTGTTGCACTTTTGCCTTTTGTCTCTACGGCTGGTGGGGAGGCAGAGTCTTCCTGTGATGAGATCACTTTCCAAGCTCACTATCTATGAGCTTCGGCAAATGAACAGAATAATGGGGCTGAAAAGAGAGAGAGTTTGGGGAAATTTTTCAAGTTCTTTTCTCTTCCTCCTCTTCGTTTTCTTCCTCTTCATTGACTGATAATTGAGTGCTCGGGCCTCAATAGCTTTTCACTAGAGCGGTCGCCACAGTGCAGCCGCAGTCATGTGTGATATTTGATGAGAATATGCTCGGTTCTCCGATTGTAGGGAGATGATATAGAATACATACAAGCTCTGAGTCTTCTCATGACAGGGCCTGAAAGATCATAGCTTGGAATGCCTACCGGGCTCTCTAACGAATGCCTTTTAAAGATCTGAGATGTTCACAGTTCGCGAGGTTGATATTCAAGGATTTTGAGGTTGCATGTCCTAAAGGGCATCTTTGAAATCAGTACACTTTATTGTGCATAATGCTAATGAATGTATTGAAGATGATTTGCATTAGGTAATATATATAGTGAACCTTATTTTGTAGCTATTTAATGAAGCACAACATTTGCCATTGATTTTTTTTTTTGTTGAGGGATTATGGCCACCATTTTACTACCTTACTCTACCTTACTAGCCCTTGTTGATGATCATGATGAGTGGATCAATGAAAGTCTCCCATTATTCAAACAACAAAGTAAACATCACACTTGAATGGACTTAAATGAATGGAGAGGAGACCAATATTTTTCATCTCTCCTCAAAGCTGGCGAGCAAGCTGTGCACGCTCCACTGAAGTCAATGAAGGCCTGGTGTGGGCTATGGATGATTGTGATATTTTAACGTTAGATTTCTTCAGACACACACACACACACACACACAGCAGCCCTGCTGCTTTAATTAAAGTCAGCAGTCGCACTCATTCAAGCAGACTGCCCACTGAGATCCCAATGCCAAAAAGGAAATGAGACTTTTTCCATCTTTTTCTTCTTTCCTTCTTTTCTTTTCCCACTTTTTTTGCATCTTTTAAACTGTGGAAGGATAGAGGGAGCGCTCCTGCAGTCACGAGTGAAAGACCATAGCACAGAGTGGCGCAAAAAGAAGACGCTGAGACGGGGGGGGATTGAATGGTGTCGAGAAGAACTTCACAAAGAGTTCCGACGTGTCACAGCGAGATTCTGTCGACTGAAACTTCAACAGGAAAATGAAATGAGAAATGATTTATTAGGCTGCGATTTTGCTGTGGTTGTAGGTGTTATTTTTGTGAATCACGAAACAGTGATAAGAATTCTATTTAAATCGGCACCTTCTGGGTGTTGGGCTGCAACTCTTTTTCTTCTGTTTTATTGTTTTCGGAGGTTCTTTGAGGTCTGCCCTAATCGTAGCTGTCTGTCTGGTAATGTCAGTCAGTAATTGTGCTCCCGTGGGTGTCCCCCCATCATGCCTGTCAAACGTGAAAGGTCGCTGATAATGACTTGAAAAGCCCTGGTGGTGTGTGAGTGTGTGTGTGTGTGTGTGTGAGAGAGAGAGATGCTGGTAGTGGGGGTCTCAGATCTAAGTAAAAAACTGTCTGTTTTTTCCCTCCTGAGTTGTCGCTCTGTGCCTGCAGCCCCATGTCTCTCTGTCCCTGCCCCCTCCTCCACACACACACACACACACACACACACTCACACACTCACACACACACTCACTCTGCATTCATGCCACAGTCTCTGGAGGGAGAGGTGTCACCACTGGCAACCACAAGCCTTTGACGGGTTTAGAATGAGATTCCCCACAGACTCATCTCACACGGTTACACATCGCACCGCTACCCTACTCCCTACACCTCCACCCCACCACACACACACACACACACACACACATACACACACATGCTGTTCACATCCCCAACTCTCTCTGCATGTTCACCGCTGCCTCCCCCTGACTGTAAGTGATCTAAGAGCTTCTCTCTCCCACTACAGTGAGTCAGGAAATCCGTTGTCCCCTTTTAGTCTTCTGCAGCATTGTTACTCCCCTAATTAATACGCATTGCTGGTCCCTGTAATTTGCTGTGGTTTGTTTGGGGATGACGGACATAAATCACTGCAACCGGCACGTACTCTGCGAGCCTCTGCCTGGGGTGCGACACAGAAGCTAGCAGAGAGAGACATGCTAATTTTTTTAACCGCACGGGCCTACAGTTATTGAGATAGATTGCACAGCCATCGCGACGTTAGCGCCCCGCTCGCAAGGCGTCCATCATGATGGCCGGGACATTTCATTACACTTCATCACCAGAGTCCCCCCCCACCGTCGCGCGCACACACACACACACACACACACACACACATCCCTGGAAGATTTAAGAGGTTGAATAAGTTCATTTTACGTAATTTAAACTACACTGCCTTAGTCATTTTAGCCGTGACCTGAGAGGCGTCACACTAACAGCTTCCGTCGCTCCTGATCGCACAGGAACCAGATTGGAGTGGAACTGTTTCAAATGGCACGCTCTTTCTTTCTGACTTTTTTTTTCTTCCTTTTTTTTTTTTGTTCTTCCCATTAAAACTAAATGACATCCCAGTCGAGAATAGCAAATTTATATCACTCTGGGAGGGAGGATTACCTCCAGGTACTGCTCATTCAAATGGAACTGTCTTGGTTAATTGAGACTGATTGTGCACCCAGTCAGGTCTTTTTAATCCTGATGAAATGTTAAACACAGATACAGGCTTCTGACGTCGCTTCGGCAGGCAAGATGGTCTCTTAAAATTGCCTCACATTCACTGCCGGTGTACTAATGGGAGTTGAAAAGGGAGTGCTTTGCCTTAATGCATTCACCTTGCCCACTGTATAAGTACTTTTAGTCAAATGAGTTGCCTCGGGGTACCAGATACCCCCGTAGACCTGACAGACTGCAAAAAAAAAAGGCAAAGGAATCAGGAATGTCCTCGTGGGCTGTATGTCTGTTTAATTACAGTGCAAGAGTGTGTGTGGATGGATGAACGTCTGATGCCTTGAGTGTGAATTTGTGGCGCAATAATAACCCCCTGTATTCGATCATCCATACGTTCTCCTTTTCTTGCGGAGATCTAAAGCAAGGCATTTAATTATGGTTTAATTTTCACATTCAGAGATAATGACAGAAGTGCACAGTGTGTTTACCCTCCTGAGACTGGAGAGCAGTTCTGTAGAGACCCTGCGTCTACATCATGCCTCACCTGGGGACACCACAGACAGCCTGTCTCAGCCCCAGGCATGGTTATCGATTAGAAAAATGTGAGTGAATGTGTGTGTTTGTGTGTGCTTGTGTGTTTTTTACACATGTGTATGTGTGTCAGTGTATATGAGTCTGTGTGCTTGTGTGTGTTTGTACACATATACGTCTGTGTGTGTGGGTGCTTGTGTGTGTTTGAACACATATACGTGTGTGTGTGTGTGCCTGTGAGTGAATGTGCATATGTTGGGTGTGCTTGTACACACATATATATATGTGTGTGTGTGCTTGTGTGTTTCATCACTATCTCTCAGCCTTGTTGATAGCATGTTCTGATTGCCTGGAGGCTGGGCCCCATATCTGCTGCTGCTGCCTAGTAAGGATGCTGCTGGTACTGCTGTACTGTTACTGCTGCCTAGTGAGATACTGCTGGTACTGCTAGTACTGTTACTGCTGCTAGTGAGGATGCTGCTGGTACTGTTGCTACTGCTGACTACTGAGGGTGCTGCTGGTACTGCTAGTGTTGCTACTGCTGCCTAGTAAGGATGCTGCTGATACTGCTGGTACTGTTACTGCTGCCTAGTGAGAATACTGCTGGTACTGCTAGTACTGTTACTGCTGCCTAGTGAGGATACTGCTGGTACTGCTAGTACTGTTACTGCTGCCTAGTGAGGATACTGCTGGTACTGCTGCTGCTGTGGTTTCTGCTGCCTAGTGAGGATACTGCTGGTACTGCTGCTGTTGTTGTTTCTGCTGCCTAGTGAGGATGCTGCTGGTACTGCTGGTACTGCTTCTGCTGCCTAGTGAGGATGCTGCTGGTACTGCTGCTGCTGCTGCTGCTGCTGTTGTTGTTTCTGCTGCCTAGTGAGGATGCTGCTGGTACTGCTGCTGCTGCTACTTAGCTGCAATATGATTAAGAGGGGCGAGTCTGCGGAGATGGCAGATACCTCCTCGGCCCGCGCCAGCAAATGTGCTGAGACACATTTTTAGCCTTATTGATTTTTCATTAGAGCCCAGTCATCTGGGTACCAACACAGAAAGGGGGTGGATAGAATGGAAGAGGAGGTAGAGGAAGAGGGACAGGAGAGGAAGAGTGAATTAGGGTATGAGGGATAGAAAAGTGCAAAAGGGGTCAAGAAAGACAAAAAAGGCAGGCATGGAGGGGCTCTGTCTCTTTTTTTCCTCCCTCTCTCTCTTTCACACTCTGTCTCTTTCCCTCTCTTTCTGTCTCTTTCTCTGGGGTTGCTCTGGGTGCTGGGGTGTTGTCAGGCCACGTCCAGACGAGGACGGCATGCTCGGTCTGATAACGCCAAAGAGAATCCAGTGACATCTCCATTTTCCCAGCTCCAAACCCGAACCCAAACAAGGGGCTGCCTGGAGGAGGAGAGGAGGTGGGGTTGGGGTAAAAATCCATCCCCGGCCGAGGGGAACTTGCGAGATAAGCAATAACCTGGAGTGTTGTGCATAAATTAGCAACGCTATCAAGATCTCATTTCTCCACAGTGGGGCTGGGCTAGCCGGGCTATGCAAGCAGAGAGCAGAGCCATTTGATATACAACAGATTCAAAGTCACATTCACTGATTGGGCAAACACTAAATTTTAAATGGAGACAGATAAGGGTGCGTTTGGTACTGCACATTTATGTATACGTAGTCATAGATGTAGATTTGTCTCTCTGTGTGTGTGTGTGTGTGTGTGTGTCTGTGTGAGAGAGCGATAGAGAGCGTATTAGTGTACTTGTGTGCATGTTTGAGTGAATCTGAGTTTGTGCGTGTGTGTGTGCGTGTGTGTGTGTGTGTGTGTACTTTGCACCAGGGCTCCTCTTGAGGAGGTGTATCCCAGAGATCCCAGCTTAGGCCCCCCCATCTGAGGCTCACAGCAACGACTGGGCCAGCTGGTGTCCCCCTCACAGACCAGATGGGGACCGTCCCAAGCTGAGCCCCTCTACACACACACACACACACACACACACACACACCCCTCCCTGCTCCACACCCCCACTAACCCCCTCTGCTAGCCCCCTGGGGAGCAGTTACTGGGCCAGCTCCCCTGATTGGGTTCATCACCTGAGCATGGGGCAGAAGATCAGCAGTAGGGCTTGGCATCATTAGGGGGGAAACCCTTTGCAGTTTGACTGCTGGGTATAAACACCAGCTCAACACTGCACCAGGGTTTGTTGGGGATTTATTCGAAAACCTTAACCAGCAGCAGATCTGCGTGTATGTGTATGTGTGTGTGTGTGTGTGTGTGTGTGTGTGTGTTTGTGTGCGTGCGTCTCTATGATGGAAATTTTAGTACTCCCTTGTCTCTTTAAAAGAAAATGCAGCCTGCTGAAGAATCATATTTGTATTCAAATGCAACAGATGTTGCTCCTTTTACAATATATTACAATATATTCAAAAAGAGGAAATAAGTAGTCCTGTTAGAGCATTGCCTATTGGTTTATTTGCTGTGCTTCCACTACAAGAAAGCCCTGGGACTCCCCTGAATAAGGC
This sequence comes from Tenualosa ilisha, assembly GCA_015244755.2. Classification (NCBI taxonomy): domain Eukaryota; kingdom Metazoa; phylum Chordata; class Actinopteri; order Clupeiformes; family Clupeidae; genus Tenualosa; species Tenualosa ilisha. The sequence goes on along the minus strand of PYXC01000993.1, from coordinate 62,736 downwards.
CAAGGTAGGATCTGCAGTGTAATTTGATAGAAATAAATGTCTGTCTAATACAAGGTTGGGGTGTTGTTATGTGCCACTGATGTCTAAACACAGCAGTCAGGATACAGGTGGCGAAGAGCCAAAGAACAACCCACAGGCGCTTTGTTGGTTCTCTCAAAGGCTTAACTTCAAGAATGGCTGAGGTTGTTTGAGGTGTGGTGGGCCGGGAGTTTGTGTTTGTGTAGTGTGTGTGTGTG
>PYXC01000993.1:35000-57500 GCA_015244755.2 Tenualosa ilisha | reverse complement strand
CTAAGGATCAAGTTTTTAGTTCTGAGAAAAAGCATTAATGTTCTGTTCGAATGTATAGGTTATCTATTTCAGTTTCACACACAGCATTAAAGCTCCGTTCGAATGTATAGGTTATCTACTTTAGGTTTGTACACAGCATTAAAGCTCTGTCAGAATGTATAGGGTCTCTATTCTAAGGCAGTCTTTACTGTGCGTCTGTTTCATGCGCTCTGTTCTTTCCAAGGCATTAATAGAAGTGGTTAAAAAGTATTAGCTTTGTGTCTTTGTGCACATTTAGACTTGGCGGTCCTTTTGTGTGCATGTACTGAATGCAGATATCATTTCGTGGACGTCTTCAAAAGAGATAACAGGACCCTATTTTGTGCCTGAAGTCCCTCTGGACATCCAGGGATAAAACATACAGTCTAAATAGGATAATAGAAGACATATGCTGCACACTAACATCAAAGATTTAGAGGTCAGGAGGGGGGGGGGGTGAAAAATGAGGAAGAAAGGCATGACCCGCTGAAATGTCCTGTCTTTGCTTTTATCTGTCATCGCTAATTCAACAGTATGTGTGTGAGTGTGTGTGTATGTGTATGTATGTGGTGTGTGTTTTCGGGGGTGGGTGGTGGGGTGTGTTCAAAGGCCCGCCAATGACCCCAAACTTATCTAAGGGCAGAGACCATTATTGCTCTTCCAACAACGAGGAAGGACATTTTTTTTTCTTCGTTTTCCTCAGTGTTTGATGGCGCCATCCTATCCTGAGAGGTCAGCCGTCTCTCGCATTTTTGCTCTGTCTCTGTCTCTGTTCTTTTTCTCTGTCACTGTCCGTTTGTCTGTCCGTCTCTCTGTTTGTTTCATACTGGGCCTGATAGAATGAGACGTCTAGACCCAAAGGCCAGTCCCAGGGATCAGGAAACGAGACAGCAAATACACCCCCCCTTCCACCTCCACCTTACATCACACACACACACACACACACACACTAATACACACAGGCACCTCCATGCCCCGCAGCACTGTGACAGACACAGAAACTCAGATCAAAGGACAGGATGAACAACGAGTCGGAGAGAGGAAGAGAGGAACAGGTAGGATGAGCTGGATGATGAAGGAAAAGAGGGAGAGAGAGAAAGAGATGAAAAACAGATCTGAAAAAAGAAGAGATGAGAGAGAGGGAGAGCGAGTGATAGAGGATAGAAGTAGCTCAGATTACCAATGCCGTTGAGAGACCCAGGCTTGGTTGGCGGCGAGGGTGTAGAAATGTTTTTGCCATCATTTGATGAAGTGTGTTTTTTTTTTTTTTTTACACCTGTTGCCCCCAGGCGATGCTCCTGGGCATCTTCCTTCCTCCCTCCCCCTCCCCTCCCCTCCCCTTTCCCACACCCATGACTGTGGCCTGCTTTGACATGCTGGCTGGTAGATGAGTCTGGGTGTCTCAACAGTCTCTCCATCAGACAGCCCCCGGCGGTGTTTAAGCCGTGCTCAGCCCTTAAACACTTCACCCTGCCTTTCACCTTCCCTCCATCACCCTGGAATACACTTTAGTCGTTCCTCCCTCTCTCTCTCCCTCTCTCTCTCCCTTTCTCGCATCATGAAGAAAAGCAGGGTAAAGCATGAAAGCTGCAATGCCTTGTTCCTATCCATCTCTCTCTCTTTCTCTCTCTACCCTCCTCCGCTAGCTCAATGTATCTCACCATCCTCCATTCTCTCTCTTTATAAAATATCAGTGATCCATTCCCTACCTCCTGGAGTCATCACAGTCATGAACACCCCCTCCCCCCTCACACACACACACACACACACACACACACACACACACACACAGAGACACTACCTCCTTCCCCAGTAGAATCTTAGAGACAACTTCTCCTCTTATCCTCAGGGATGCTGTGCCTTTGTTCTGCCAGTAAGATCTCTGTGCTGTTCCACTTGCCAGGGGAGAAGAGCAGGGTGAGCCAGGTGACGTCCCTTTCCAGGAAAAAACAAAACAAAACTATCACTCAGTGTCTGCTGTTACTTTCTAAAGGAGAATCGTTAAAAACAAGAAAAGAGAATGACACAAATTCAAAAATACAAGTGGTTGAATGTGTTGGCAGAAAGTGAATGTGGATTGGTTTTGCAGCTTCATGTAAGACTGAACTGAACATTTTTTGTTGTGTGTGTGTGTGTAATATATGTGTACACAGTAGTAATGCTTCATGTCCTGCTAAATTGTGAAATACTCACTGTGAGTGGGAGAATCACGCTGCCACATATACACACACACACAGTAGGATAGGGTGGCCCATCGTGGATAGAGTTGCTCGTCTTTTAGCAGCTATTCACATTAACATTTGAATCGTTGTGCTCAGCACCTTCCTCAGGCACGCTGCACTGCACTGCTCTCCTCTCCTCCACTCCTCTCTTCCTCTCCTCTCGTCTTTTGGACAGGAACGACTGCACGAGGAACGGATGTGACTATCTCTTCATTCCGGGGCCTGACTAAAAAGAAAAGAAAGAAAAAAAAAAAACTTGAAAGCTCGTAAAGCCAAAAGTAACGCATTTTAATGTTAAAAAAATGGAAAGTGTAAAAAAAAACCTTGAAACACAGTGTACTGCTGACAGGCTAGTTAAGGAAGACAGAAGCTGAGCTCCTGTGTATAAATATGTATGAATGCAGCTACTGTGTGTGTGTGTGTGTGTGTGTGAGAGAGAGAGAGAGAGAGAGAGAGACAGAATTGTGAGTTGCATAGAAGAAGCAGGCACTGAAACAAAAGACAAAGAATCGCAAGCAAGCAGGCAGGCAGGAAGGCAGGCAGCGGAACTTCAAACAGCCTTTTTCCTCCACACCTACCTGTGCTGGCCCCTGTGCACTGTGCTGCTTTCTCTGGGTTTCTCTGCTAAGCTAGGCTAGAGGAGGCCTCTGTGTGTGGCTTGTGTTCATTTAGCGCTCCGAGTAGATGCACACCAGCATTTTGTTAACAGGAAATAAAAGAAACACACAGTGCACAGCAGCAGTTAGGATTCTTCATTATCTCCATATGGCTAGCTACTCTTCATCTTCATCTTTTCTCTTTCTCTCTCTCTCTCCCCTCTCTCTCTCTCCCCTCTTTCGTCTTCCTGTCACATGGCCTACCATTTTTATTCTCAGCATCAGAGCTGAGCTGATTTTTCTAAAGCGTCAAGCAGGAGGGAAAGTCACTAATCCAGGGTTGATTGATTTCGGGATGGATGTATTTTTGCACCCATGCCCTCAGAACGACACCACTTTAATCTTTAATCTTTCATACCTGAAAATCTGATGACAGCAGCTCTCATTGGAAAGGGGTGTCGATAAAAGACATTTTGGGTCTAAAGACATTCGGCCTTTCATTGCTTTTTCTAATCCAGTAACTGGGTCAGCCATGGGTCGTCATGAGTCCTGATGCTCCAAAAAAGAATCACGAGTCAGCGGAGGGGTGCAACGCACTGCCGCCACTCAGTTACTACCTTAACATGTCAGGAAGAGTTCTTTCAGACTACATACTACTAAGTATAGGCCATGGAGACAGGCCCAAGTACTGGCACGCCCTCTAAACACCTGATTGTGATTTTGGGCTTCACATAGTAGGGTGCTGCCACCCATGCTCCTCAAGGACCCTGATGAAGATACGGGAAGCATTGAAATGTTAGTCCCTCTTTTTTTGTTGTGCACTTTAATTCAAATTTAAGCTACAGTTACATCTGTGTTGTAGCTCTGATATTGTTAGTTTTACTTTCATACTACAGCTCTGTTTAGCCTGGGAAAAAAAACTTGCATGAGTTCATGGTCTGGTGTTGAGAAAGGAGGCTCTGTATCTGTACATATATAAAGCATGCACTTCACTGCCTGTGTACTGTAAAAATACAACAACAACAACAACAACAGCAACAGTTGCAGATATAAACAAGCCACAGCTCTGATTTCTTAATTTATGAAAACATTACAGAAAATTGAGTCTCTAAAAGGTCTAATGACCAATTCTGTTAATTCTGAAGTCCTGTTAATCAATCATTCACCTACACTATATAAAATCTTCAATTAAAATCTAAATGTCTGTTAAATTTATCTTCTTCTTGGCATGCCATGTCTGTTCCACTGTACAGGGAAACGAATGGAGCAGACATAGGTCAAATTGTGCGATGTTGGTTATGTCGGGGTATCTGTGGTGACTAGATAGGACTGTGTGCTGTGTAATGTAATGGGTTGAAAAAGAGTGAGATCAAACGTGTTACCTTTGTGTCAAGCGGCAAGTATCAAAGCTATTCTCCAAGCTATCTCCACAGAATGACCTATTCTGTATTCTCACGTTTTAGCAAATAGATCTTTCTGCCAATTTCAACAGTGAACCGTAACCCCTTCAAGCCCTGGAGAAACCGATTTCAATCTCATTGTGAGCTCTGTGCTACTCACTGAAATACTCTGTTATAACTGCTGTGTTTTGATAGGGCTTGGGGTTTGAGAAATAAAGGTGCAGAACAGAACAGTTACAGATGGACCGTGCAGTATGGTTCGTATAGTGTGAGTGTGTGTGGGCCACAGATTTTGACTGGTTCCTCATTCTAAGCACTTTAAGTGGATGGTGTCACCTTTAACAGTGCTTTGTGCGTGAAATATCGAGTTGATTTTTTTATGTGCTAATGTTTGGTGTCATATTTTCTTCTCGTCGATCTCTGTTGTTTCTACATCAGTAAAACAGCCGTCATCAGCAACCCCAGATAAGCAATGCTAATGTCTCTCTTATTCTCTCTCTCACTCTCTCTATTTCTTACCTTCTCTCTCAGGTGGGGAGGTGACGAGGGGCTTCGTGGAGCTGCGCTTTGTGCTAGAGCCCCTGGACACGGTGACGGTGCGTGGTGGCGTCCTGCAGCTGGACTGCGAGGCACGCTCGGAGCGCGGCATGCCGGCCATCGCCTGGAAGAAGGACGGCGTGCTGCTGAGCGCCATGGTGGACGAGCGGCGGCAGCAACTGGCCAACGGCTCGCTACTGGTGCACAACGTGGTGCATTCGCGCCACCACCGGCCCGACGAGGGCCTATACCAGTGCCTGGCCACACTGGAGGGCGCAGGCGCCATCGTCAGCCGCACCGCTAAAGTCACTGTTGCTGGTAGGACACATGGCTGTGTGTGTGTGTGTGTGTGTGTGTGTGGTGTGTGTGTGTGTGTGTGTGTGTGCCTGGAGTGTTTTGATTAGCCGTCAGAAAGAAGAATGGTGCTGGTTCATGAAAGATTGCAACTGAAGGGGATTTACTAGGATGTAGCTATTAGTTTTGTTAGAAGCCTTAATATTATTCACTTATTCATATTAATGCATTGGGCATGTGGAAGGGCCTGTTTGCTTGTGTGTTGCTTTGCTGTTTGCTCTTTCAAAGGGATGGAGAGAAATTGCATTGTACTGTGATGAGTGTCCAGTGAATTGTTTTGTTCTGGTCTGGTGTTTAATAATAAATATTCAAATCCTCAGTAAGCTGAAAACAGGAGCCAAAAGCAATGTGCTTGACTCCATTGCAGCCTTAGGCACAATATAAAAGCACAAACAAACACGACAGATCAAAGTATTTAGTTGATCCATGGCATTAGCCATGTGTTTTTAGAGCGTCAGTGCTGACTCTGATCACAAGTCCTAAGCCTTACTTTGCAGCCACGGCCCTGTGTGGATGTAGGCTAGAGAAACCGGACGACCCCGCTCTCCGGCAATAGTCCTCAATTTTGGATTTTGGTCTGTCCCCGGTAAAATACAAGTAAGCCCACTTTCTCCATGATTTTTGACGCTAATACTTTACTTGTTTTAATGGTATTGACTGTAGGAATAGGAATGTCCCCGGTTCCCAAGGATTTTCATCTCAGAGTTCTTGTCCCTGTAATGCAGGCACATGGACGTCTGTCCTACATTCACAGATTTTGGGCATGATTTTCACCATCTCCACTCCAGGCTTTGTTTCCCTTATCCTCCAGTTGTCGGGTCTGGCAGTGACACTGACAAGAAGAAGGAGGTATAAGATACACAATGAGGGCTCTGGTTCCCACCTGACTCTCCCATAGTCACCCAACTGTGACAAAGCTGCCTCAGTTAGCTGCCTAATGAGGCCCAGGGCGAGCTAGCGCAGCTGTACCCAAGCATGCTAAGGCTAATTAGCAACGAATAAACGATAAGGGCCTGCCTTAAGGTGAGGCTCTCCAGTAAACGCTGACCCAGGGCCAGGGATGAGAAGAAGGGTTAGGGGGGCGGTGGGTTAAAGAAGAAGAGAGTGCAACATGGTTCACCATGTCACCATGCCAGACTATTCAAGTCTTTTTTTAACTCACCTGCTTCTACCTTTCTTTCTCTTTCTCTCTCTCTCTTTCTCTCTCTCGTCATCATTTTGAAAAGATGTTTATTTTGATGTCACTCCTTTGGTCTGTTTAAAAACCTCCTTGATCTCTGTGTGAGAGTTAAAGTCTGCCTGTGTATGACTCTGTTAGCGCTATGCTTGTGTGTTGTTCCCCCCTGCTTGCAGAGTTTATCATCAGAGATGCAGCAGAGATCACAGCCAGCCAGCCAGTCAGTCAGTCAGTCAGTCAGTTAGGTGCCATTCTTTTATTTCATATTTTTTTTATTTTATTTTATTTTATTTGCCTCACAGAAATGTCACTTAGATCATAGCCAGTGTCGTTAACTTTGATGTCATCGATCAAAGTCCTCGTTGTCTGTGCCACCCTCTGCCTGGTGACAAAGCTCTGGTGCATAGATCAAGGAGATCAAGGGAAATAAGACACCTGGAAAGATAGGGACATTGTTATTGGAGCATATGCGCTGACACTGAATACTCGTATTCTCTGAAAAATGAGATTGTACATGTATGATGCTCATGCTGAATCTCATGCCTGGAGATGCAATTACACCAAAGATCAATAAATGCACCTCTACAATTCTCTCTGATAAGACAGTCTCTCTCTCTCTCGTTCTCTCTATCTGTGCCCATTTGGACAGTCTTTAGTGTAATACAGTGGCTGATGAAACTCAGTGTCAGACACCAGCAGGCATGCTGCTCTGTGGGGGTCCAACGGTCCTCCAGACGAGCAGCCAAACTCTTCCCTCTCTCTCTTACACATGAGCAGACAAGCTGTGCCCCCCTCGTAAACACAAGCAATGCATATATTACCCCACAGCCCTTCTTCCTCTTGGGCAGCCATAAGATCCTAACAGGGCACTACCCACTTATGTCTGCCCCTTACCCCAAGCAAACACACACACACACAAACACACGCACAAGTGGGACTTGGCTGCAGACGAAAGCTCCGGGCAGGTGTTTAAACACAAGCTCCATAACGTGGGGGTGCCCTAGCCCAGCCCAGTCCAGCCCAGCCCATCATGCCCCAGTGCCAGTTGGAGAGATAAAGGAGCAGTCTGTCTGGCGGGTCAAGCCAAGGGCAGCATTTGAGTGAGGCTTCAGGATGAGATGAGTGTGGGTTAATGGATCCATGGACCATGGCCTTTGATTCGGTGACTCCCTCCACACATACACAACACACACACATGCACATGCACATATCCCATTTGAAGGAGTGATATGTTTCAAAGAGCTATCAGCAGCTGAAAGGAGACAGTGACCTCTGTGTGAAACCATGGAAACTGTGGAGCTTAAAGCGAAAGTGACATTCATTGGTTACTTTAAAGTGGTGCCAACTGGCCGTTTGTTTCGTGGGTGCCGTGTTTCTAAGCGGATGATCTTGAGAGAGACTTTTTTATTGCCAGATTAAGATCCTGGTGAGATGAGGGTCTTTGTCAGAGGTACACACACACACATACACACACACATACACACACACACACACACACACTTTTACCAGCACACAGGCACATGCATACATGCTCACAGAGCACACTCACACACACGCACATTCAGACTTACTTTCTAAACTTTACACTGTTTACACTTGCCTCTCAGTGTGTCATTTACAGTGTATTCAATCAGTGCAGGCATTTTAGCCTTTAAGCCAGAGAACCCAGTAAATGGATGTGAACACTCTGATTCAGTTAAATGAAAGTATTCCCCTGGTCCTTTTTTGCAGCTACCATGACTCTGGCTACTAGTATATATGAAATGTCCATGCAATTGAGCAAACTATGTTCTGTCATTTCACAGAAGCACTAGCACAGACAGCTTCTCAGGAAGTTTATTTTCCCAGAATTATTACCTCATGGAAGTGTTTAGTATTTGGAGAAGAGAAAATGACTGTAATTGGAGCCGATTGTGCACTTTACAATTTTACAAACCCTGATAAAAGGGTTCGCGTGGATCTACTTGTGCTATGACTGCACTGTCAAGAAAAGAACACACACACAAAAAGCAAAGTGTTAAAGACCTACATAGACACACCACACACGCACAGTCATATACAGATAAAATTAAACCATTTGCTATTCTGTTATCAGAGGCTGAGAAATTTCTGTGATGGAAGGGAGGCTTCAAATGTAGATGCAATTTCGAGCTGGGAACCATCTCATTGGTGAGGAGTAGAGTATTTTTTTGGCCTCATGTACTCTGGATAAAAGTAAACAGTTTCTCTCAGGGAGGGAAAAAAAGTCTTAGAGTGTCTCTTATGACCTTCCACTGTCCTCTTTTTACCGACAATTCTTTAGTGAGACAGAACTTTCTTTTTTTTCAATCTAAATGTTACATCAGGCTGAATGAGAAAGAGAGAACAACCGGGAAAAAAAATCACAAAATTTTTCCCCTTTCTGCCAAAATATATTCCTTCTGTCCTTTCACGTCCTCTCTCTCGGATGATGAGCTCATCACTTAGCCTTCTGGTTCAACTATTCAAAAACTCTCTGTCTTTTTTCTCTGAATGTCCCTTTTATAAGTGCCGTGTTTAAAAAAAAAAACAAAAACATAGCATTGTGCTGGATGCTGTATGCAGGCAGGCATTTATAGTAAACGGATGGGTCTGAGAGCAGAATGCACCTGCCAAAGATTCATCTCTTGCCGCAGACGATAATCGAGCTAGTGTGTGTGTTGGTGTGAAGGAATGGTTGGGGGGGGATGAAGGGTAGAGAGATGAGATGAAAGTCAGGAAGGGGTGTGGAGAAAGAGATGTCCTCCCTTCACATCCTAAAGAGCCGCCAGGCGTTACTACAGAGTCTGCATGTGGAGGTGACCTTGACCTCTCCTTGATAGCGGCAAAGCACAGACAAAAAAAAAAAGCATGGTTGGGAAGGGCGGGAGTGCTGGCGCCTCATTTGTCAAAAGCGCTCGATGAGCAGGATGTGGCGTGGCCAGGCAACGAGTCGGGAACACGGGAGAGCAAATCAGATTAGCGGCCGATCAGAGAGAGTGAGCAAGTAGCGCCGTGTGGGCAGGCGGGCAGATCAGGGCTGCTCTGCGGTGAAGTAATCCAGTTAGCGGAATGAAAAGGGCCCTCAGCTATCCGTGCCGCTAATGTGGAAACATGACCAGGAAGGCAGACGAGCGCACCTGGGTGGGATTTGAGTTCGGGCAAGATTAGAGCCAGCTTCCATAACACAGCTCACTACAGAACATCTCATCGTTTCCTTTGAGGGCGGACAGCAAGTTGCTATGCTTATAAACAGCAGTGCAGTGTGTCACATCTGATGTTTTGCTATGCTGCTTTCTTCACCATGACACAGTCATCATCCTCTGACGGCCTGAAACAGGAAAGCTCATGAAAGCCATTTACCCACACATGCATTTTAATTGCTTCATTGAAAAGACGGAAGAAAATCAACTTAGCCCTTAAATGCTGCTTTTAAATTGGGCTTCAAATGGTAATTGGGGTCCACCTCATGAGAACAAATGCATTAAATTAAAAAAGACTGGCGGAATGACAGCCAGCTAAGGGAACGCAGTGTGCCAGAAACGAGAGGGAGAGTAATTGTAGCCCGCAGAAAGGGCAAGACTTGTGCGAACCTCTAATTATGACTGTGCATTCTTGGTGCAGAAAACAACTCTGAGGCATCGGTGGGGGAAAACAGACATCAGGCGGTGGGATGACTCACAGAAAGAGGGGCTCAGATGTGATGGGATGGGAAAGAATTAGAAAGAGAGTGAGAGACAGACAGATAGACAGAGTGAGAAAGAGAGAGAGAGAGAGAGAGATAAAGATGTGATTGCTCTGTGTTAGAGAGGAATGGTGTCATTCGACGGAGGTCGAGCTTGTTGTATCTCTTGCAGCGTCTGCACCTGTCAGGTGTGAACATTTTGCTGCTCGGTGTCTTTGTTAGCGTGAAATGAACTGTGTAAGACCATCCAAATCCTGCTAATACACACGCGCACGGCTTCTGACTTTGCCAAGTGCTTTCTTTACCTTGACATGCTCATATTTGCATGGTGATAGAATAGATTTGTTTACATCACTGATACTGTGTAACTATGGCATCGGCCCCATAACCTTAGCCTTTCATTCAACCACTGAGGAACATGTATTCGTGTCTTGTAGAAATTAGAGTTACAGTGGCATTCCATATATCTTGCTTTATTCGGACAGGCTTTTGTAGAATGTTCCATTGGGGCAACTGTGTCAATCATTTAGAAGGAGGGTTCTCCAATAGTCCGAGAACGTTCCCTTTGGCCTCTTAAATTTGGGTAGTTCATTGGATATTTCATTTTTACACCTGGTGGGCAGGCTGGCGGTCTTGGTTCTGATATACTGTGCCTCTGATGGGCTGGGCCTGGGTGGTGACTGCCGCAGCAACTGCACACAAGGGATGTGGGGGAGAGTCAATGAATGATGGCCCCAGTCCCCATCACATGAAAGGGAACGGGTGACAGTGACAGAGATGTGAGTCAGAGGAGTGATGGAGCAAGGGAGATGGACACAAAGAGAAAAGAGAGGGAGAGAGAGGGGTGAGTGAAAGGGGGTGGAAGGGCGGCTGGAGTGACAGAGGGAGACGAGCCGTGGATGTGAGATAGTGATATAGAGAGAGAGAGGAGAGGGAGGGAGGGGAGGATGATGGAGAGGTTGCACACACATCTCCTGGCAGACGGTAGGTCTGGATAGGCTGGCCATTAAAGAGCAGTGTGTGTGTGTGTGTGTGTGTGTGTGTGTGTGGGTGGATGGGGTGAGGGGTGGATGAGGTGAAAAGCTCTTCCTGCTAGCAAATTCGTTGAGTGTTGAGTGAGAAGTTAATGAGGAACGAAAATGGCCGTCTCCTAATACATTGAATTAGCGACAGACATTACTGAGGCAGCTCTGTAATCTTGTACTGTCGCAGTACTGTTAAACCCTTTTGGAAATGCCAACTCTGGGTATAATAAATGAAAGCCACCCTCCTCTCTGCAGGGAGCCTGCTGTTAAGTACAGTGCCTCTCTAAAAATGTCAGATATGACAGAGATTGACAGCGGGTGAAACACAATGACTTTTGCTCAAAACTCCAACGCTTGAAGTCACATTATTGTTGCTCTTTTCTACTCCCTCTATGCTCAGGCTAGGTATTTCTCCCAGACTGGCTTCAACACAAGTCTGCTTCTTTTTTAGCCAGAACGGATACGAGGTGATTGACTGACAAAGCTCTGGAGAAGGTACAGGGCCCTGAGACCCTGAGAGAAGGACAAGGAAACAGTCAGAGCAGACATCAGTATCTGATAGGGGAGCAGAGCTGTATCTGATTGCCGCTCACCCACAGCGCACCACCTGGCTGTCCCACTGAGGTTAGCCCAGCCATGGAGGACTTCATTTGATCTGTTTGGCAAGCAGGCCACAGCCAGCGAGAGCGGGGGAAAGAAAGAAAGTAAGAGAAAGAGAGAGAGAGAGTGAAAGAAAGAAAGCAGCAATGGCCCGGGGCTCTAAGAGACTAAGACCTCATATAAGATGTGGCAATAAGCTGGCAGCAATAACTCTAAGGCTGTGTGTAAGAGCAGAAGGTGAAACATGGTTTGGGCTTCAAAGCAGTAACTCTATTGGCATCAATCAGTTAGTTGCAGTGATTAATTGATTGACAACTATTTTGATAGTCAACTTTTTAAATGAAAGTAGCTCAAAATTCTTTGACTACAGATTTTTTTTTTTTAAACTGGAAAGTTGTTAGCTCTACTTCTGTAATAAATGAAATATCTAAACAACTAAACACACAATTTTCAGGGCACATCAGCAGACATCAGGATTTTTTCACAGTTTTCTGCCTTGAAAAATGGGAGAGAGACCATTGGAGAGATGTTATCTTGCCTGAAAGGTAACGGACACTCTTCTCAGGCTGCCAGTCATCACAGTAAAACACCATCACTAGGTGTGAAAGATCTCTCTCAATCTTTTTTTCAGACTCAAACACAGAAATGGTAAACACTGACACTGCCCTGATTGTGTGGTGTGCATTTGACAACAAAAAAAAACAGATGCGACAGAGCAAGAACAGGTTGCAATTTGTCAAGTCATCTGCACACAGACATCAGATTTCACTGCAGTGAGTAGTGGTTTAGTTGAAGACTCAAATTTAACAGGTGAGATAGAATTTTCTCTCACTTCAAGACACTTGTAAATATTTTAGGAAATTATCTAAATTGCACGCTACCAACCCTGCCTGGCAAATGTTTCTTTTTAAGGAGGGTTTTTTTTTCCCATCAAAGAGGCAGCCATCAGGGATGGGAATGGATGCAGTTAGAGGCTAAAAGCAGGATGTCATGCACAGACAGGCATTCCTAGTGCACATTAGAGTACAGGCTTCAGCAGATAGACTTGGCAAGGAATTAACATGATTGAAAACATGACTCAACAAATCCAGTACTTTGGAAGGAAGCAGATGATTTGTATGATTGGTCTTGACTGTGAGATTCATGCATAATTTCCTATAGAATTATAACAGTACAGCAATGCACATAAGTTAAGAGCTTTGTGATTTCCCAAAAAAAGCTTTGAAAAGCACATGTTCTTCCTCCATCGTTTTTTCTCACTGCCTTTTTCTCTTGCAGTGTTTTGACACCAGGCTCTGTGCTCTTACTCTCAGTAGAGAGCTCAGCATTGAAATGGTGACTTTTCTCCCTTAATGGAGGGGAGATTAATAAATGGTTGTCACAGGTGGCAGGGGCTGTGGACTGGGGTGGGAATTGGCCCCCGGTCCGCCCAGGGTCTGGTGGGTCACAAGAACTGTAGCTGCAGCTGCAGGGATTTTTTTCCTCCTTTCTCCGGCAGCCTGGTCATTTTCTGGGAAATGTTGAATTCCTCAGGAAGCCTCCTATGAATTCAAAGAGGTTTATCATGTATGTGCATGGTTGTGCATATTGAAGACCCCGTTCACCATCATGCTCAGTTTTATGCTGTGAAAGTTCTGGCTGAGTTTTGGCTCTGTGATGTGCCAGATCTGTCCCATAGCCCAGTGACTATGAGGGCACTGACCCCCTGGTCCTTGGCTACCACACTAAGCTCCCTCTGCCATATCTGCAACAGGCAACTGATGATCATTAGCCAGATCCAAGGGGGCTCACCATATTGGTAGCACAGGCTATTCATTTTGAAATACACCCCCCACACACCCACCCACACACACACATACACACCCCTACCCATGCTAAGCATTAATGAAGGCACCAGCAGTGCTGCATACCAGCTGTGAGTGACAGCTTGTCGCCATAAACAGATTTCTCCCTCCTTTCTCTCTCTCTCTCTTTCTTTCTCTGTGCGTCTTTATCTTTTTCTCTCTATTCGTTTCTTTTTCCCTTTCTTTGTATACGCCTGTCTCGCTCTGTCATTCTTGCCTTTTTTTGTCTTCTCCGGATCCGGCCTCCGTTAGTTAAAACAAAAGACTTGCCCGGTCAGCACCGACACCACCAAGCAGAAAAGGGCTCCCCGCGTCTCTGCCAGCATCTCTTCAAGCAGGGGCCCGAGCCCTGATCTGGCAGCACTGGCTTTGAAGCTAGGCAACTCAAACTGGGACTGGCACCGTCTTCTCTACTCCCGTCAGCTCTCCGCTGCCACTTCCAGACACCATGAATATTTTAGGGGGTTTTGGGGGAGTCGTTCATCGTCTTGGGCAAGTCGGAGTGAGGGTGGCGGGGTGGTGGGAGTTGTGGTGGTTGTGCTGGGCGAAGGGTGCCGTGAGGAAGTTGTTAGAAGAAGCGAGGAAGTTGTTGATGTCTCCCTCAGCTCAAAACCTTTGATGTGCACACACTGGGGTGCCTAATGCACTTGGCTGGGCTGACTGGATATAAAAAAAGTCAGACAATCAGAATGGAAAGTGTGTTCCTAATTGGAGCATTTTCTAATAAATGTATTGGCAGGTTGACACAGAAATAGTGAATTCACTTCAACCCTGTGCTCACTGTCTGGTAGGGAGGGTGCTCGCAAACGGGAGATTTAGGCGGCGAGATGACATGGATCAACAGGCTCATATCAGGCACGGGATAATTGCCATCAGCTTGCATTGATCTTGTCTTTTGAAGTCGTCGTCAGGTGGTGTTTGCCAGTTGTACCATGGCAGGCTACGTGTCACAGCACAAATCATCCAAATGACTGTTGCGCTCTCCTGCTGAGAAACACTGTTGTCTCATTTTCAGTCTGTTTATAGTTGACATTTTTCTCGTGTGCGGGATCAAGTCATCAGATCTCTTCTGTTAAAAACATGCTCTCGTTTTTCTCCTGCTTGGTCTCCTTACACTTCTCCTCTTTGTCTCCATTGATTCAGAAGAGAAAATCTGCAATGTCCATATTTTTTAAGCTTGGGTTGTGTAATAATGGTGTAATAACATGTTGACTCCTGTTTTTTTTTGGTGACCTACTGTATCTTCAATTACAAAAGTTTGCTTATGAAACTTGTGCTGTTGTGAAGTTGTTAAATGGTGTCGGGCATGTCTTTGGAGTCCTCTTGTTATGTAATCCAATTGCGGTTTATACATCAAGTTCATTATATTTGCGGTCTGAGTGTGTTTTGTCTACTGTGCCAGAGGCTCATGTTGTATTTTCTTATGTTCGCTCCTTGGATTTAGCTTCTTCCATTTGAATTCCGAAGTCAAACATCCATGTACATGTCTTTCTCAGGCAGTACACTCATGGGCTTCGACACATATCCATGGGAAAATGTGCTTCCGGCTTATTGAGCAAACACAGCTGGACTTTTCCACAAAACTTTTAATTGAAGGGAAAATCCATGATAGAATCTAACTTTACAAAGTGGAGTGGAGGCAAATTACACAACACCTCATGACCCATTTATTTATTCTACAGTGATATCAGAGATCAGAAATACATGAAGTCTCAAGAGCCAATGTCTGTCCAAGGATACTTCTCAATCGAAGGCATTTTGTTTTCCATTTCAGAAATGATTAAAATGCAAAATATGGCAACTTTCTTCATCTCGGTGCAGATGCGTGTTCTGTGGTGCTAACTTGAAAGCCCTTCCTTCCAGCCTTATGTCTGTGCCTGGGTTTGCCCCCTCCCCTGCCCTCAGACACAAACAACAGTGGCGGCATGGTGGGGAGATTTTTTTTTGGTCGGGGGGGCTTGGGGGTGATTAAATATACAGCTTCCACACCCCCCTTTTAACCCCCCCAGCTGGTGTTGATGAGCGTTCTTGTTTTTCCCCATGCCTGCTTTCATTTAATTCTCTTATTTATTTGCACGTTTATTTATTTAGCGACCCCGGGACTACACAAGTAGGCGCGCATGTCTTTAGCCCAAGCTGCTTTCACCCAATTAGCACTCCGGAACACCCCAACCACACCGCCACCCACCCCCACTCCCACCCTGTTGTGACCCACTTCACGAGAGTTCGCAAGGGTTGACAAGCGACTGTGTTTGCATCTGCATGTAATGTCTGGGCTTTGGAAGAAGCAATGATGCAGATGAATGTTTGCAGATAACCGACAAAAAACTGTTTCATCATACACAAAACATCCATACAAAACACATCTCCTGTTTGCTGGGGGGGGGTATAGTTTTCTTTATCCCTCACAGGAGAACATCATATTCTTTTCCACAAGGGGGGGGCTTCCTTTCCTTCAGGGTTGGATTGTGGTGTTTTCCTCACGTCTCCCCTCAGCTATCTAACCCAGTCATGAGTCATTGAGCGTCAAAGCTGGATGACAGCCACTAATTTGACTGAGCTGCTTGTTAGTTCTTTTGACCTGTTTCTATGGACGACCCACTCATTCGTGCAGTGATCAGCAGTAGAAATCACACAAATTGTCCCTCTGTCATGTTCATGGTATACAACAAGAACATGTTTGCTGATGTGTGTCATGGGGAACAGAAATGGAATGGTCCCTTGCTTGTGGTCAGTTACAACAGCAATGCAAACAGGAAGGTTGTCAATAAATAGGTCATCTATAATCAAAGAATTATTGCGATAGCGTTTGCAGAGATGAGAGGGTGGAGTGTGAGAAGAGAGCCTCTATTGCATTGAAGTAAAAGACAGTTTCTGATTGGTTGCCTGTTTTAGGCAAGTGAAAAGAAGTGGGTATAGGCCCAATGGCTAGACTGAGATGCATAGCAGATTAGCATGTGAGAACCAGACTCGACTCCAAAGCAGTCAGAGCTTTGAGAGAAACCCCACCAAACTGTCCTACTAGGAAGAAAGAGAAAGAGTCTAATCTTTATTGTACTTTCGTGACTTGATGGCTGCAGACATCATGGGTACACAACTGAGGAGGAACGCAGCGCTAATGCATTTACATTTACATTTATGCATTTAGCAGACGCTTTTATCCAAAGCGACTTACAACTCATCAACTATCAATTGTTCCGGGCCAGTCTCCCCTAGAGCAACTTAGGGTTAAGTGCCTTGCTCAAGGGCACAACGGTGGCAGCCGGGATTCGAACCCACAACTTTTCAGGCTACTTACACGCTAGCCAGGTTCCTTAACCACTACGCTACCACCACCCCATAATGCAGGCAAACATCGAAAAGCTCTCCATGCAGTGCTCTAGAGTGAAGCTGAACAACACAAGACCAGACAAAAAGGATTGATCCTCTTTTCCTTTATTGTTTATTCCGAGGTTGCCTCACAAAACCAAAGCCTGGTTCTCCTGAGCCCTGGAGCTTGTTCTAAACATATCTGAAATTCAGAGAGGGGTAACAAAGGAATCCACCCCCACCTTGGACTACACCGCTCCACACACACCCCCAACCCCCCCGATATATACGCGTCCTTCCTCCTCTCTTCCCACCACCCCCTCCCCCCGCTGTCGCTCAGGGGTTTCTCCTCTGATTATTTGAGGAGAGCAGAAGTCGAAGGCCTCCCCGTCCATTAGTGGGGATCTAAGTTGCGAGACTTCTCCCGCTTGCACAGCTGGTGGTACAGGAGTGTTTTTGTTGTTGGGGGACGTGTGGCGTGATAAGGGGTGGAAGGAGTGTGTGTGTGCGTGTGTGTGTGTGTGTGTGTGTTGGGGGGGGGTGAGCTAGTGAAATCTCAGCCACTAACGAGCACCACATCCTTAACGGGGTGATTGACAGAGGGAGATCTATTCCTCAGAGCCAATTAAGGGGGTCAGGGGTGCAAGAAACGAGGAGCGCGGCGGGATTCTGTTAATGGGCCTCATCTTACAGGAGGACGGGGTGTCGAGCACACTGCATGTGATGACAGGGGCTAAGCAGGTGCAAACGCAGGACAGAGGATCACAGGGTGGGGGTCAGCCGGCCATGGGGGAGGGGGGGTCGGGGGGGTGGGGCGAGGAGAGCCGGGTAGATGGGGGGATGGTTGAGTGCTGACTTGCATGCTGAGGAGTTGTTAATTAATATTTAAGGCTGCACTGTAGTCTGTATTTCATTTTTTGCGCAGTGTTTTGAAGGCATCATGATCCAACAGCCAGGGCTTTGTGAATTAGAATTACCAAAAAGAGAAAACAATATCGGAACAAATGAGCGAGAAAATAGCTGGATTATCTGATTGTATGATTCCCCCACAAAAATTCCCTGTTTGTTTTTTACGTTTGTTTTGTTGCAAAATACAAAATTCAGCAGCTTGTGCTTGTGGATTGTTTACACAGTACACTGTAGCTAATAAAATGAATTTGAATGAGCAGACTTAGGTCTACCAGTGTGTATTTACTTTACAGATGAATATTTAGTTTTGTAAATGATGCAATTTCCCCAAGTGGCATATTCTACCCATGCTCCCTTTTATTGTGGGGTAATGACATACAGCCAATTAATGCACACATTTGCATGCATTTCATTCAGCAGGACTGTGTGTCCACAATCAGTACCATGAGCAAACAGAGCTCTCATGTGTGACTTCACTGGTGACAGATAAGTCCACGCTAATGAAATGGCGGCTTAAATATTCAATTAGGAGCGGTCCGATTGTGTTGGGGCCATCACCTTGAAGACAGCTGCACACGTCACAAATGAAAAGGATGCTACTCCTTTTGAAGGCAGCTTCTATCACACGCCACAGTGACTGGAGGGAGTGTAGGGCTTGTCAAAAGAATGGAATTGGTGGTGGTGGTGGTGAGTTGGTATGAGGGGGAATATTCAGGGAAGAGAAGGTGTCCTGGGATGTGCCTGCTTTAAAAGCCCGATAAATGGTTGGCTGGGGCTTTTCAATTGCCTGCTGTAAATTCTCTTTCTGCCGAGGAGGGCTTGATTTTATTTTTGTGAAATAAGATTCCCCTTGGATTCCCCTTTTCTGTTGCCCAACAAAAAGATTGTGTGGCAAACAGCCATTCACCACCCCTGACATTTTAGTGGGCCCTTTGTTGTTGCCGGCGATTTTTGTATGGACCATTACAGGGGATGTGGAGTTAAACAAATGTCAGAGTCTGTCTCAACAGGTCCTCTTGGGATCCAACGGACAGAGGAAAGAGATAAAAAAAAAAAGGAAGAATATAAAAACACATCTCCCGTAAAGGACACCCACAGTCGAGCGCCTGTCGATGTGAGAGGCTTACCTGGCTTGCTGGCTCACCCTGTGCGTGGGTGCCCACTGGTCCTGTAAAACAGTGAGCCGTGGGAGCAGACGGTCGTTCAGTCCTAGTGGGCTTGCGTGGCACCCTGACTACCAAGGCCGCCTGGTACAGAGGAATAGCGGATGGGTTAATGTCCTGATGCCTGGGTCTGGATGAGTCATGCAAACACTTCTGTTGCCTCTCTCTCTCTCTCTCTCTCTCTCTCTCTCTCTCTCTCTTGTCTTTCTATGTCCCTTCGTCTTTTTGTTCCATCTTCTTCTCTCTCCTACTCACCCTTTTTCAGTCGTTCTCTCCCTTCTATCTGAAACACTGTGTGCTGAAGAAGGTAAATAGCAGCTGCAGTAGCAGAAGCAGCAGAAGCCTGGCTGAGTGGCTGAATTTATGAGGCAAAGATAATCATTGCAACCAGCTGTATTTTCATCTCCCATGATTACCACTGTGCTCTCTCTCTCTCTCTCTCCCTCTCTCTTTCTCTCCCAGTCTCCCACCTCCACTCCCACTGCAGGCTTAAAGCTTTTGGCTAACGAGCGGCCGGCTCCAGCTCTGCCCGTGGACTGGGCACTGGGCAGCCGGTTTGTTCAGCTAATCCTTTTTTGTCTTAATTCAGCAAAATACAAAAACCTGCTGAGCGTAGGCCATGACGTGGATGGGGATGTGTGTGCGTGAGTTTGTGTGTGTGTGTGTGAAAGTGAGCGCCAGTTTGTGTGCGTGTGTGTGTGAGAGAGTGTGTGTGAGTTTGTCTGCGTGTGTGTGTGTGCGTGTGTTTGCCAGCGTTCGGCTTTGTCTGCTTTTCTCTCCACTGGACCCCATCTCTCTGGCCACAGCTGAGTCTGGATGAGTCAGGCTGCATGGGCTTAGTGAACGAGTCGAGCAAAGTGTGAAGGTTATTCAGTAGATCTCAGGGATGAGCACTGCCACAGTAGAGAGAGGGGAGAAGGCCTTGTGTAATTAAGGTGTCTCTAAACGAGAGGCTCTGCACATTTTCCTTTATTCTTCTCTTCCTCTTTCTTTATGTCTTTCCTCCTGTCGTTCTCCTCCAGTTCTTCTTCTATCTGTCTTCCTTATCACCTTTCACTGTGGAGAGGGCAGTGATGAATGCAGCCCCCCCAAAAGCAGATGCTCGATTTAGGCTGTCTTTTGTTTCCCTGGTTAATTTGATTTACCGGCACCTTCAGTTCATTTGTGGCGCGACTCCTCGCTAAATCAAGTTTACAAATGAAGCTCCGCTAGCCTGTCGTCTCAATTAGATACCTTCTCTTCTATTTCCGTGCGACGCACCTCAAAACAGAAAGGGGGAGACGAGAGGCGGCGAGCACCTCATCTATGAGTTGTACAGGCGCACAAAAGAAAGAAAAGAAAAAACGAGGTACAAGCCACTCATGAAATATTTATAAAGAGCAATTACGGTGAGGATACACGCGTCACTTTAATTCGATCAAGTAAAAACACCTTACCGTCGCGCTAATGCCAGTTCTGCTTTTCAAAAGTGCGCCTCAGAAACTGGCGATGTCGGGCCGTGTTCTCTTTCAGCGAGCCTGACTGCTGTCAGCCAAAAGGGTATGAAAACAAGACGGAAGAACTGTAGAGCGACGCTGACAAGCCGGAACGGATGAGAGAAGGAGGAGAGAGGCGCCAGAAAAAAATATCCTGGTGCTGCAAAGAAATTTTCCCACTGGGCCAAACAAGAAACCGGATGCTCTGTTTTGCGCAGCGACGGGGCAAGTTAGGGCCTAACAAGAAAGTGACAAATGTTTATGTCTTCCTTCGTACAAGTGTCATGCGGGACGACGCAAGAACCGAGTGACAAGGCTTTCGTGACTGCATGCGTGTCAGTGTGGGTGTGCGTGTGTGTGTGTGTGAAGAGTATGTGAGACTACCACAGCAGCGGGTGGGAGGCACGGGCCAGTGAGATGAATGGGAACGATTAGCGGGCACGAGGGCCAAAAGGGAGATTACCCGACTCACAGCCATCTGTGGCAGACAGACGCACCCGGCCTGTGGGGGTAGACGATGCCCGGCGACTCCGGCTAAGAGACTGACAGACAGACTGACTGACTGACCTAGTCCCCAGAGGCATGGTGTTTGAGGTGGGGGGTGATGGGATTAGGAGAGGTTGGGTCACTTATCATACTATGCAGTTGTTTACACCTCTCCTCCCTCAGAGGGGGCTGAGTTGCTTTGCAAGATGTGTGTGAGGTACTATTTCACACTTCACAATAACACACGCGCACACACACAGACATACACACATACACCACTTTTTCAAAGTGCGAATGGAGGTCTTGTCCAGTGAAAGCCAATATGTTGACCACAGATCTTTCTTCTTTTTTATTGATCTGCCTTGACACCTACACTAGCAGGAAGGGAAATTGACCGAGTGTTTTTTGATCACTGTACAAGGTTTCAAACAGTCTATGAATGAAAACTACTCTTTGTCTGCCTCCACTGTGAAAGTGAAAGTAGGAATCCCCACACACATCCCCCAGGATGTTTAAAAAGTCAGACTACAACTACAAATCATGCTTACAGTAGTACTGTACACTTTCAGCATAGTGTTATGGCTCTGACTAACCTGGCCCTGCCATCCGCTCTTCGCTCCTCTCGATGATTGGGGGGAGGGGGGGTTCGGACTGGGCTTGTTGGGATGTTTGGACTCTTGCTGGCGACAGATTATGGACGGGATTGTGGAGATTAATTCCAGAGCATGGGAGTCCCGCAGCAGCTGTCCTAGTGGCATTCTGCTGGCTTTGAAGTAAACAGTGGCAGCTGTTCTTCATCAAAATGGAAATGAAAAATGGAAAAGAAAAAAAGTTTTCAGTTGTGAACTGTGTGTGGGAGAGAGATGGATGAGAGAGAGAGAGAGAGAGAGAGAGAGAGAGAGAGAGAGAGAATGATGCTGGAGATGGATAAACACAGTTCTAATCGCTCCCATGAGGCTGTATGAACTGATGCTGTGGCTCGCTGCCTTGATCAATGTCACAGTTCAGTTTCAGGCGAAAGCAACACTACCACCACCCCTAAACACACACACACACACATACACACACATATACATGCACACATGCACACGTGCACAAAAAGCACACATGTCCCCCCCCAATACACACACACACACACACACACACACACACACACACACTCACACTCCCTGTCCTTGCTCATTTTCCCATCATCTTATTCCCAGGGTGCACTGTGCCGAACATGATTGTGAATCTGTGAAAAGCCTGCAATCATCCCGGCCAGCCCACATGCCCGCTGCTTCTCTCTCTTCCCCTGCTCTCTCTCCCCCCAATCCATAGTTCTACCTAACCTTTATTTCAATGTCTTTTGCTTTTTTTCTTTCTTTTCTTCTCCTTTCTTTCATGCCTTTGTCATCCCACTTTGACCAGCAGTGTCTCCAACACTGCACCCAAGGACAGACATTGCGTTTGGAGACCAGGAGGGAGTCTCCTGGTCTCAGTAAGGGCTGCTAGTTGCTCTCAGATCTATCTATCTATCTATCTATCTATCTATCTATCTATCTATCTATCTATCTATCTATCTATCTACGTAGACTTACACCACCTGTGGACTTTGACTCCTTATCCTCTTCTGTCCTTCATAGAGCTCAGTTGTCATCCACTCCTCCACCCTTTCAGTCCTGTTATCTGAGACCTGCTGTCTAGCGTACGGCTTGTGATAG
>PYXC01000993.1:0-30000 GCA_015244755.2 Tenualosa ilisha | reverse complement strand
GGCTCTAGATGAAAAGATAAAAGTAGATTCTGGTTTAGTGCATCTTAGTAGCCTAAGTCACTCCAAGCAGAAATCTGGTGCGAATAAATCTATAGCGCTGTTGTTTAAAGTCAGGTGCTGGCTATTTGAAAAAGTCTGAGAGCATTTAATACAACAAAGACTAATAAGTAAACCAGCAGTTAACACTATCTGAAAGGGGCACAGTAAATTACTTCCAGTTTCATTTCCGTATGCCCCACTCGTTAGCTGCTGGTTTGTTATTTGATCTATGTTGAATCAAAATTTTCTGGTTCTATTTCCGCACAGCACTCGGTGACCTTAAACAACAGGGCTATGGATTGATTCACACCGAGTTTCTCCTTTAAGTGGTGAAAAGAGAATAAATCATTACAACCTGTAAATTATTAAATGTGTTGGTTAGCAAACATAAATTTGATCAGGTTGGATCAGATGTTTTATGTAAACATTGCAAATGGCTTGATCACAAGCCTATGCGCCTATTAAATTTATGCCTTTAATGATTCCTGATAGGAGGCTACAGTGAGGTCAGTTCATGCATAAAAACAGAAGTTTCTTTGAAGAAATTGGCTTCATCTAACACACACACACACACACACACACACAAACGCACACAAACACAGTGAGAAGAATCTACAAATGGATGAATTATTCCACCAGATCAGTGAGGGCTTTATATGGAGTAAACCTACGGTATGTTTGTATATGTGTGACTCCCAGTGGAGGTCTCTGTATAGTACAAGAGGTACCTCTGAGGAGATGAGTGCTGTGAGTTTCAGCCCAGTTTATTTACTATGAAAACACTGTTGGCTGCCACCATATTGTTGTTGGACCAAGGGCAGGAAGGATTTGTGGATGGATTGTGGCTCCTATGTCACTGCGGTGTCATAAGTTTCCCCACTGGAGTGGAGGATTGTGTAAGTGTGTGTGTTTGTGTGTGTGTGTGTGTGTGTGTGTGTGTGTGTGAGTGTTACTGAGAGGCCAGGTTTGATGTATGGGCAGCAGAGTGCTGGACAGTCCACTCCGAGGAGAGATGAGTCATCTGCTACACACAGTCCATTCAGCCATGACTCTTTTATGGCTCTCCGACATGTCGAAGCAAAGGAGAAAGACACACACACACACACACACACGCACACTCACACTTGCAAAACACACACGCTCACACTTGCAAAACACACATGCACACACATACACTCAAAACAAATATGAACACTCAAACACATACGCTACACACATACACACACACACACATCTTCCTCCTAGCTTCTTTTTAAGGTACATGGCTCTTGGCAAGCTTGCTATTGTGTTTCTCTCATGGGTCTGAGCACACTGCAGGTAAACACACACACACACACACATACCTCTGAACACACCTCTGAGCCAGTGCTGAAGCACTCCTTTCTGCTTTGATAAAAATCCCAGTAGCATTACAGAACACTACCCAGTGACCATGTGCAGAACTCAGACAGCTGAAATAAATAATAGTTAAAAAAAAAAAAAAAATCACTGAAGTGAATTGTGTCACTCGGGATCCTTTATAGGAAACACACACAAAAAGACCCATATACAGGGTGTGATATCTGTGTCTATATACAATACGCCGCTTAGTGGGGGTATATCTCCAGATAAACAGTCATGCATAATATATATACTGTGTATGATAAACAAAGTCCTTCTAACCAGTGTTTGCATTGGATTTTGTTAACCATTGAAATGAGGGAAGCAATCTAATAGCATGTCAGCCCAGCAGGCTCCATCATTTAGAAATGTGTCTGTCTGCGGAGCAGGGCCGTGATAACTTGCATTATTCTCTTAAATCATGTTATTCAAATCGGCTGCAAGCAGGGGAGATTTGTCAGTTGTTCGGCAGTCATGAAAATGAGATTGCACAGATTTCGTTTTGTCATGACTGGATGTCTGAGCAAGGTTATTTGGAATACACTAAGCCTCATGGAGACTAGTGGTGGTTGGGGTGGGGTGGGGGGTGAAGAGAGGGAGGAAAGAAAGAAAATAAGAAAGAAAGAGAGCGAGACAGAGATAAAATGTGTGTGTGTGAGAAAGAAGTAGAGAGCGCAGGGGGAAGGCATTAGAACTGGGTAAGAAAGAGAATAAAAGTGGATGCATGCCTGCCTGCCTTGAAATAGCGAGTGAGATGAAGAGAGAGAATGTGTCTGTGAAAGAGTGTGCCAGAGAGAGTTTATGTGTGTGTGTGTGTGTGTGTGTGTGTGTGTTTGTGTAAAAGAGAGTACCAGAGAGCGAGCGTGAGTACTTGTTTGTGTGTGAGCCTCATTTTAAATGCAGACTCATTGGCCATGTCTAATGGCTTGACAGCTGGCATGGGCTGTGTGCAGATTTCCCCCCCGATTTGAGAGTCGTGCCCAAGAATGCATTAAACCCAGCGGATTGTTTCCACGGCATCTTTTAAAACACTCATTAGTGTTTTGATCTGTGCCCCGTAGATGCCGAACGCGCCAAATTAGCCACACTCGTGATGGTGGCCTCGGCTTAAAAACTCTCCTCTTGCCTCTCAGTCCCACCTGCTGATTTTCACCCCCAGCTGAAACCCTCTCCCTGTTGCACTCCCCCATTTCCCCAACAGTGCCAATCTGTGGCGCTCAAATTGCATTTTGTCTCCAGCTGATTGGGCTTTGGAGTTGGTGCGGGCTCGTAGGAACTGTCGCTGTATATCAGCGTTGCCTCTGCCGTGCAGCGCCGAGTCGTTTGTGGCCAGCGTTGCCCTCCAACCCCTCCGCCACCAGCGCCCCCAAGAAGCCCCTTTCCCCCCTAAATGTGTCGACCTCACTCATGTCACAGGTCGCCTGTTTAGCTCCTCTGTCAAACGCCGCCCTGGCGAAATGTCTCCCCAACACTTCACAGGCTTGACAGGCAAAATAACCAATCCTACCCCCTCCATCACCTTCCACCCCCATCTCCCTACAGCAGTGGTCTCCTCTGCAGTAAATATGAATAGTGGGGTGACACAGGGTCAGTCCATTTTAAAGCTTTCTCGGGGGGGAGGTGGGGAGGGGCTGTGTGGTGTGTGGGAGGTAGAGCGCAGGGCTTGAAAACTCGAGCCTGACTGGAGGGCTGGGAGATAAATCAGCCTCCACTATCCCACAATTCCCCTGTCCATATGTCTGTGTAGACACCCTCATCTCTCCTAGGTGTCCTCTGGGTGCAGGATTAAGCCTATCAGGCAGCGATCACAGGGTTTGCCACTGGGCTGTGAGCATCAGTCAGCAGTCCCAGTGGTGGCCGCTGGTGGAATTGGTGCGGAGTGAGTGTGTCAGGTCAGGATGGCCGATGGCTACTCAGAGAAATGCGAGGTGATAGGCGAGGAGATTGTAACCTAGCTATAGGTGTGTGTGTGTGTGTGTGTGTGTGTGTGTATGTGTGGATGGGTGAGTGGGTGTGTGCTTGAGGGTGTGAGTCACTGTGCATGTCTGTGTGTGTGTACTGTGTGTGTGTGTGTGTGTGTGTATGTGTGTGTGTGGGTGGGTGAGTGGGTTGGTTGGTTGTGTGCTTGTGGGTGTGAGTCTGTGTTTGTGTGTGTGTGTGTGTGTGTGTTCCCTCATGTGGTCGCCCCGAGGCAGTGTATCCCGGTGTCTCCAGATTGACATTGCCATCAGCCAGCCGGCTCTGAATCTCTCGCTCTACTCAGCAAATCCAGTCCTGGGAGATTTCAGGAGCACCTGGCAAGAATGACCCATGGAACGTTCCGGCAGCCAAGCAAAAACACACAAGGGGTCTCCAGAGAGACGGGAAGAAACACTCGTTCGGGGATGTGGATATGTGTGTGTGTGGATGTGTGTGTGGGCTGTGTATAGAGACATTTACCATAAACACACACCCCAAAGGCACTACTTTCAAGTCAGACACAGCTTGTATCAGCTGGTCACTAAGCTACGGAAATGTGTTGCGGTACAACTCATGGAACTGAACTGAATTCTCTACTGATGCTCTACTCATTTTAAGGGCTTGTATGTGTGTATGTATGTGGGTACCCTTTATGGTCTTATATGTGTGTCTGTGTGTGTGTGTGTGTGTGTGCGCGCCTGTGCGCCTGTCTGTGAGCTTGTTTTTACGTGTCAGCCCCTCAAGGTGAATAGTTCTAAAAGCTCTGCGCACAAGTGTGAGTAAACACATGCGTGTGTGTGTGTGTGTGTGTGCGTGTGTGTGTGTGTGTGTGTGTGTGAGCAGAGCCTGGAGCGGCACGAAGCCTGGAGTTCCTGCAGCGGCCAGTGAAGGTGACGGCACTGCAGGGAAGGGACGCAGTGCTGGAGTGTTCCGCCACCGGCTACCCCAACCCCTCTTTTTACTGGATGAAGGGCGAGGAGATGATCCAGAGCAGGTAACCGAAACATTACTCACACACACACACACACACACACACACACACGCACACACACAGACACACACATACACACCCACATTCACACATACACAAACACAAACACATACACACACATACACAAACACACACACGCACGTCTACCATCTACACACACACACACACACACACACACAGAAACATCTACATAAACCCATATGCTTACAAATGAAGAGTCTACTGAATTTGTGTGCAAGATTCACACTGAAATACTGTGCTACAAAATAGATAACTGCAGACACACACACACACACACACACACACACACACACACACACACTAAATCTTCCCGTTTATTCACACATATTTCCCCTCTTCCTCTGTCTCTCTGTGCTTCAGTATCTCTCTCTCTCTCACACCCACACCACACACACGCACACACACACACACTCTGCACGTTGTGCACAGATAGTCCAGCAGCACTAGTATTCAGCCCAGCCTAGCCTAGCCTAGCCCAGACAGCCCCGCAGTCCTGCAAATCAATTCCTAAGCAAGTGAAAGTGCTTATCTCTACGATCATATCAGCCATTAGGCATTCATCTCTCTGTTTCCCCCTCGCTCCCCATGGGCTTGCCTTGGCTTAGAGGAGGAGGTGGTGCTGGTGGTTCAGGCGGAGAATGTATAATAAAAACACCATCAGCAAACCAGACACAGCAGCTTTTTTTTCTCTCTATTCGCCTCCTCTTTCCCCCTTTCTGCTTTATTAAAGCAAAATCTGCTATTTTCCTCTCCCTCTCTGGATGGAGGAAAGTAGGTCTCTTTCTCTCTCTCACTCTTCCGCTCTCTTTTTTATTCTCTCTCTCCCTCTCTGGATGGAGGAAAAGCATGTCTCTTTCTCTCTCGCGCTCTTATACTCCCTGTTTTATTCTCCCTCTCTCTCTCTGGATGTAGGAGAGCAAGAAGCACGTCTCTCTCTCTCTCTCCCTCTCCCTCTCCCTCTCTTTCTGGATGTAGGATAGCTCTCTGTCTCTCTCTCGTTCTCTCTCTCAAACACACGCTCTCTCTCTTTCACTCTCTCTTTTTTTCTTTTTTTCTTATTATTACTCCCCTGGCAATGAGACTGTATCTGCATTGTGTGTGTGTGTGTGTGTGTGTGTGTGTGTGTGTGTGTGTGTGTGTGTTTTGTCTCTTGTCTCGTCTCTTGTCTGATTCACATCCTGTTGTTTGGTGCCCACAGATCTAAGAAGTACTCCCTGCTGGGCGGCAGCAACCTGCTGATCAGCAGCGTGAGCGACGACGACGCGGGCACCTACAGCTGCGTGGCGCACAACACCAACGAGAACATCACGGCCTCCTGTGAGCTGGCTGTGCTCGGTGAGTTCCGCCACCGCTACCGCACTGTCAGACCTCTCCACACTCTCTTGGGGTTTCGCACCTTCACACTCATCTCCTGCCTTTCGCTTGTATCTGGGAATTCAAATTCTCTGTCTTCATTTGCTCTATGGTCCAGATTAAGTGTCTCTTGTTGGCCTGGTGAGGATGGGATAAATAAATAGTTTAGAGATAGATAGAGTTTGTCAATCAGTAACAAACTTTCATCACAACAGTTGGCAGAAGGTACCCACAGCTTGTAAAAAAAACACATTCATGCACACACACACACATACACACACACACACACATACACACACACAAATGATGGATGACTTTGGGGCCTAGTGACTTAGGGGAGGAACAAATGAAGCAGTTTCGATATCCCCATGTGAAAGTGGCTGCCCTGAATAGGTCTTTCATGCTTTAATGTTTGCTTACTTTGATGAAATATTGATATGGAATGATTTTACATTATTAAAGCTCACACAGTCGGGGAGATTGCCAGTGCCCCGCTGAAGACACAGGGCTAAATGTCAACCACTCACAAGCAGGCTTAGCGTAGCACCTGTCACTCTGAGAATCTCCTCTGTGGCTCTGAGGAGAAAAAAAAACAACAAAAAAAACGTTCCTCTGCTAGCTAGGTACCTCTGAGAGAGAAGGGAGAAAAAAGGCTGCCCTTGAAGATTTTCTTCAAAATCTCTGCGCCAGCAACCATCAATTTGTCTAATCTAGAGACCACAGAGGAGACAGTCTTTTAGAGAGACACAAATTAAGTTCCTTTTTCTGTATCCTCTGCATGGGTATGAGGGGAATAGGAGAGAGAGAGGGAGAGACAGAGAGAGAGACAGAGAGAGAGAGAGAATATTTTAGGTTATGGTCCATTTCACAGTTTATTACTGTCTTCTCAACAAACCTGCTGCTGGTGGATGTCTCCTATCTACCCCCATTACTCCTCTCCCTCTGTGAAGAAGATGAAATTACTTGTAGTTGTACACATTTATATGTGCCTTCCAGGTCAATGCTCCATCACATGAGATTACATCTGGCCTCCGCAATCCATAGCATACAGTCAGAGATGATATACATCAACATTATCTTTGTGTTCGGAAATAGCAAATCTCAGAGAGAAGAGCAGGTTCGAATCTGTGCTGCCTCGTAGCGTATACAGAGTGGTGGGGTGGGGATGGTGTGTGTTTGCTCATCACTTGGCATGCCACCCAGATGCATGGCATCAGTCGCAGGCAGACGTGGCAACAGCAGAGGCAGTGGCAGCTGTGTGTGTGTGTGTGTGTTTGCGCTTGATGGGGATTATGCGAGTGATGAAAATAATGAAGCAGAAACAGCAACGGCTTTGCAACGGAGAGAGGATTTCTTTTTTGCTGATGGTAGGCCTAGTTCATCTACCGTGTCAGGGTGGCCGATGCCGCTTGCTTGGAGATGAACTCCCGGGATTATTTTAATGTGTCTAGTTTTTTTTTTTTTTATTGGCCCTGATAAGAAAGTTCAGATCTATGGGGACTTGTAGAGGAAGTGTTGAATGACATGTCACAAAGAAAATCAGTAAAAAAAAAAAAAAAAAAAAAAAAATAATCAACAAATTGAAATCCAATGAATATCATCTCGTTTCCCTAATCTCCACGCGCACGCGTTGGAGATCCTGTTTCTCTTCAATTAATCACCCTCAATCTCTTTAGTTACGCAGCGCAGGGGGCTTCCACCAGAAGCCTTTTATTGCAATTAATCCAATTACACTGTATCCACAGGATACCGAGCATATTACAGTGGCTGCACACCTCTTTCTCTTTCCAACAACAAACACACAATATGTGTGTTTGTGTGTGTGTGTGTGTGTGTGTGTGTGTGTGTGTGTGTGTGTGTGTGTTGGATGCTCATTCAAAATTGTGCGCATACACAGACCAGTGGTTTAAATAAGAATCATCCTTGCATGTTGGAATAGCTGGCTATTGAGAGAGAAAGCAGAGGAGCTGTATCTGGAGCAAAGGCTGGAGAATTAATGCTGCTAGTTGATTAAAGTGCTGAGGTTGGTAAGGCTAGCTTTGCTCAAGAAACAAACTCTGACTCCTCTGCTGTTCAATACTGCTCCACACCTTAAAGGGAAAGAGGTTAAGCCTATCTACAAATAGATATGAACACTGACAAGAAATGCTATTAACTTATAATGAGGGTTTGTTGTGCTAATTGTAAGTTAGCATTTTGAGTTAGCTCCTAGGTATTGAACACTTAATTTGCCGCAGAAATGTAATGACTCGAATTGACTCCATTATTATTCTGCATTTGGCTTCTGTCCTACCTTTCCAGTAAGGGGTAGTGGACTGCCATAGCTCAGCACCTGGGGATCAGCTGTAGTGGGATATGCTGTAGTTCAGTGGTTGTCAAACTGGGGTACGAGTACCCCTGGGGGGACTTGGATCAATTTAACAGGGTACACAAAAAAAGTCTGTGAATAGATTCTCAGGTCTCACCAACATGAAGTTCAGGTACAGACTATACGTGGACAAAGATCTCAAATTGTCCCCAATACAACGCAATTGCCACTACATGGTAGCCTGTATATCAATATGAGTTCACATTTTGTATATGCAGCAATAATAATTAGAAAAATATTAATTATAATAGCAAGCTGTCTATGGTGCTTGGGGTACGTGGTAGGACACAGAATGTCACAGGGGGCACATGGCAGTTAAAAGTTTGGGAACCACTGCTGTAGTTTATTTGTGACCGCTACTATGGTCAAGTGCAGTGGAGAAAGTGTTAAATCCATGTCTTTGGACTACATAAGCTCTAGCCTTGCGACAGGAGCCACAGAAAATACCCATTTCCACCCTGCTGGAGATAGATTTGAAGCCGTGGGCCCGTTGCGTGATCAGGGTGCGGTTTGTTGGATTTTATCCACTGCCCTGATGGGGGCTAAGTGTCTGATAGCTTGAGCATCCACTTCCACCCCCTTCCACCCATGCACACACACACACACACATACACACACACTGACACAGACACACTCACATACGCACACACACACACACACACACACACACACACACACACACACACACACACAGACACATACACACATAGACACACACACACAGCCTCCACCCTCTCCCACTGAGCGCACTTCTCTCAGAGATTACCGAGCTGTGGAAAAAGCCGCTGTTTATGATGTCCAACCTGTGGCCTATCAGTCCACATCGATCCACGCTGGGGCTCATCGCCACAGTCATCCTCTCGCCGGCTATTGACAGCAAAACCCATAGAGGCTTTGAAACGGAGCACACAACGGAGCGCTCCTCTTCGTCCTCCTCCATACAGCTCTTGATAACTAGACTCACCCTTTTCACGAAGGGGATTTCATATTGCAGAGGCCGATTGTGTAAGTCCATTAACAAGCAGATGCAGATATAATCGTTTCTCAAAATCTGTTCTGTTCTCTTTGCCTGTTTGTGCTTTTTGCTCCCACAAACCTCAAGGGATTTAAGAGTTGGGAGCTTTGAATGCCAGTAGATACGTTTGACTCTTTTCTTTATTCGGCCGTGCCATAATACAGATAGGCCAGGCAGGAAGATGGATGCTATGACAGTAATAGGTTTTCTATCTTTCTTCCTTTCTCTCTCTTTCTCTCTCTCTTTCTTTCTCTTCCTTTCTCTTTCTTTCTCTTCCTCTCTCCTTCTCTTCTTTTTTTCATATTTTCTGAGAAGAGAGCAGAGTGTGTGTGTTGAATTGGACACAGATGGACCCACAGTTTTACCGTTACTCTCTTTGTGAGAGATGGGTTGCACCAGATGGTTCTCAGCAAACTTATGATTGTGACTGTGTGTTTGGTGGATTGGGCCCACTCTTTTTTTATTATTATTGTGCTGCTCACTGCTGCTGGCATCCTGCACAGTAAAACATATAGCTGTGTCGCTATGCTAGTTTGTCACAGGGAGTAATAAGGCAGTTTAATTCTGCCGGGACTCATTTCCATTAGGCAAGTTTATATTAATGGGCCACCGTTAAACTAAATAGATCCAGTTAGCAAATAAATATGAGAGCAGCGGTTTTAATATGAGAGAGTATGCTGTCTGAGATATGTTGTCATTGTCCCCAAATTAACAGAGCAGAATTCACTTGTACTCCATCTGTAACAGATTGGCACAGAGTAATGTGTTTACTGAAATGTTTATTTAATTTTTTTTACATTCACAAACCTCCAGGAGGATTCTTATGAAGGCTGGAACAATATACAAGAAAGCTACAACAAAGCCTACTTTGTGTATTGTTACGGTAATTTGAGATTTATTCCTTGCACTGAACCCCAGTAATCCCTGTAGAGATTGAGTGAGCGCACAGGAGGAGTTGTGATTGTGTAACCTCCTCCCTGCAACGAAGAAGACTTCAGCAACGACTGCTCACTCTTTGTCAGCGGTGATGTCATTGATGCATCATTAATATGTCACAGCACACCCCTCATTAATGCGCTGTCACACTGGTTGCCTCACCTCGGCCTGTTTGCTGTGCTGTGCTGTGTTGAGTTTGTTTGCCTGGGAGATGAGTCACTGTCAGAGTCCAAGCTCCGCAGACCAGCATGCTCAAACCAGCTCCCTCTAGAGAACTCACCCTACCGCCATCTTCGCCCAATATCTGCTAGCATTAGCCAAGCACTGAGAGATGACACAGTGAGCTTCCGTGGAAGCAGACTGTGATGGAAATACCCGGAACGTATTAGGGCTTGTAGTTTGCCCGTAATTGCTTCCTTTCCCCCTCGATGCCTCACGGCATCGGTAACCCATGGCAAAGCAAGCCAGCCAGGCAACGCAAGAGCCTTGTGAATTTCATGACCCAGCGCTATTGAAAAATACATGCGCTTGTCTGATGCAATATTAAAACAAGGCAACCTGTTCACCTGAAGTAAGATGTTGTGTGGAGAGAAAGTGAGAAACAGGACAGAACAAGGGCGAGAGAGAGAGAGAGAGAGAGTGAGACTTCAGGCTTCTGGGCATGATGGGATATCAATGAAGTGGCCATTTCGTGGTGGTGTTGTTGAAAAGTAAATGAGTCCTAATCTGTAGACATAGCCATTGAGGTTACAAAGGAACATGATCAATATGGTCGATTTGTGTTGTTTACACTCTGCCTACCTGAACTCAGCAGTTTTCTTCTTCTCCTCCTGCTTCTCTGTCCTCTTCTCTCCTCCATTTTCGCTCCTCTTCTTCTCTCTCTCACAAACACACACTCACACACACCCTTTCCCTTTCTTCTTGTCTCTTTTAACTTCTCTTCGTCTCTCTCTTTCTCTCTCTCTCTCTCTCTCTCTCACACACACACACACACACACACACACACACACACACACACACACACACACACACACACACTTTCCCTCTTTCCCTGTCTCTTTTAACCTCTCTCCCCTCTCCCTCTTCCTCCCATTCCTCACAATGAAAATTATGTATAGAATGCCTGCTGCAGACACCCCAATTACTGGCAGTGATAAGACCCAATTCATCACTGGTGGCTACCATACATAACGATAAGGACTATTTTAGGCTGTCATTAGTCTTTGTCTCCATAACTCAGCGCTCAGACCCGTGCCAGAACCGTGTCCTCGGCAGGCTAAATTTGTCGAGAGCCGCGCGTGGCGGGTGTAGTAGCGGTAGCAGTAGCTGCGGCAGGGGCGGCCACCTCCCGGCCTTTTTCTGCGGCTCTTTCGGCGGGTTGCATCACCGCCCTGGAGTAGCCTTGGTGCATGCCTCCGCCCTCTGGACCCTAGAGCAACGGCGGTAGCTCCGTCTGCCTGTGAAGTCAACTCATCAGCTGGCCCGAGGCTCCCCTTCACCAGCCTCACGCCCGCAGGCGTCAGAGGGAAGCGATGGTGCCGCTCTCATGGAAAGGGTGAGGAGTTTTCTGTGGGGAGAGGAGACTAAGTCGTTTGTAAATGGTGGGTAAGGGTGGGTGGATGCATGTGTTTTGGGTGTATGAGGGTGTGTGTGTGTGTGTGTGTGTGTGTGAGTGTGTGTAGGGCTTATGCAAGGGGAATATGTGCCTTGTGTGGGGAACAGGCAGCCAAGAGCATCATGTAAAGAGGGCAGCCTGAAGTGCCACTGGGTTAGGATAAGCCCCCACACAAACAGACACACACACACACACACACACACACACACCACACACACACACACACTCAAAACCCTGATGTCTGATAACCCTTGTCACTAATAGGATTCAAAGCAAATATACAAATCTTATCTAAGCCATTTAAAGTCAGTAGGTTTGTATTGATATAATGTTGATGTACAGTATGTCTCCCAAGCATAATTTTTCAAAATTAGATTTTAAATAAAAACAAAATTATCTATTGGGTTTTTATGAACACAGCCTATACACATTTACACAGTCGGCTGGTCATGTCTCTCTTTCTTCAGAGAGGAGTCACAGCTCCATAATTCCATGTAATGATTCATTTTCACGGCCATGCAAAATGAGGCTGGATTTTTGGATTTTTTTTTCGGTTGTAAACAAGTAAATGAACAAATAAATAACCTCACAGCACTCTGAGTGCTTTGGTGCAAAAAAAGTAGATGTTCCTGAATCCTCCCTTATCGTTGTAGCGCATTCACTAACAACATTAGCCTTTATTGTGATTTTAAAGGCCTGGAGCTCCCTGAGGCTCTAGTGACTCTAGCAGTGAGTCAAACTCCTCTTTCTCCAAAGCAGAGCCTAGGAAGTGATAAAGTGCAGATATAACAGAACGGAGAGAAACGAAGAGAGAGAGAGGAAGAGAGAGAGAGAGTAAACAAATACGAAAATAATAATTTCACCCAGTCCCTCCTCTGATAAGGCTCAAAGTGCCAAGATAAGGTGTGTGTACAATCCTGGAGACTTAATGCAGTTTCCTCACATGAGGAGCTCATCTGCTGTTAGGGTATAGAAGGGCCAAAAAACAAAAAGGTTGGCGTCCGTGGGGGTTTTAGGATGCACACAATGAGATGGGAAAGAAAGGTGAAAGCCCAGCCACACAATAAAAGACAGAGTGCATTTTTTTATTATTATTATCATTAAGAATAAAGTCTAATTAAATCCCACACGCTGCGGGAGGGATTAGGATTACACCGCTCATTAAACACTAGCTGAGATTTGAAAAGGAGATTACCATTACTAATGTGGCTGGATTGTGTCTTGGCGCAGTGTTCTTAATGGAATTTTGTGTGTATCAGGACAGCTCACAGAGAAGCTTCCCCTGCCCACAGTACATACATGGAATATAAAGGGATCCTACAGACACCAATGGCTCTGTATAGTGTATGTGCTTATACCAAGTGCTCTACTGTTGACATTATTCTCAGTACATTAATGCAGCATTTATGAATACGTTAATGCAGCATTTATGTATGGCACACATGCAACAGTAGAAGCCCTAATGCCATGGCTCATTCGAGAGAGAAAGCCTCCCACTCGAATCCGTCGGGTATTATTGAAAAGATGCCGCCCCTATGAATACAGCTGACCGTGATTTGGGTAATGAATGTTTGTTATTTCCAATAATAATGACTTCAATGGAGCTCATTAGGGCCTTAAAAAGCCCAATTAATTTGCCAAAGAAAATGTCAGCAGCTCCATTTTTAATGTTGTCTCTCTCTCTCTTTCTCTCTCTCTCTCTCTCTCGATGTGCCTCTTTCACTGCCACCCTCAACATGCACAGTTTTGTGTCTCTCAGAATAATATTTGTCTTATGTGAAAGCGCTCAATATTAAATGTATGGTATGGATTTGTCCTAAATAGCTCAGACACAGATTGCTTTTCATTGATTCAGCTGCCAGTATGCTTTGCACGTAGTCTGATTTGCCGGGAGACAGTGTACCTGGCCTCAGTCTCATTAGACAGCCAACAGTAATTGTCTGAACAGACTTAGTCGGACTTAGTCACCCCCCCCCTCCAAACACACAAACACACACACACACATACACACACATACAGCCCCCGTCCACCCAGTCGGTGGATAAACAGCATGGGGTCAATGATGATTAATTGCAAACCCCGAGAATTGTTTTCCCTGTGTGGGCAAACATTTAGGCATCTGCCAGGGCCTCTCACAGCGGGGGAAGCCGTGTGCCTCTCCCCCTGATTCAATAAAGATCATATCGGTCCTTGGCAAAACAAATGAGGTTTTCCGGACCTGCTGTGGATGGTTTTGATCGGTACGATTAATCAGAGACCTGATTAACACTAGGAAAACAGAAACTATGAGTTCGCTCTAAGCACTGTAAGTTCTTATTTCCTCTCCTGTCCCCTGTTCTAGGCTGTTTGGACTTAGGTTTTTATTTGTTTATTTATGTTGTCTATTTGTTTGTTCGCAGTCGCTCTTATCTCCCTGTCATGGCAGCCGCCTTGTTTATTTATTTATTCATTTTTGTCAGAGGCAGACGCTATGACATGCCCCAAGCTTATGCTGTGACGAGGTCACGGACTCTGGGCTGCACTTTCTCCGACACAAGCTCCAGCGAAAGCCGGTGTGGCGCGGCATGGCGGAGAAAGAGCAGCAACGGCTCGTCACACATCGCTGTCTAACCCCCTCCTCCCTGCAGGCTCCTGAGGCCTGCCCCAGCACTCATGATCCGCAACACGACAGACAGCCACCAGACACCGGCTTCGGCAATCCTCCGGCTTGCCCCGCCGATGACCCAGTTCAGACCTGATGCCAAATCAACCCAACTAATGCAAATTCTTCTTTCACTTAATCTGTGTTTAAGCCCGGATTTTCGCTCACCACAATCAAAGAATCCGGCATATGAACCTGAGCTACAACTGTAGTCCTGCCAGTAGAGATCACATCTCCCACTGCTACCCACCCATAAAAAAAGACTGAAAAAATGGAAGGGCCAAAAAAAAGAGGCAACTGAGAGATCAGTTTACAGAAATTTAAGCTATGCTGGGCTGATGCCTGTGCCTACAGATGTGTGGGCCTTTTGTGGACCCCACATGTAGCTTAGGGCACCATCATGAGCATGTTTCCCAAAACCATAGTTGCTAACTAATTCAGCTAAGCTAACTAAGTTGACTACAGTAAGTTAGCGATTATGTTTGTTGCAATGTCATTGTCTATGGCCAACCAACTATGTTGTATAGCTGGTTAGCATCTGTGGGTTGGGGAAATCCACCTCAGGTCAACAGTGGTTATTACACTGTGGGCTGGTGTCAGACTCACCCTTAGCCTTATCTAGGTCGAACATCTATGCCTGTAGGTGTGAAAAACTCCCCCCAGTCACACTGACTTAATAGCCCTTCCCCTATAACAGCAAGGACTCCTACTAACTCTGCTGAGCAGGCGTGTTTTCTTCGCCCACATGGGCTCATGTCTGCAAAGGATGTTGGAAACTGACAGTCACTTACTGCTTGCTAGCATGAAATCTCCCGAAATGCTTGGCTTAAGTCAGCTCTCCTACAGTCATGGAAATGGTGTTCCACCCATTTTCTCACTTTGAGTTGGTAACACGACAGCTGTCGGGGTCAGAGCCAGTGAAAGGACCTTTTATGGACCTTTTATGGACCTGTCAAAAGTTCAGTTGTGAGCTCATTGGCCCTAGGCAGTGCTACAGTAATGGCGGGATCACATCCATGTTTTACGGTCAGTTACACATCAGCCTGGATTAGGGCATCCCACAATCCACTTTTACATGTCGGCCATAACACTGTACACTTTGTGCCCTTTATGGGGGTCTTTAAAAAGAGCAGTGGGGGTAGCGGGGATTAGAATGGTGTAATTCACCAAAGTGGGTATTTTTTACAGGAGAGATCATATATTGCTTATGTTCTGAGAGTGGATCTGCAGATATAAGCCTTTTAATTGCTTGGGAAAAATACTGATTGACACAATTAGCATGGTGTCCTTGGTTATTTGTGTCTCGTAGGAAATACAAGATTGGCATTAAAATAATATATATATATATATTTACTGTTTATATGTACATATATGTATAACATATTTATATTGTGTATGTGTGTATATATATCTATATATATATAGCCATATATATATGCGTATATATATATATATACGTACAATTTATTATTTTTTTCTCAGACTTGATTGCTGGTGAGGATGACTATTTGTATATTCATTAAAAATGACAAAGACGAGGGGCGAAAAACAGTGAAAGGCTGGGAAAAAAGAAAGAGCATTTTTAACGAATGCCCCCTAGTAGCCATTTTGAAATATGGGCTGTAATGAGCCCTGAATGGATGTTGTCATTATAATCCCTAATTCCCCCCACTACCCGGTTGACTGCGGTGGCAGCGTGGCTCAGTGTGAAGGGGTGGGGTGCAGAGCTTATCGTTATAGAAACGCATCCCTATCCACATAGAGATAAGTGGGGCTGTGTTTGCAGGCCCAAGTTGTGTGTCGTACAAACATGCAATCCGCCACCCTCAAATATTGCCCCCCTCTCCTCACACACCACACACACCACACACACACACACCACCACACACACACACACACACACACAGACACTTTGGTCGGGCTCATTGCTGCCAAGTGGACCCTTACTGATAAATGGTTGGGACTGGATGGCTGGCGTGAGACGGACGGTTATCGACCCTACTCAGCCCCCCTCAACCACCATCACCCTCATTAACTAGCACCCTGAAATCCCAACACAGTGCCCCGGCCCACTCTACCTCAGCCTACCCTACACGGGTCCCCAGGAGATGCAATCCGCAAGGGGACAGTATTAACACAGTGGAGGCCACACCAGGGAGTCCACACACCAGATGTTTATTCTAATGACGGATGCACCCATTTCCATTTCAATGGGCCAGGGGAAAGTCATTATGACCGCCACGTACAAGATCGCCACTCGTCACACACATGCAAGCACACGCACACGCACACACTCACACACTTATACATGCAGACGTACACACACTTATTTATGCACACACACACACACACACACACACAAGGCTTGTACTGAAGTGTTTGTCAGATGTACACACACTCATTTATGCACACACACACACACACACACACACACAGACACACAAGGCTTGTACTGAAGTGTTTGTCATGCTAATGACCTTGCCAGAAGAGGAGGCTTGTGTGGTTGTGTGGACACTGGAGGGGGATCATGACTGGGTTTTTTTTTGTTTTTTTTTTAAAAAGCCACGCTTGGTCACCAGCTTTTTTTCTGTCAAGTTTTTGTACTTGTCATCTTTGATAAAAATGTTCTGCACAAATAAATCCAAAGAGATGTGAATATGAATAATAACATTTGTGAATATGATTTTAAATTAGGCTAATTAGAAAATTATAGCATTTATACTATCCATGGTGGTAATCATTAGTTTCATTCAGGAAAAAAAACACTCATTGCTCATACATACCGGGTTTGCCAACTATGTGTTTGCCCAAGTTTTTTTTTAAGCCATTTACATTCTGACCTTCATTATAGCCACCCATAATTGGCAGTTTAGTGCATGTAGCCCTGAGTGAAAATGCTGGGTGTACAGTTTAAAGGAAATCATTACGGCTTAATTAGTGCAATACAACACTGATAAAGTAACACCATAGCTAATGGTATATTGATGTGTTGGCTAGTTGTGTGTGCCTGTGGATACCAACAATCTGAATTCAAACCCCAGCCTTGGAGGCACATGTTGGCACTAGCGTTAGCCACTAGCGTAGCGACATTAGATTGTTGGATGGTAGGCCATACAATCCCTCAGAATTGGTGTGTGTGTGTGTGTGTGTGCTGCGTGCACAGAAACAGGGAGTTGCGATCAAACAGAACAGCAGCACAATGAATTAAGTGTCTGAAGCGATCCCATGGCATGGCACTCTGCTCTTGGCAAGCGCGAACGCACAGCACAGAGCGGCATGTCTGGGGTTCACTTAGGAGTGGGATCTGTGGCATCGATTAAGACCCCGATTTTTCGCAGGGCTCAGTGACCTGGCTGCAACACCCAGAGCCGATTCCCACCTGGCCTCCTTTTTCATTCTAAGGCTCAGGTCAATATGCCAGGAGCATAAAACATCTTAACAGTAAAGTGACTAATAGCAAAAGAGAAAGACAGAGAGAGAGAAAGAGAGGTAGAGAGAAAAAGAGAGAAATGGAGCGAGAGATGGGACAAAAGGGCAAAATTCTTGTCCAGTCTTTACTGACTGCTTTGCCAATTCAGGTGCCTAAAGAGAGAAATTGAGAGAGAGGGGGAGAGAAAGAGAGAGAGAGAGGGGGAGAGAGAAAGAGAGAGGGGATGAAAGAGAAGAAAAAGTGAGAGCATGAAAATAGTAGTGAGAGGATGAAGACAGAGAGGAGAGAGAGAGAGATCCAGATGTGTGTGTTTAATGACCAGTATGTTATTGGCATCAATCACTTTCTCTTCTGGCAGATGTGCAGTTGTTTGTTTGTTTGTTTGTTTGTTTTTTTAGGGGTCTGTTCCTGTGTGTCCTTAAAAACAAACTTCCAGTCTTTGTACTGGCAGTTGATCCAATATTCTAAGCTCCAATTCCATTCATACCCCCCGCCCCCTTGCACACACACACACACACACACACACACACACACTCCCTTCTCAGCAGCTGTCTCTTCGAGAAACACAATGGCCTCGCACTCGGCAGGTGGATTTATTTCATCTTCTGATTCACCTGTTTCTCTTTTTCATCATGAAAGGTTGTGTGGCTTCATGCCAGCTCTCCATTCTACTGCAGTGCGAATGTGTCAGCGGTATGCCGTGTGAGTGAGGGAATGGTGAGCGGAGAGTGTGTGTGATGGGGGGGGGGTGCAAGGTAAAGAGAGAGAAAGGGAGAAAGAGAAAAAAAAAGAGAGAAAGAGAAAGAGGGAACAGGTGAGGGGAGACAGAAAAAGAGAAGCGGAGCATGGACTTTTTTGTCCAATTCAGCGAATTGTTCTTCACGGGTCTCCAGTTGTTCGTGTGGTGGTGACACTTAAAATGAATAAATAAATACAACTGGGTGTTCGTACACAGCCCTGGCTCTGTCAATGGCAGGCAGACAAAGTGGATTGGACCAAAACAATCTCGTAAACAATCCCAGCCAATCAATACACAGCACTTCAGAAGCATGGAAGGGTGGGGTGTAATTTGATTGGCCATAGAGAACAAATATCAACATCTTTTCTTGAAACTGAAGCAGAGAGACACACAGAGTGGAAGAATGAGTGAGTCAGGAAAAAAAAATGAAATGTGAGAGAAAAGTAGAGAGAATCAGAAGGAGAAGGTGGGGAGTGGGGTGTTGAAATGTTGAGTGTGTATGTGGGGCTGGGTTGGGAGTTGGGTGGGGTGTGTCTACCTGCCACTGTGTGAACTGGAGACTGACAGGCTGGCACAGGCTTAGTGTGAGTGATGGGAGGCCTGTCATGCTGTTCCACTTGCCAGCGCTCTGGGCGTCTCTCTTTCTCTCTCCTCCCCCCTCTTTCTCTTTCTCTCTCCCTCTTTCTTCCCTCAATCTTCCTCTCTCTTTCTCTCTCTTCCTTCCCTCTCCAGCTCACAGGCCACATCCCTGCTACTTAGTTCACTCTTCCATGACCATGCCATACCCCCCCCCCATCTCCTCAGACTTGCTATGGCTTTGTCAGTCTTTCTCCATCACCACTGTTCCTTTTCTTCTGCCATCTTTCTCTTTGACTTCTTCTGACTTCTTTTTCTCGCTCTCCAGTAACCCTTGTTCTCTCTTGTTCATTCCCTGTATGACATTACCTTCTCCGTCTTTCTCTCTCGCTCTGTCTGTCTCTTGCTCTCTCTTTCTCTTCTCTCTCCATCGCTCTGTGTGTCTCTCTCTCTCTCTCTCTCTCTCTCGCTCTGTCTGTCTCTGTCTCTTACTGTGACTCCCCTGTCTCCTCTGGCGCTGTCATGTCACACTGAAAAAAGGGGATGAATAATAATAACAAAAAAAAAAACAAAACTTCTCTCCGGCAAACAGATGGCTCTCATCTGCCGAGTCCCCTCCCTCCGTCGCTGCGCGCTCGGATGTTTGCATATCTGCTGTGACGATCTGTCACTCAGCGCCCTTCATCCGCCGTCCCATGTTACATCTTTACTGGCTGTTTGCTCAGTCCTCGGCGGAGCTGAGTGACAGTGGCATTTGTTTCCTCACTTTCTGATGCACACAGTTGCCATCCCACGTGCCTATTGCTGCTCACAAGCGCATGCATGCATTGTCACTTCTTCCTTACAGTCTTCTTGGTCTCATCGGTTATTGTTGTTTCTCTCATACACATTTATAAAGACTCAAACACACACACATGCACGCACGCCCTCACACGCACGCACACGCACACAACGCACACACACACACAGAGAAAGAAAGAGAAAGAGTACTTATTGTCACAAGCATGTATTTGCAAGCACTTTTTGGTGATTTTTTGAATTGTCAACTTGTATCAGTGAACATCATAAAAGCAGTTTAAAAAACATTTTCCAGTATTCTCTATGTGTCCAACTACTCTTATCTCAGAACTCAATCAGTTTTAATGGGCTAACTATTATTTTCAGTCTAAGACTGCTTGTAGAAGTGGTTGTCCAATCCAATCAGTGGTCCTCAACAATGGGAGGATGATTGCCGTTTGCTTGTGTTATTCTTCCATTATATTCAAATCTGTTTTAACAGAGGACAATTATGTTTCTTGACAGCAGATTGGTCAAATGATTTTTTGTGCTGTTTGCCACTTCTTACAATACCAGCCCACGAAAACATGGTCACTGGAATTCTGTCGGATTCTATCTACACTTGTAGCCTCTGGCCACTTTTGCACTGCACACACACACACACACACACACACACACACACACACACAAAGCACATGTTTTTGAATAAATTACAAAGGCCCTGTTATGTCCACGGGGGACAGAGAGGCTTGTGGGGCCTTGGGGAGGGGGAGGTCACCCAGTGTTTGGGCCTGATTTGTCCACTGTGTGTGTTTGCTTGTCAGGAGTGTCCAGGTGACATTTGGAAACATGGCAGCTTTGTCCTTTTCTCTTTTTGTTTGCACTGCGCTGCCTCTTCAGCTGATGTATGTCATGCTCAGCACAGCTCAACGCCTCTGTTTGCCGTCCTTTCAGAGGGCGATAGTTTTAGTGTGTATGTACACTTACACACACACACACACACACACACACACACACACACATATCTACTCACACATGCTTGGGTATACATGTGTAAGCAAACACACACACACGCACATACACATATACCTACTCACACATGCTTGGGCATACACATATGTAGACACACACACACACACACGCACACACATGCACTCGCACACACACACGTGTGAGTACTACTCACTGACATCTTCTCTTCTTGATCTCGGCCTCCACAGTGCCTCCGCAGTTTCTCAGCTACCCGGCGAACATGTACGCTTACGAGAGCATGGACATCGAGATGGAATGTGCAGTGACAGGGAACCCACAGCCCAAGGTGCATTGGGTGAAGAATGGAGAGGTTGTTATCCCC
The DNA here is from genome assembly GCA_015244755.2 of Tenualosa ilisha. Taxonomy (NCBI): domain Eukaryota; kingdom Metazoa; phylum Chordata; class Actinopteri; order Clupeiformes; family Clupeidae; genus Tenualosa; species Tenualosa ilisha. The sequence goes on along the minus strand of PYXC01000993.1, from coordinate 8,806 downwards.
AGCGACTACTTCCAGATTGTGGTGAGTGCTCTCTCTCTCACACACACCACACACACACGCACACACACAGACACAGACACACACACACACACACACACACACACACACACACACACACACACACAGACAGACACACACACATAGACACATACACGGACACATACACAGACACACACACACACATACACACAGACACACACACACACACACACACACACAGACACATACCAACACACAAACACACACACAGACACACAAACACACACACACAGACACACACACGCACACACACACACACACACACACACACACACACACACACACAGGCACATACACAAACACATACGCTGTCCACAAACAAATGCATGAACTGTTTGAGTGGCATTAGAATGGAAGTTTGAAAGGTATTACAATTAATGTGTGAATGTGATGGACACTAAATCTTTTGCTCACTCCTGGCATATATCACCAGATGTTCCCTAATTTCTGGTTACCTCAGTGACTCTACCACCGCATGTCATCCGATCAGTCATAAGAGGATTAGTTGCATCTCTTTGTTCCTGTTTAACTAAGCTGTTTATAAACTACAGATACAGATATACCGTACATCAAAGACCCGCTAACCTTATAAATCTTCCAGTGAACAACTTTGCTAACATTTATCTGTTAAGTCTCCTTCACTCCACCTGTCCGTCAATCTGCAGTCATGGGGCATTAACAGTTGGATATGTGTGTGTGTGTGTGTGTGTGTGTGTGTGTATTTGATCCACACAGGAGGGCAGTAACCTTCAGATCCTTGGGCTGGTGAGGTCAGATGAGGGCTACTACCAGTGCGTGGCAGAGAATGACGCAGGCAATGCCCAGGCCACCGCCCAGCTCATCCTGCAGGAGCCCGGTAAGTTCCGGCTGAGTTCCAAGAGCCGAAGCGGCTTCCCCGTCGTCATCGCCACTGCCGCCGCCGTGTCGATGTGCCAGCTGTGCCACTGCACGAGCGCTCTGTGCCATCACCCATGCCACCCTCTCTCCACCACTGTCCTGTCCCTTTGCCAACTGTGCCACCTTTACTGTTCTATCATCTGCCCTGCAACGCAACCTCATTCTCAACCTCAGTCTCGCTCTAAGCACTGTGCCGCCAGCGTACCATCTTACCTCTCTCGCTGTGCCCGAAACGGTACCTCTAACCCCTAATTGCGTTGCATAACCCCACTAGCATGGCAAGCTCGAACCCTATGCCATCTGGATGCCAATCCAATACTCCAGCTCCTCTCTCTCACTGTTCACCTGTGGCTCACTGGTGCCCAACCCCCAGCAAAAAGAGCCACCCCATCCCCCGATGCTCCCTCGTCCTCCACCCTGAGGGGGGTGAGGAGGTTAAAGGTCACACATGCCGCAGGCTGTTGTCACCGCTGTTTCTGCGGCGCGACTGTTGGAGCTTAGTTTTGCGGCACCAGATGTTGAAAGAGGAGGAGTTTAGCGAGACCAGATGGGGCATTTCGATGTCGGTTTTGCACCATGGTTGTTTAACCTGATCTCAGGCACACATACACACACATACATGCACATACATATTCATCACAGACACACACACACACACACACACACACACACACACTGTTTTTTACTTCTCACTTATTCCATGCACAAATACACACACACACACACACACATGCGCACATAGCTTCACACATGCATGCATCTAGACATGCACACATTCACTAACTCACACACACACACACACACACACACACACACACACACACACACACACACATAGTTTCGCACATGCATGCATCTAGACATGCACACATTCACTAACTCACATACACATACACAAACACACACACTGCAGGCATTCAGGCGAGCATAACATAACCATAACATTGCATTGTGAACAAGGCACATGGCTGTTATCCCCCCCTCCCCCCCACACACACACACACACATACCCAACCCCTCACCCCCCTACTTCTCCTCTTCGCACCTCTTTCTCTCCTGGATCGGCCTCTGCCCGCCCCCGTTCCCGTACAAGTGAGACAGGAGACAGGCTCACAGCCTAGCCTGCAGTCAGCTTTAGACCTCTGCTGATCTGGAGGTCGTGGTGGAATTCCATCACATTCCATCAGCAGGCTCAGGCCTCGCCAAGGAAAAGGGCAGAGCCTGGCTGCGGGTGTCGCCTGGAGAGCGGAGCCGGAGAATGTGGTGCTCACCATGACGATTCCGCCCAAGAACTGAGGCTTCTCCCTCCTGCTGCTTCCCAAGTCACACGGCTATTCTGCTCACCATACCACACCAGGAGAGGAAATAGTGGTTGAGATAGAGCTGTTGTCTGAGTTTTTTTTCTGTGGTTGGTACTGTAGGAGGATGTAGGTTAGCCTCCATTGAAGCCTTTGTGTACATACTATATTTGCATTTTTCAGCACATTTTTCAGGGTCCTGGATGTGTTGCGGCGGATGATTTGTTATTTATGTTAAATGATGTTGACTTAAAGAAAGAGTGGCTTCTACAGTTTAGCACCTACACGTTAGTCAGGATGATGCACTTGCAAGCACATACAGAGGTGCGAAAAAGACCTGTGTCTTAAAACTACCTTAGGCATCAGATGTACGTACGCACGCACGCACACACACACACATACACATACACATACACATACACAAACACACACACACACACAAACACACACACACGCACACACCTCAAACACATACACATCTGATCTACACAGCCAATTCCCTCAGGCTTTCCACACCTTGGCACCTGTTCCCCTGTTCTCTCCTCATTAGTGATGATAATGCCATCAGTGCTCTGGAACTACAGCCCCCACAGCTGGAACAGGAGGTGGAACACACTAACTGGGACTAGTACAGTACACACACACACACACACACACATATACAAACGTTGTTCCAGATTGCCTATGCTGTCTGCTATCTGATCACCTTGTTTGCCTGCACAGACTCTTCATTCCCACCTGTGTGCGTGTGTGTGTGTGTGTGTGTGTGTGTGCGTGTCTCGGCCCACACATCTCAAATACCTGACAGCATACCACAGAGGAAGATGTGCAAATGCAGTCCCTCTGGTGCAGTTATTGGTTTATGCCTCCATCAGCATATGCTGTATGACATTTGTGCAAATGTGTGTGTGTGTGTGTGTGTATCTGTCTGTATGTGTGTGTGTCATTCATATCTGGAAGAGCTGATCTGATCTCGGGTCCCTGTGTGTCTGTCTGCCTCTGTAACTTGAGACACTTGGGATGCCCGCTGCGGTGAGTCCGCTGAGAGAGAGACCCGGCGATTTGATTAGCTCAGGCGATAAAACGCATTCGGAAAATCACTTAGGGTAATAGTTGCCACGGGTTCAAAGCACTTGTCTGTAATTTTATGGAGACATCATCGTCATTGATTTCCAGGGATCGCATTCGTCTGACACTTCAATTTAGTTGGAAAACTTGCTTATCCTCATGCTGTAATTGAACATTGATATTTCTGGCTGAAAGAGCCGTTTATATATCCTGCAGTTCAGGACACACCATCAGCAGAATCGCTTTGTAGACAATTTTTTGGGACATTACACCTGGTGAAAAACAAAGAAACGACACCTTTTGCAAAAGTCAAAAGGGATTTAGAGTGCACACACAACTTTTTATCTAAAGCATTTCGCTTCACCGCTGCAGGGCTAATCTAACTCTCCAACACGGAAATACTTTTTTGAGGTGCAGGAAGTTATAGGATGTTTCAGAAATAAATAGCCTACCCAGAAGGCCTCAAAAGCAGAAGTCAGTTGTGTAATTCATTACGCAACAGCATGTCGGTAAACACTGTGCAAGCCTAAGGTGAAACACAGCGCATTTTCTTTTTGTTTTGAGCTCAAAAACTTTGAAAAGTTTTGTCTCATGGGGAGATGAGAAGCCCGTTCCCACGTCAATCAGGACAGACTAATAGCTCGTGGTTGCTAGGAGCAAGTCGGAATTTTCATTAAAAATATATAATGATGTTAGCTGTACAGAAACAATAGAGGTGGTGAGTTAAGGGAAGCAGCAGGATTCTGCCATGATAGGCTTAATCTGTCGTCGGAAAAGAGATGGATTATTCTTTTCTTTTCTTTTTCTTTTCTTCGCTTTTTTTTCACCTTCTTCTTTTTCTTTTTTCTTTTTCCTCCCCCTGTTTTTTAATCACTGCTCAAACAATGTGAGATGTGTCCCCGGAGGCAGGCGGAGAACAGCAGGCACAGATGGCTGTTCTGGAGACAGGCTCTGCCTCAGAGCTCCAGTGTAAGCATCGTTACAAGGTCACACACATAGACACACAGACACACACACAAACACACATACACACACATGCTCACATACACACACAGACACACACACAAACACACATGCTCACATACACACACAGACACACACGCAAACACACATACACGCACACATGCTCGCATACACACACACACAGACACACACACAAACACACATATACGCACACATGCTCGCATACACACACACACAGACACACACACAAACGCACATGCTCGCATACACACACACACACAGACACACACACATGCTCGCATACACACAGACACACACACATATGCATATGTGTGCACATACACGTATGTGAATTCTATATATAATATATGCTTGCACACACAGGTGCCGACACACGTGTACACTATACAGACTTGCAGCTTCAGCAGCAGCTCACATAGAAACTGGCATGGTTTATCTAGTTTATTTATTTATATTTCATTCTCTCGTACACACACACACGCGCACACACACACACACACACACACACGCAGACACACACACACACACACACAGATAGAAACACACTCGTCAAATAACAATGAATGCTCACACACTTCATACTCTTATACACAAACACATAGATGGTGATACACACGCACAAAGACACAGTCTCACACTCTTACACTCACACACGCACACACACACACACACACTCATAGACACACACACACACACACACACACACACACTCATTATGAGCAGCAGTGAGGACCGCCTGCTGGAGTATGGTGTTGGCCCAGCCCAGGGGGTTGTCACAGCAGGTTCCCGCCGCCAATCATCTGTTCCTGCTGGCAACGGGGTTCTGGGAGTCAGCCCTGGCCATGCCAGGCATTCTGGTTCCTGGGGTGTGGGGCCTGTGCGATAACAATAACACACGCACACACACACACACACACACACACACACACACACACAACACACACCACCACCCCAACACACACCCACACAGACGCACATATAACAAAGCCTTTTCCTCCTGTCAGCACCCAACAAAAGCAGAGGAGAGTTAAAGACAGACTCCTTTATTAAGAGGGATTGCCAAACTGATGGACACATAAAAGCCGCTTTCAACGAGGCCCTCTCATCTCTCTGAGTGTTAACTCAATCTGTGTCGTGTTAATTACCTTTGGGGAATGCAAGCCGAGAGGACATACCTAGAGTGCAGGGGAAAGAGACAGACGGAGAGAGAGAAGAGGAGGATCGAAAAAGAGGAGGGAATAGAAAATAGCGGCTTAGAGGACTGATTCGCTCAGAAGAGTGGAGAGGTGGAAAATAGACAATTGGTAGTCATGCCAGCTTGCTATTTGAATAAAATGCGGTATAATGAAGCACTCTCACTTCTGGAGAGGGGGGAAAAGAGAGAGCGGTGAGAGAAAAAGAGAGAGAGGGAGGGAGGGAGGAAGAGTGAAGAGAGAGCTTAACGCAGATCGCCTCAAAAATGACACAATAAAAAGCTGTTTTATATTTGAGGGCAGAGAGTTTTATTTTGACTGCCCACCATCAGACAAGTGAGCACTCTGTGCTGCTCCCATTCGCGTGTGCGTGTGTGTGTGTGTGTGTGTGTGTGTGATGTGCAGCCTCACTGCCTCATTCTGGTTGTTAGCTGAGGCCCCTATGCCCTTTGAAGCACAGCACCACTCACAGAGGGTGGTCAGTGATGTAGGGAACATACAACATATGCAGTGTGTTTGACACTACTTCCGGATGTACTGTATGTCTAACTGGGGTGCCAAAAGACGCTTTTGCTCACCAAAGAAAGATTTTTTTTTTAATTTCTTTTTTTTGGGGCGGGGGATGGGGGGATTCTAATCGTGATGATGACTCTTGTGAGTCATCATCCTCTAAATCAATCAATGACATCAATAACTCACAGCTGTGCCCTGCAATACTAATCTCTCTCTCTCTGTCTCTCTATTTTTCTCTCTTTCTCTGTCTGTCTGTCTGCCTCTCTCTCTCTCTCTCTCTCTCTCGCTCTCTCTCGGGAAGCATGGATTCGATGTCAATATGCAGGTCTGCTCTCTTAGGCAGGCCTCACAATCTGTCCACCCAATGCCCCCCTCCCCCTGTAACTGCTCTCTGTGCTCTACATATGCTGCCCCCCTTCATCCCCTCTATCACGTGTCCATCAGGAGACTTGCAGGCATCTGTTGATTACCATCTTATATATTGCTGCGCTCAAGCGACCGGCTGCAGTATAAATGAAAAAAAAAAAAAACAAAAGTCGTGGCGACATCGTAATACGGACACATGCACTCACTCTTCCACGAAAGAGCCGGCGTGTCGGTGGAATCCCCAAATGGCCAGACCTGGAGATGAACCACCGGCACACGGCAGCCCGGGAAACAATGAACCCGAGCTCGGCATCCTCCGAAGGACGGCATTATTGCTTAGCTGCCATTCTTATCGGCCCACCGTAAATAAGATAGAGGCAGCCAGGCGTCCCGTTGCCAGGAGTCGGTCCCCTGCACGTTTGTCGCCTTGGCGTTATTAATGTTGACAGAGACGATACAATATCGCCGCTACCATTCCACAAAACAAGGAAAGGGAGTCGGGATAGTGCAGACCGATCCGAAGATTTGAAGTAGTGCTGAGCTTAACATTAACGCTGAGAAAGGATTGATTTTTCATATGTGACGTAGGCTGGTAAACAGGGGAAAAGAGAGACGCTGTGATTGGTGGCGGGGCGGGCGGTGTTGGAGCGGAGAGGAGACATTTATATTCCAATCTCAGGGAGTGCTTACAAAGCCAGGACTATCATTAAAAGCATAAAGGCAATGGTTTCAAATGCACAATACATTCAGTTAAGCCTGTCTCTCCCCCTCTCTCTGTTGTCCCTCCCTCCCTCTATGCACACACACATGCACACACACACACACACACACATACGTAATCTCACTCACAGTTTCACACGCATGAATGAGAGCGTGAACAGTAAGCTCTCCCACATACGTGCAGATCCCCCTCAAACACACAGCCCCTCTCTGTCTCTTTTTCTCTCTGACGCATACACACACACACACGCACACACACACACACACACACACACACACACACAGACACAGTCTCGCGCCCGTGAACAGGAGCCAGCAGCTGAGCAAGTGACTCCCCCTCATCTCGCCCCCCTTCTCTTCTCCTTCTTTGTGTGTCTCTAGGGGGGGCGGCGGCAGTGACACCTCGGCTCACAGGATAATGGCTGCCATATCAGTGCCCTCTCTGCTCATTCATTAGCGCTCGGAGGGGAGCCCAGGCTGGCATGAGCCGTTACCCCTGGAGCACCGGGCCAAATCAGGGGGATCACTCTCTCTGGCCCGGCCCTCTAACACCCCTTCCCTCTCAGGCAGTCCCACCACCCAACACCCCTACCACCACCACCACCACCACTACCAGCAGTGAGCCCTGGCCAGCCAGTGATGTAGCCAGGATGCCCCCACCCCAACCCCCCTCAACCCTCCCGGCCTTCACCCAACTCGGCCCAGCTGCTCCGGGGAAACCTGTCACTGTCAAGCTGCCCCACAGCTCAGGCACCATACAGGGAGAAAGACAGTGAGAGAGAGAGAGAGGGTTGGGGGTGTAGAGTAAAGAAAGAGAGGAGAGAAGAGATGAAGAAAGAGGTTAACAGAGAGGGGAAGAGAAGGGAGAGACAGAGGTGAAGGCGACAAGAGAGAGAAGAAGAGAGTGTGTGTGTGTGTGTGTGTGTGTGTGTGTGTCGGGGGGGAAACACTGGTTCTTGATTACAGTAGGCATCAGTCAGGAGTCCCAATCCAGACAGGAAAGGGGAGTCTGGCCCAGGTTTTGTGTCGGACAGCACTGCAGAGAGCCAGAGAGCTGTGAAGACTATAAAACACACCTCTGCTCACTAGAGAGAGAGACGGAGAGAAGGAGAGAGAGAGAGATAGAGAGAGAAAGGGAGGATAGAGAAATAGAGAACAAAATCAGAAAATTAATGAGAAGTTGAGGAAGTGAAAGCAAATACAGTGTAATAGAGAAGGAACTTAAAACAGGCAGCCCAAACAGTGTGAGTGTGTGTGTGTTTGTGTGTGTGTGTGTTAGAGAGAGAGAGAGAGAGATGCATAAAAGGAGTGTAGCCTGGGAACTTATTGCTGCTCTCTTTACTTTTTTTTTGATCCTCTTTAGTCCTTTGCCTTGTACTATTTTCTTTTGCTTTCCTTTTGTTTTCAGTTATAACAGTATTGGGGTGTAAGTGGGGCACGGGCAGGTGGATTTAGGTCAGGCATTAGGCGGGGATACCAGGGCAGCATATATATAGGCGCTTCGGGTCCTTTGGGCCGGAAGGAATTCATGGTGGCTAGCTAGCGTGCCAGGGCAGCTGTGTTTGTGTGTTCGCGTGCTCAACTGTAAGGTATGTGGATATTTTTTTTCATATGTGGCCTTTCCTTTGAGTCAGGATTATTCAAAGTAGTAAACTACCGTATCTTGGTTCTTTTATAGTGGGAGTGGGTTGTTATGACCTCCCAGGGAGGAACCGCTCTCGGCTGTTG